>CM055108.1:17175124-17383778 GCA_029204225.1 Diphasiastrum complanatum
TTGTGTTATTGTCGTGATGCAATTTTCAGGATATTTTCCTACAGCGTGCTAGCTGGGCATCTCTCAAAGATGAGAGTAAAAGCGTCTCAGGAGGATGCACCATCGCATCAGAAGCAGCAGTTCTCTAGGTCAGCAAGAAGCAGACCGTTGTAGCCTAGTCATCCTACGAAGCAGAATATGTTGCAGCAGCAAAGATGGCCAACGAAATAATCTGGCTAAGGCAGTTCCTGGACAAATTGGGCGAAACAAGAAATGAGCCCCTGGTCTTGCAGATGGACAACACCTCTGCAATACACCTGACGAAAGATCCCATGTTCCATTCCAAAACGAAGCACATTGTGATCAAGTACCACTTGATCAAGGATCTAATTGAAAGGAAGATGCTGCAGACCACCTTCATCGGAACGAAAGACATGGTTGCTGACAGCTTCACTAAAGCCCTAGACAAAGGACACGAAAGACAGAGGAGCAGTCTTGGATTGTAAAAGCTATCATGCTTTGAGAGGGAGTTGAAGAATCAAAATGTTTCTAACTACAAAGCCTTGCTGGCTTTCAGCCCTCAGCTTGACGAAGATGTTCGTGAACATGAAAGTCAGGAGACACGAAGCACAAAAAGTTTCACGAACTCGAAAGTCAAAGAAAACAAAGAGAACGGTTCGGAACTCGAAAGTAAAAAAAAACAAAGAGAACAGTTCAAAACTTGAAAGACAAAGCAGACAAAGATGAATGGTTTGCGAACTCGAAAGTCAAAGCAAACAAAGACGAATGGTTTGCAAACACGAAGATTCACAAACGAGAGTCTTTTGCGATCCAGTACGAAAGAGAGCAAATGACCAAAACGAAACCTTCTCCTGCCCTCCACCCCTCTAGAGAGTACCAGCGAGATCATGCAAGTACTCAGAAGTATAGATATCTGATCTGATGGCATGACGTCAACAAATACATTTTAGGTCGTGGCTAATTTGCCACTCTTGTATTTTCTTGATTAGTTGTAGATGCTTAATTACTCTAATCTTAGATTTACATAGAGTGACTATACTTACTGATGTTATTTGACATAGATCAACAGAGTAAACATACATTGTAATGTAGTAGTCTGATGCAAGTAAGCAATCAAGAAAAATACAGAATACATGTCCACCTACGTGCGAAGACAATTCTGTCTAGGATCTGTAGATCCAACTGTCCTGCTAGTAAAGCAAGATGATTGCTCGTGAGAGAACTGTGTTTCTCCCACGCCACCGCACTACATGGATTGTATGCAGTGCTTGAAAAAATCAGAGAAAGATTAATATAGATGGTTTTCTTGCTATGTCTGATCTCGAATGCAAATGCGTCTGCTGTTTATTCGTGTGTCTAAGTTTTCTTATTCATTTGAATTCCGCACACTTGGTTGAAACTATGTTGAATGCTGCATTAATTTTATAAACGTAGATCAATAGTGTCTGACTACAGTCTGAAGGACGATAGGAGTGATTCAGTTGGCAGTGTCCAGCGATCGCATCTTAACTCCATCTGAGGCAAGAGAGTCATGGTTCCTTTGCAAAAGCTTCGTGACTACGATCTTGATTCATTCACACTTTCTTCAATGCCATGCAGAGCATATCACATTTATCACCCTCACACTTCCAACATGTAAAAGCATCTCAAGAGGATGCACCATCGCATCAGAAGCGGCAATTTTTTAGGTCAGCAAGAGACAGACCATTGTGGCTCAATCATCCTGCGAAGTATAGTACGTTGCATCAGCAAAGATGGCCAATGAAATAACTTGGCTCAAAGAATCCCTGGACCAAATTGGCGAAACAAAGTACGAGCTCTGGTCTTGCATCTGCAATACAATCTGATGAAAGACCTTGTTATTCACTCAAGGACAAAACATATTGCAATCAAGTACCACTTGATCAGGGATCTGATTGGCAAGAAGATGTTTGCAGACCACCTTCATTGGAACAAAAGACATGGTTGCTGACATTTTCACAAAGGCCCCTAGACAAAGGACTTTTGAGACAGAGGAGCATTCTTGGAGTCATCAAGATATCATGCTTTGAATGGGAGCTGAAGAAACATAATGTTTCTGTTACCAAAGCTTTGCTAGCTTTCAGCCCTCACTCTGACGAAAATGTTCACGAACACAAAAGTCAAAAGACACGAAGCAAAAATGTTCGTGAACACCCTGACGAAAAAGACACAAACGCGAAAATTCATGAGAGAGAATTTTTTGTGGTACAGGGGGAGAAAGTTAGATGATGTGAAAGTCAAAAGACACGAAAATCGTTGCGACGTCTTCTTCAACCCCCAAGCTCCAAAAAGGACCAGCAAGATCATGCAAGTACAAAAGAAGTATAGACATCTGATCTGATATCATGACATCAGCAGATACATTCTAGGTCATGGCTAATCAGCCACTCATGTAATTCGTGATTAGTTGTAGATGTTTAATCACTCTAATCTACAAGTTATACAACGTGACTATATGCCTTCTGGTTGATGCATGATATACTATGAAGAAGTCTAATGCTAGTAAGCAAAAGCAATCGCAGGTATGCATATTACTCATGCTTTGTACATCTAAAACTTGAACAACCAATGCTCATTGCACTTCTACTACTGCGCTTCATATGATCTTTCTTAGAGAAAGTAATGATTGGTCTTGCTAGATTGTGGGAAAGCTGTTGTTGATCGCTAGTAATGGCTCATATATTGATAATGTTTTTTTCAATGTTTTTTGATTAGCATTGATCAAGGACAAAGGTCCATCAAGTGATAGTCTTTTTCACCTTTTCTGACCAATGATGGTTGTTGTTAAATAAACCTTGTTTGGTTAGCAAACCGCATGTAATCTTTTATGGCAGTATAATGCTGATAGATGGAAAAAGCGCTGATAACCCACACTATCTGCACATTTACATGATGAATTATAGCTAATAACTTCATGTGTTAGATGTATTGTGATAATGCGCTGGAAAAACGACAATCATCATTAGCTTTCAACAGATGTTAGCAGCTCTAGTGCTTCACAAATGACAGTTTGGTAATTGCTACATTGAACACTTTATATGTATACCTTCCATTCCTTGTTAGGAAACTTTCTTTGCATGAAAAGGTTGCTTACTAAAAGCTACAAAAGCTTTGGTTCTTCACCAGAGATTATGTGAATAGCTACACATATTTATGGAGTTTGAGATAGCTCGAGGTGAGACCACATCCACCCACCTTTCCATCACATCTAAAGTGTAAAACTAGAGTCTAAGTGACATTTGTTCAGACCTCATGCATGCATTTCTACCTGCTTTTACCAGTGGCATTTTTCTAGCTAGAATTGTACAAATCATCATGCATGTGTCCATTTCATATCACTATGGATCACTTACAATAAATGCATGTGAATGCCACGAGTTTCTACAAGCATATTAATGCCATTTCTAAGTCTACAATCTAATATGCAAGTTATATACTACCAACTAGACATGAGAAACCCATATAGCTACTAACAAGAAACAAGAGTAGAGTTTTGGAAATCTAGACTGCAAAAATTATCGTAGCAATGTTACAACCTCTTATTGAGAAAAAGATTATGTAAACTAGCGATTAAGATGCTATAACAGAGGGTAGGTGTAGTATCACGTAAGCCATTCTATCAGTAAGTATTGATAGATATGAGCAAGAAGTAGGAGTGAGAAAATACTGAATACGAGTCCGCCCTGTGCGAGACAATTTTGCATAGGATCTATAAATCCACAAGTCCTCTAGTAAGCAAGACACAAATTTGTGAGAGAAACTGTATTTCTCTCATGCCAACGCACTACGTGGATCTGCATGCAGTGCTTGAAGAATCAAAAAAAACAATAGATGATTTTGTGGCCGTTGCGCAAATATCACATCTTATCTTGTTTGATCTTGAATGTAAATTGGTCTACTGCCATTTGTGTGTCTGATTCTCTTGTTTATTTAATTTCCGCACCTTGGTTTGGAATTTTGTTGAATGTTGTGTTAACTAAAATTGTAGATCAGTTAGTGTCTGTCTACATTCTAGAGGACTGTAGGAATGATATAGCTGGCAGTGACCAGCAACCATATCTGAAATCCATCTGAATTTTTTTCATGTCCACGATCGATTGTCATCAAGGATAATATTCCAAGATCAATCATGGGTATAAGACACTTTTGTTGTCCCTTTACCAATTTGATACTGTTGCTTAACAGTAACGTATCATTCATGTAGAGTGTGATAGTGATAAAGGATTGTTGGATGGCTTTGAAGTATACATTACAGTCTCTAGATCTTGGTTCAAATCCTTGCTTGATAAGAAAGTTGTTTGATTCGATGAAACTATGCTCTCGATGATTGTTTCAAGACATACAATGCTTGATGAAGTTTACAAACTTGGTCCTATTCACCATTCAGGACATATCCTTCTAGTTGGATCATATAGATGTCCTCTTCGACAACTCCATTAAGGAATATTGTTTTCACATCTAACTAATGTACCTCAAGGTGGCTATAGTGGCATACAGTAGTAGCAGTCAAATAGAAAAGTGCTTGACTATTGGGCTAAATGTTTTGAGATAGTCGATGTTGGAAATTTGAGAAAATCTCCTTGCCACTAGTCATGTCTTTCTTCTATCGATGCTACCATATGCTTTATATTTGATCTTGAAGATCCATTTATAGTCAATGACCTTCTTGTCTACAAGCAACTTGGAATATCCAAGTGTTGTTCTTGATCAATGAGTGGTACTCCTTGTCCATGGCTTTCTTCAAGAGATCTAAATTGGTTCATGATAGTGCTTCTTCGACTCTGGTAGGCTCTTGTGAAAGGTAGTGATCATACTCATCAGTGAATCAAATAGACTAACTTCAAATTTTTGCCAATCTTTTGGGAGGTGCTGTTGGTTATGAAATTCAATTCTATGTCGGCTGCTCCTAAGTTGCAGCTCTTGATCTTCTTCTAAATCCAACTGTATAGTCTGACTACTTGAAGCAATTGAAATGGTATTTCAATATTCATCAACTTTTGGAGTAGAGTCAATAGATTAAATCTGGTTTTTTGCCCTTCAAATCAATAAATTGATCCTCAAGAAGGTCACATCTCTACTAGTAATAACTTTACATGTTACAATATTATACAATCGATACATGTCATTAGAAGAAGAATAACTGAGAAAAACAATTTTAATAGAATGCTCATCCAGTTTCTTTCTAGTGTTCTTTGGAACATGAGCGTAGGCCGTACATCTAATCAAATAAGATACAAGATCAGGTAGTATAGAGAAGCTCTAATGCCATGTCGAGAAATCTATTTGTGTGAAAGAATTCCTTGGTGCATGAATGTATGTCTATCGGATTTCAACTATTATCAGTAAGTCAATAATAGCTCTACTTGATACGAGCTTCGAAGTCACAAAGATCTAGCTTCAACAATTGTCAATTTGAGTGTCTTTGCTGGGTTTCGGTTAGAGTAGATTTGATGATTGTCAATTCGATGTTTGTCGAGCTAATATTTGTTTGTGATTTCCATGCATTTTTGTACACTATTTGAAACACATGTATTTTTGCAAAGTATGTGACTGTAGAAGTATTTACGAAAAATAAATGGATCTAGATTATGTGAGATTAGGGATGGAGAGGATAAGAATCCAAGAGTCTCATCAATAAGTAAAACAGAGGATCTAACTAGTGGTGAGTATACCATGAAGTAAGGGATTGATCCTACAAATGTTTGTTTTGTAACTATGATAGGAAAAGAGGGAGCTATCATGGGGTGCCTCTAAAAAAGTCCTCCTATCGAAGGATTTACAACTTCAACAATCATAGAAAACAACAAGGAGAGAAAATTCATCTACCACTTATTGTAGCCTATTTGAGGGCACCATACCCTTCTTAGCTCTTGCCTCTTGGGTTCCAAGGCTTGCATATGGAAAATCTACCTACATTGACCTAAAGCTCTTGGGATTATTGTAATAGAAAAGAGAAAAGAAAGAAACTAGGGGTGAAAGCACATGGAAGCCAGTCTTCCTATCCACTAATATGGTCCTGGGTCACTTTAAGTTAGACATAGACTTTGAGGATCACAAAAACCTACTCCAACTATAGTGTCCTATCATGAGGTGCCATGCTATTACTATGCCAAGAAAAACTCTATTATAAGCTAAAGAACAAAGCAGATACTAAGCATGTCTATCTAGCACAAGGCATGATATATACATATTGGAGAAGCAATGCAAATGGAAACAAACATAAGCTTGAATCAAAAGCAAAAGCCTCACAACTCCCTCCTTCTCTTTCTCTTTCTCTTTCTCTCTCACTCTCTCACATTCACATAAAACTCGAGCAACTTGACTTTTAGAAGGTTTTATATTTTTTCTTCTAATTGGACCGCCACATGAGTTTCTAAGGCACATTTGATTCTAGAGACGACATTATGGTACTTATCCTCATTGGCATATTTACAATTATGAATACTTGTCATGTTAGTAAATTGCACCATTACGCAATTTTGTACTTATATAATTACATAACTTACAAAATCAATATTGTGTTAGTGCTCATTATTTGCATTTCATTTGTTGGATATTTCAATGGTGTTGGAATCTTGGTCTTGAATTCTTCCAACATAGTGACAATTACAACTCTCTCTCTCTCTCTCTCTCTCTCTCTCTCTCTCTCTCTCTCTCTCTCTCTCTCTCTCTCTCTCTCTCTCTCTCTCTCTCTCTCTCTCTCTCTCTCTCTCTCTCTCTCTCTCTCTCTCTCTCTCTCTCTCTCTCTCCGCACATATCTTCCTCATCTAAGTGGTTATGGCTTTTTGGTTATTACCTTTGTAAATCTTGTACATTATGCTCTTTCAAATGCAAGAGCAAAAATAATATAACCTTAAAAATAACACAACATTAAAAATTTGCAAAAGAACCATTAAGAAAATTCTTGTTTATTCCTTTGAGCATCTGAAAAACTCCAATGGATTGTTGCAAGCATCACAAAACAGACATGATCCCAAATATTCATTATCAAACTTGACTCCTTTTTGTGACAATTTCTACATTTTAGCACTCTAAGCTTTGACAAGAAATGTATTTATTAATGATAGTGACTAATTGACAAAAAGAGATGTATGTCTAAAGAGGAGTCCAATGGGTCCCTTAAACCGTCCACATTGTTTTTTATTGTTTTCAATCACTATGCTAGTCAGTCATTTTTTATCAAACTTATACTAGATGCATCATTGCTTTTGCAAGTCTTCTAAAAACATGTTGTCAAATCTTTTTGTTACTTATAAAAACTTAGGTTCTAGTCAAAAGAAGCTAATTGAGATTTTTTTTTGCATGGTTTTGAAAGCTTATGAATTATATTGGACTTTATATATTGACAACATCCTTATTAAGTCAACTACATAGTGCATTTGGTGATTCTATTTGCAAATACTTTCATGCTTAATATCTCATGGTTTTGAATATGTTTCACCCATTAGCTCAAAAATTCCTGAAATATTTTTGAAATATGTTAAACCAAATATGTTTCTTTGGAATGTGAAAAGCACATGAATGCCACAATCTATGAGAGAAAAATCATAATATAATATTGATCAATAAATGAGCTCCTTGAATGTATTGTTGGCACACAAAGCATTCAATATTAGGAATAGATGAGATGCTTGTTCCGAATATTGCTTTGTTGATTGTGATTATTGAAGTTTGTAGAACTATGTTATTGTGTCTAGGACCATATCTATTTGGAGTGTCCACTTGAACCCAAACAACAAGCAAGTAAAATTTGACTAAATTGACAATGGGTTGATGCTCACTCCTCTGAAGGCTTAGTGTAGGAATGTCATCAGAGAACGAAAAAAAAAACACAGTCACCATCCAACTTTTGAAGATTCAAAGAGTTGGGTTGAGATATTTGAGTTGCATTTGATACAAATCCTTGACTAGCTCTTCTCCAAGTTTGAAGAAGCTTTTAGATTGCTCACTAAAAGCCTCATCTTGGGCACTTAAATTTCCTCTAGTAAGCATAGAAAAATGTTGATTGATAGCCTAAAATGAGTTCAATCGAGTCTTTAGTTGTTGGAATCTCCTCTAATTTCACCCTCAACCTTGGCTAGTTTCTTAGCCTTGGTGCCATGAATTTAGTGGGAAATAAGATTGAAAAATTATGAAGTCCTTAATGCATCCAATAGAACTTACTATTAGCCTCGTAGAAAGAAAATTGGACTTTATTCGCAATTGGAGGAAATAAGGGTGGACCTTTATGCAATTTAAAGCTTAGGTAAATATATAATTTGATTAGGCTAGTGACAATCACATTTCTCCCTTCTTGATGGTTGTGGTTTTTTGGTTATCGCTTTTGTAAATCTTGTACATGATACTATTTTGAATACAAGGGCAATTAAAATAATGATTTTTTAATTACAAGGAATGTGCAAAATAAACACTGAAGAATATTATTGTTTTATTCTTCAAGGCTCTCAAGATTCCAAAGGTTTGTTGCAGGCATCACAAAAGAAACATGATGACAATTACTCATCATTAAACTTCATTCCTTTTTGCAACAATTTCCACATTTTTGCACATTAAGCTTTAACAAGAAATGTGTTTTTATTGATAGTGACTAGTCGACAAAATAAAGATGTATGTCTAAAGAGGAGTCCAATTGGTCCCTTACACCGTCCACATTGTTTTTTATTATTATCAAGTACTATGTTAGTTAGCCATTATTGAGCAAACTTATAATAAGTAGCATCATTTCTTTTGCATGGTCGCTAACCCCATGGCTCAAATTGTTTTTCTATTTGTAAAGGCCTAGACTCTATTCAAAATAAGATAATTGCAATTTGTTTGCATGGTTTTGAAAGCTTATGAACAGTATCAAACTTCACTTGGTGACATCATTCTTCTTAAGTCAACTACCTAGTGCAATTGGTGATTTTATTTGTTTATTTGCCTTCATGCTTGGCAACAATATCTCACGATGTCGAAAAAGTCTCTTGAGCTCAAAAAATTTAAAAATTATTTGGGAATATGTTAAGCCAAATATGTTTCTTTTGGTTGTGAGAAGCACGTGAATGCCAAAATCTATAAGAGAAAATGTCATAATATAATATTCATCAATAGATAGAGTTATTTGGAAGGATTGTTAGCACACCAAGTGCCAATATTGCATATAGATTAGTTACTCGTTTGCTTTGTTAATTGTAATCATTGGAGTTTATAGAACTAGATTTTTTTCTCTCTCTCATAGATTGAAATGTATTAGCAAAATGTACTAGGATTCTAAACATGCCATTGCTTATTGAAGCATGTTTAATGCTTCTTGGTACTAGCAACCCGTAGGATCCCCAAGAACAAAAATGGGCAAGCGAGCCAACAAAACACCAACTTGCCATGTGTGAGAAGATGAAATGTCTAATAAAATGAACAATCTAGTCTTAGTTGAGTACTAGGATCAAGGAAGGGTTCATTGAATGGAAGAAATTATGTTATTAGATAAGTTGGATTGGAAAACTGCTCAAAGTGAATGTTATTCATCTCGAAGATTTCCCAGATATGTTATTTGTCAATTTTCTAATAAAAAGGACAATTATGATTATACAAAACAATCATTAAGAGTTATTGATTGCTAAATTCAATGATCTATCAAGTTCTATGTATTTAATCTTGATCTAGGAGATGTATTACACTATGATTTTAGCAAGAACAATAGATCAAATGTAGAACAATTGATCAGACAGATCTTGGTTCTACCAACAAAGCACACAACTTACTTGACAAAGGATGAGAAAGAAATGAATGCAAACTAGAAACTTTTTTATTCGTGACCAACTCGAAAAGATTTGCAAAATTTGTCTTGCAGTCAACTCGAAAGATTCGTGAAATAGTGTCTTGTGGAAGCTCGTGGCTTTTTTGTTGAAGCTCAAAAGATTTGTGAACAGAATCTTGTCGCAAAATTATCTATTTCTTGTTCAAGCCTCAAATGTTGCAAAATTGTCGCGAACAATTTGCGAAATCTCCTGGACTATTGTTCAAGCTCAAGAATTGTCATCTGTCATGAATAATTCGCGAATGACGAAAATGTCGTGAAGAGACAAGTGTTGCGAACAATAGTGAAACACGAAGCTGAAATGAAGAGACAAACTGTCACGAAATATTCGCGAACAGAATTTATTCAAGCCTTGAAACAAAGTGCTATTTGAATATCAACCATCATAAATGGTTAGATTTCTACTTTTACAATATTAAAAGGCCAAAAGACCTGTAAATAAAAGGCCAAAAGACCCATCATGTAGGAATATAAATACAAATGCACTACTCGTTGTAACTCACTCAATCAGAGACACAATAGTGAGATAAGACAACAAGAGATGTATATTGATGAATTAGATTCAGAGTTATAAAAATTCATTTTCGATCAATAGTTTCTTATTGTCTAAATGATTTTGAGTAGTCTCATACTTTTGCATATAATTTTTGCACGCATATTCAGTCAGAATAAATACTATTCTATTAGTGAATAGATCTAATAAAATTGCGATTGAAGACACTGATATTAGTTTGATTTATTCGAACTTGCATCGTGTTCTCTGTGGAAGAATAATTGCTATTTTTCCTAAAATGTATTAGAGCATACAGAATTAAAGTTGATATAGTGGTATCTTCGTATCCCTCTCAGCGTTCTTCATACATCCATCAATAAGCCGCTATCTGGAGGTTATTCAGAATTAGGTGTCATCGATCAACAATATTCAAGCTAAGATCACTACAATCTTGGACCCAGAAGGTTCAAACTACTTGATTTGAAAATTAAAGCCTTCACTCTTGTTGAAGGGCGAAGGTCTATGACAATGGGTATAACCAATTGAGGAGAAGCCACAAGCTACTCCTGGCAAAGAACTTCAAGAATGGAGTTTAAAAAATGACAAAGCTATAACAAATATTGCGTCATCAGTGCATGACAATATAATGCTAGATCTTACATCAATTTCGAACGCAAAGGATTTATGGAAAGAATTGCAAACTACATTCATGTGAAAGATTAAAGATCTATTTATTTCCTTACAGAATTATGGTGCAGAAAATACAATTTCTAAGGAAAAACAACTTAATTATTTTCTTCGAGCCCTACCCAGGTCATTCCACACAACTCGAACCTTATTGGCGAAAGATGTGACAATGACACTTCAAAAGGCAATAGACTCTAAGACTAATGAACAACAATCTGGAAAACAACAGAAGAATTATGGTGATAAGAACATCTGCAACTATGGTAGAGGATCAGGTCACATAGAAGAAAAGTGTTGGCTAAATCCAAAGATTGAATGCATTCATTGTCATAAACGAGGTCATGCAGCAATAGACTATTATCAGAATCCCAAAAACGAAATGGAACAGAATCGAAGCGAACCTTCAGATTCAAACTATGTTGAAGACAAAGCAGAATGCTCCAGAGCAGCAAAAGACAGGGCAATAAGAAATTCAGTAGCTTATGTTAGTACTGATCTATGTTGTTCATCTGATTCAATTCAAGAAGTAGTACTTTATTTGGGAGCCACCTCACATTTTTTTTTCTCGAAACAAATTTTGTCTGAGTACAAGAAAACGAATGATTTGAGATTCATTATACTTGGAGACGATTCTAAATACGTGGATGATGGACCTGGTGTATTATGGCTAGACACGAATCAGGGAGACAAGAAACTGGAGGAAGTTCTCTATATCCCTACTCTTGACAAAGATCTTCTATCCGTAGCAAAGATAGTCGATACAGGCATGTCAGTAGCCTTCACAAAAACTCTTGTAAACTGTTCGAGGAAGATTCTAATAACATGGTTGCTAAAGGCAACAAAGAAGAAAATTTGTATTACTTAAACATTTGAACAAGAATTGAACAAGTCAATCTAACTCGAAATTCAATAGATGTACTGTGGCACAAAAAGTTATGTTATATGAACATGGAAGCCTTGTACCAAGCCAATAAAAGTCAGAGAATTTAAGGAGTTGAAATCAAAAGTAGAGACATTCGAACTACTTGCAAATCTTGTCTTAAAGGCAAGATGACTAGAACACCTTTTAGTAAGGATGTTTATAAAGCAACTAAGGTACTTGAAATTGTGCATTCAAATATTTGTGGATTATTCAGAGTATTGTCATTGGGTGATGCAAAGTACTTCATTACATTTATTGATGACTTCAGCAAGTTCGTTGTAGTATACTTTATTCGTACCAAATTTGAAGCTTTCGAGAAATTCGTTGATTATACAAATTGGGATGAGAAGCATACATGCAATATTTTGAAGCAAATTTGTACAGATCGTGGAGGTGAATACATTTCCAACGAATTCAAGGCTTACTATACTGGTCGAGGTATTATGCACACAAAGATTGCATCTTACACACCTCAGCACAATGGAATGGCTGAACAAGGAATCATACACTGATGGAAGCTGCAAGGTGTATTATGGCTCATGCAAAAGCACCAAAACATTTGTGGGCAGAAGCAGTGGCTACATCAAACCATCTTCAGAATCGTATTTTGAAATCTCGAATACCGGATAAAACTCCTCATGAGATATGGTGGAAGTCAAAGCCAAATCTTATACATGTTCGAACATTTGGATGCGCAGTGCACATACCAGATAAGTTGAGAAAGAATCGATGAAAAGACAAAACAAGGTTTTCTGGTAGGATTTGAGTTACATTCATCATACTATCATGTTTATGTACCCGAAACTGGCAAGATAAAAGTTGTTCGAGATGTTAAATTTGATGAAACAAAATACATAGCAGACAGTGATCTAGTCGGCTATGAAATTCTCAGAAATTATTATGAGCTACCAATGACAATAGAAGAAAAACAAACATAAGATGAAAGAGAGTTACTAGATCCAGAGGGAGGTCAAGATTGAATACCTGACAGACTCAAATCGCCAGTTTGAATTCCAGCAGAAAAGCTCAAATCAGAATTGAACTCGAAACCTGCAGAATCGAACTCAAAACCACCTCTGAAAAAGATCTGATAGACATGAAAACCACCATAAAGGTATGGTCAGGATGTTTTTAATATAATCATCGAATTTTGTGGATTCCCTGACGAACCTAAAACATTCAAGGAAACTGTAGATGGACCAGATAAAAATCGTTGGATTCAAGCAATGGAGGACGAAATGTCATCCATGTAAAAGAACAATGTATGGACACTCGCACCTATACATGATGGCAGAAAATCAGTCAAGTGCAAGTGGATCTACAAGATTAAAACAAGTCCTGATGGAGAAAATATCAGATACAAGGCAAGGTTAGTTGCTAAAGGATTTTCACATAGGTATGGAATCGACTACACTCATACTTTCTCACCGGTAGTCAAATATAATTTGCTTGTTATTCACGTATGCAATGACTCATGATTGGAAAATCCATATTGTCGATGAGAAAATTGCTTTCCTACATGCAGAATTGGAAGAAGACTTATTCATGGACCAACCACTTGGTTTTTAAGCCAAGAATATCCAGAATATGGATGTCACATGAATAAAAACATTTATGATCTGAAACAAGCAGCGAGACAATGGTATAGAAAGAAGGACAAAGCACTACATTCCATAGGCTTCAAACCTCTATTTGCTGAATCAAATATCTATATCAAGCATGTCCAAAATGAAATAATTATTCTAGTTGTTTATGTTGATGACACGCTTATCTTCTCATGAAGAGATAAGTTAATTTCAGATGTCAAAAGAGACATTTCTGAAATATTTGAGATCGCTGACCTAGGAGAAGCTAAAATCTATCTAGACTTGCAGATCGTGAGAGACTTTGAAGGTGGTAAGTTGTATCTTCACCAACAAAAGTACACTCAAAAGATCATTGAAGACTTCAACATGCTTGAATGCAATGGTGTGCGTACTCCCATGATACCTGGAACAATACTAAACAAGGCAGATTGTCCGTAGACTCTCGAGGAAGAGAAACGAATGGCCAAAACACCCTATCGTAGGTTGATTGGATCATTGTTATATCTAGCAGACAATACCAGACCTGATATAGAGTTTGTAGTATACAAACTGAGCCAATATAACCCAAGACTGTTACATTGGAAGTTGGCAAAGAGAGTGCTACAATATCTCCAGGAAACGAAAGACTATCAATTGTGTTATTTGAAGGAAGTTGGATTTCACATCAAATCTTATAGTGATGCAAGATGGGCATCCATGAAGGATGATAGCAAAAGTATTTCAGGAGATTGTACTCTAGCATCTGGCACAGCCATACTCTGGATTAGAAAGAAGCTAACAACAGTAGCTCAATCTTCCTGTGAAGTGAAATTTGTAGACGAGCTGATCTGGATTGAACAGATATTGGAAGGATTTGATGAATCTAGTTTTGAACCTTATGTCTTGTTAATGGATAACACTTCAGCAATCTATTCTACAAAAGACCCTGTATTTCACTCGAAAACAAAGCACATAGCTATCAAGTATCATGTGATTCGGGACTCAGTCAAGAAGAAGATACTGAAGACAGTCTTTATACCCACAGAGGAAATGATAGTTGGTATCTTTACAAAGCCACTAAGTAAAGCCTTGTTCAAGAAGTAGCGAAGAAGATTGGGGTTAATTCAACTGCCACTTTGAGAGGGAGCTGTAGAACAAGACAGATCTTGGTTCTTCCAACAAAGCGCACAGTTTACTTGACAAAGGATGAGAAAGAAACAAACTCGAACTAGAAATTTTTTTATTCATGACCAATTCAAAAAGATTCACGAAGGATTCGTGAAATTTGTCTAGTAGTCAACTCGAAAGATTCGTGAAACAGTGTCTTGTGGAAGCTCGTGGCTTTGTTGTTGAAGCTCAAAAGATTCGCGAACAAAATCTTGTCGCAAAATTTTCTATTTCTTGTTAAGCCTCAGATGTCGCAAAATTGTCACGAACAATTCACGAAATCTTCTGGACTATTTTTCAAGCTCAAGAATTGTCATCTGTCGCGAACAATTTGCGAATGACAAAAATGTCACAAAGAGACAAGTGGCGCAAACAATTTGCGAAACTTGAAGCTGAAACGAAGAGACAGACTATCGCAAATATTCACAAATAGAATTTATTTGAGCTTGGAAACAAAACGTCTATTTGAATATCAACTGTCGTAAACGGTTAGATCTCTACTGTTACAATATTAAAAGGCCAAAAGACCTGTCTTGTAGGAATATAAATACATATGCACTACTCGTTGTAACTCACTCAACCAGAGACACAACAGCGAGATAAGACAACAAGAGATGTATATTGATGAATCAGATTTAGAGTTATTAGAATTCATTTTTGATCAATGGTTTTTTATTGTCTAAATAATCTTGAGTAGTCTCATACTTCCGCATATAGTACCTTACTTTTGCATATAATTTTTGCACACATATTCAGTCAGAATAAATATTGTTCTATTAGTATGTAGATAGGATAAAATCGCGATTGAAGACATTGATATTAGTTTGATTTATTCGAACTTGCATCGTTGTTCTCTGTGGAAAAATAATTGCTATTTTTCCTATATCAAATGATTAAAAATTATGAAGAGCGGCCTCACACGACAGTACCAGTGTGGAATGTAAATACTGAGTGTTACTACATCTTAGCGTCATCGATACAATCGACATACTAAGTTCCAGATGGATTCTCAATGTAAACATGAGGGCTCTTTTGGACTCAAAAAGGGCCTCTTCACTAATCGTTGCCAAGTGGAGTACTTGGCTGTCCAATGATGTCCTGGTGGCTACTGTATCCTGGATGAATGTTCCCAAGGCCTGATACATCATCATTAAGTTTGTTGGAGCAGCCGGTACGTTGGCACTTGCAGGGGCTTGTGTGGTAGTGTCCTCGACGACCTGTACAGTGTCATCGTTGTTGTCTTCGATGAGGTTCTCCAGTGATCTCTTGTCATATGGGACAGTGGGATCTATTCGATCTGGTGATAAAATAAAAATCGTTTGTGCAACTGCATCATTAGGCAACAATTGGTCACCCTCGGCAGCCTTTAATGGAGAAAGGGGTGGTGTGGGAGGAACAAAAGTGAAAACAGGGTTGGGGATCATTTGTCCAAACGAGAGAAGGGATGGAACAAAGAGAAACTATAGGGTGGTGTGGAGGACGGAAGGAGAAGATGGGGCGAAAGTGGTATGGCGTGGTGGTGAAAAGTTGATGACCTACATCCACGCAAGAGTGTCTGGAGACAACTGGAAATCAATAGAATTGAACTGGAGAGGAAGAGCAGTGGAAACAGGAGTAATGGAGGATGCGATAGTAATGGAAGGGGTGGTGGAAGATGGAACAGAGAGAAAGTAGTATCGACGAAGGAGATGGGTATGGGCTGTACAGAAGAGGAAGTGGCAACGGTAGAAGCTGGAGTTGTTACTGGTGTGGTGGTGGTGGTACGGCATCTGGTGGTAGGTGGAGATGAGGAGGAAGGGGCAGCACCACACATCTAGTGGTAGGTGGAGATGAGGAGGAAGGGGCAACACCACGCATTCTTTTGCTAGCCGTCATGTCAGTAACTGCTGGTTGGGCAGACATGGATGTGGCAGTAAGAAATCTATTCTCTGATACTGAAAGATTGAAAGGAACTGAAGATTTTGATATCAATTTGATATCATGAAAGACATCAAGTATTAGAGCTTTCGCTCTGATATGAAAATAGTATTAGGTCTTGAAAAAGAATCAGCGCTTTGATATCATGTAGATGGTATCAGAACTTGTGTTTCAGGTCATGAAGGAGGAAATCAGATCTATCAATGATTTGGTGAAGATATCAAGTCTAGAGCATGCTAGAGAGGATCTACACTAAAGTCGGATTTTTTGCTTTTGTAGATTGGATCTTTTGCAGATCAAAACACTAAATAGGTCAATATACTTGTTCAATTCCGATTTTTGAATTCACATACTGGATTTGGCCGATTTTTGGATCATTTGTTCAGCCTAAGTGGTGGCTTATAGATTGCATATCAAATTTTCAGCATTTGCATGTAGATTTGGAATAGTCAATTTTTTGTGATTTTGTCAAAACCCTAATTTTGATTGGATCTCTAGATAGTGAGATTGCTGGACTTCATTTGAGTGTGTTTCAATCTTAGAAAGTGGCAAAAGTCATTAGATTGAGGATAGATCATAGGTTGATCAAGATTCCATGATTCTATGTGTTGATTTACTTGGATAAGTGCTAGAAGAGAATTTGTGAGATAGTTTCAAATCTTGGTGATTTCTTTTGAAAGCATTTGTTGTTGTTCAAAGGAGTGCTTTGTGCATTCAAGAAGGTTGAAAGAGAAGATCAGGTCATTATTACATGGCAACCTCAATTGGAGTCATGTTGGAAGCCAATGATAGGCTTACCTCAAGTAACTATTCATTATGGAAAGTGAGGATGGAGTCACTTCTTGAGATGAATGATGTTTTGGATATTGTTGTAGGTTTGGAGGAGAGACCAGCAACACAACAAGATCCATTGAGGTATGAGAAGAGGGCCAAGAAGGCTCTACACATGATAAAGATGAATGTTACCAATGAACTTCTCAAGGAAGTTGGCAAGTGCACATCATCTTTGGAAGCTTGGAATTCATTGAAGAAGCTTTATGAATCCAAGTCTACTTCTAGAGTGTTGACTCTAAGAAGGCAAATCTTTTCTTGTTTGCAAAAGAATGAAGAAAGTCCAAGTACTTTTGTTTTGAGAATGAAAGCATTGAATGATGAGTTAGCTTGCATAGATGAAAGCATTAAGGAAGGAGAGCTTATTCAAGTGATTCTTAATGGCTTGTTGGATGCTCATGCTAACATTGTTCAAAGTATTGCTATTCAAAAGACTTTGCCAAGTTTGATGGATCTTCAAGAGATCTTGATCAATGAGCAATATAGGCTTCAAGCAAGAGGTGGATCTACATTGACACTTCAAGAGGATGCTATTTTCACAAAGGGCAAATTCAAGGGCAAAACCAAAAGCAAGTGGTCTAAAGGGCAAGATCAAGTGGATGCTTCTTCAAGTGGCAAAAAGAAGGATAGATCAAAGCTTCAGTGCTTCTATTGTGGCATCAAAGGACACTTTGCAAGTGAGTGCTACAAGAAGAAGAGAGATCAAGGAGACAAGCAAGGTAATCTTACTCTTGATGAGGATGGTTTGGATGTGCAAGATGCAAATGATGATGCTTTTGTGATGTCTTCATGTATGCTTGCTAATGATGGAGATCTAGATCCTTGGTGGATTGATAGTGGAGCAAGTTCACACATGACCTTTCACAAAGAGTACTTCACTTCTTTGTTGGCATATGGAGATGACAAGAGGGTGATCTACACGGCCAATGATGGTGAGTGTGCAATCAAAGGGATTGGCAAAATTCCTATTTCTTTCTCTACAAATAGGGATGTTCATTTGGAGGATGTCTTGTTTATTCCATCTATTACCAAGAATTTGCTTAGTGTGAGTCAAATGCTAAGTAAGGGCCTCAAGGTGGAGTTTGATGGAGATGCTTGTTTGATCAAAAGGAAGGATGTCTTGATTGGAAAAGGTAAAAGGCAAGGGAAGTTGTTCAAACTTGATGCTTGTGTTATTGCTAACCAAGTTGGATGTGTTTCAAGGGAGCAAATTTCTATTCAAGAGGTTTGGCACAAAAGGATGGGACACCTCAACTTCAAGTCATTGGAGGTAATGGCAAGGAAGAAGGTTGTGATTGGTCTTCCAAGTTCCTTAAGTAATGACAAGCATGTTTGTGAGTCTTGTGCTTTGTCTAAGTCACATAGACTACCTTATACTATATCTATTTCTAGATGTACAAAGCCTTTTCAACTTGTACATTCAGATATTCATGGATTTACTACAATTAGCAATAGTGGAGCTAAGATGTATGTAACATTCATTGATGATTTTAGTAGATTTTGTTGGATCTATCTACTAAAGAGCAAGGATGAAGTGTATGATGTCTTTGTCAAGTTCAAGAATGCAAGGGAGAACCAATTTTCCACAAAGATCAAGTGCTTGAGAGGTGACAATGGTGGTGAGTACATATCTAACAAGTTCAAGGCCTTTTGTGATGAGCATGGGATCAAGAGGGAGTATACAACATCAAGGACCCCACAACAAAATGGAGTGGCTGAAAGGAAGAATCGGACTTTATGTGAAAGTGCTAAAGCTATGAGGTTAAGTGCTAATCTTGACAAACCATTTTGGGATCAAGCTTTGTTGGTGCCAATTTCTTGTGCAATAGGTGGCCGAGTGCTATTTTGGATGGAAGGACACCTTTCGAGATGCTATTCAAGAGGAGGCCGAGTGTCAACTTTCTAAGAACCTTTGGATGCACATGCTATGTCAACATTACTCTTGATGATAGGACCAAGGAGGATCCATCTTCAGAAGAGGTATTTTTGTTGGATATAGTGAGGTGAGTAAAGCCTACAAGGTTTACATTCCTTCTACTAACAAAGTGATTGTTGGTAGAGATGTCATTTTTTATGAGAGAAACTTTCCAAAGGTGTCTTCAAGCATGACTGATGGTAAAGTAGATGGATCTAACATTCTTGATGTTGATGAGAAGGATCCTACTTTGGATGGTGGTGATGATGGACCTTCATCAAGTCAAAAGCCAAGGAGAACATCAAGAGAAAGACAAGTACCTTCAAGGCTCACATATGATCAAAAGGGTAAGCAAGTAGTTTATGGAAATTATGTTGCTTTCCTAACCTCTTTGGATGAGCCTACAAGTGTAGATCAATCAAGGAAAGAAGAGGAGTGAATCCAAGCATTGGATCTTGAGTATCGATCTCTTATGAAGAGTGGAACATCTTTTGGAGGATCTTCTTGTGTACATGGAGCTATGCAAGTGGATGGATGTTATCTTGCTGTAAAAGCAAGTAATGGATCTGGAAAACAAATTTTGTTCAATGACTTTGATGGTCAAGTTGAAGATCAAGAGGTTGATCTCAAAGAGCTTCAACTAGTCAAAAGGGAAGTTGGCAATTTGGAGCTAGTCAAGAGCATCAAAGGAGGGGTAATTGGAAAAGGTGTTATGGATCTGTTTTTGCAGCATATTGAAGACAAGTAAGGTCATAGGAGCAGCAAGGAAGTGTTGTTCGAGTTTATTTTACTTGTTCTATCTCATGTTTGAGCAATTTCATGTGGATGTGTGCAAATTGTCAAGATATGGTAAAACTAGCTACATTGGTGAGCATTGTTTTGATGTTGGATAATCTTTTTGGATTTTCAGATTCGGACTATGCTGGAGATGTAACGGATAGGAAATCCATTAGTGCCTATTGTATTTTCATAGGTGATGGAGCTATATCATGGATGTCAAAGAAACAAGCCACTATCTCATTGTCATCTAGTGAGGCCGAGTACAAAGCTCTTACACATTGCACAAAGGAGATGGTATGGATCAAGAGGATGATCAAGGATCTTCACTTGCTGGGTTTTTCAGAGAGCCCAATCATCTTTTGTGACAATCAATCAGCCCAAAGAATGGCATCCAATCCTATCTTTCATGCTAGGAGCAAGCATATTCAGATACAGTATCATTTTGAGAGGGAGCGAGTCATTGCAAAGGAGGTGGAGCTTCAACATGTGCCTTCAAGGGAATGTGTAGCTGATATCTTCACCAAAGAATTGGGAAAAGACTTGTTCATGAAGCATAGGACTTCACTTGGAGTATTATCAAAGTCTATGCTAAAACTAGTTGAAGAGGGAGTGTGAAAGATTCAACTAGTTTCATCACATTTTGCAATATTTTCATATTTGGCATATTGAGGCCAAAACTTGTTTTAGACTTAGAGGTTGACTTTTCAAAGTTCATTACTCTAAATTTCATTTGAATAAACACTTTTTGAAAGTGTGGGAAAGATAGAATGCGAGTTTGAGTAGATTCAATTTGAATAAGTTGGGTACATTGAATCTAGACCCAAAATTGGTAGGGTTAGCATTTTGGTGGGAAAGCCAAGTGGCCAAATAGGGTTTGGACCTGCTATAAAAGGATGTAACTCGTGGAGAGAGTTATCTTCTCTCTTCTCTATCTCATTTCATGCTTATACATGGTTCTCTTGGGTTCTACTATCCAATGGTGCACTATCTTGGTGATTGCTTGCAATTCTATGTGTAGAATGATCTATATTTGCTATTTTTGGATCCACACTTGAAATACATCATTCAAGTAGATTGGATCTTAAGGATCTGAAATCTTTCACACAAGCTACTATATTTCACACGTGTGGATCCAAAAATAGCAAATATAGATCATTCTACACATAGAATTGCAAGCAATCACCAAGGTAGTGCACCAATGGATAGTAGAACCCAAGAGAACCATGTATAAGCATGAAATGAGATAGAGAAGAGAGAAGATGACTCTCTCCATGAGTTACATCCTTTTATAGTAGGTCCAAACCCTATTTGGCCACTTGGCTTTCCCACCAAAATGCTAACCCTACCAATTTTGGGTCTAGATTCAATGTACCCAACTTCTTCATATTGAATCTACTCAAACTCGCATTCTATCTTTCCCACACTTTCAAAAAAGTGTTTATTCAAATGAAATTTAGACTAATGAACTTTGAAAATTCAACCACTAAGTCTAAAACAAGTTTTGGCCTCAATATGCCAAATATGGAAATATTGCAAAATGTGATGAAACTAGTAGAATCTTTCACACTCCCTCTTCAACTAGTTTTAGCATAGACTTTGATAATACTCCAAGTGAAGTCCTATGCTTCATGAACAAGTCTTTTCCCAATGCTTTGGTGAAGATATCAGCTACACATTCCCTTGAAGACACATGTTGAAGATCCACCTCCTTTGCAATGACTCGCTCCCTCACAAAATGATATTATCTCAATATGCTTGCTCCTAGCATGAAAGATAGGATTGGATGCCATTCTTTGGGCTGATTGATTGTCACAAAAGATGATTGGGCTCTCTGAAAAATCCATCAAATGAAGATCCTTGATCATCCTCTTGATCCATACCATCTCCTTTGTGCAATGTGTAAGAGCTTTGTACTCGGCCTCACTAGATGACAATGAGATAGTGGCTTGTTTCTTTGACATCCATGATATAGCTCCATCACCTATGAAAATACAATAAGAACTAATGGATTTCCTATCCATTATATCTCCAGCATAGTCCGAATCTAAAAATCCAAAAAGATTAGGTGATGATCCCTCATACAATATGCCAAAATCTCGAGTTCCAATGATGTACCTCAAAACTCGCTTTCCTAGCTTCCAATGCTCCTCACTAGGATCTTGCATGAATTGACTCAATCTTCCAACACAATATCTTAGATCAGGTCTAGTAATGGATAGATAGATGAGTGAACCAACTAGCTTTCTATAGAGAGTAATGTCCTTGAAGGATCTTTCATTACCTCTTATAGTAAGCTTTACATGAGACTCCATAGGTGTATCAATAGCTTTTGCATCTACCATATGAAATCTTTCTAGAATAGAATTAGCATACTTCTCTTGACAAATGAAAGTAGATTGAGAAGATCTAATGACTTCTATTCCTAAAATGTAATGCAAATTACCAAGATCATGCACCTCAAACTCCTTCTTAAGAGCATTCTTGATATCCTCCACATCTTGATTGTCTCCACCACTCAAGATGATATCATCCACATAGATTAGCAAGATAGCAACATCATTTCCAGCAAACCTATAATAAAGTGAATGATCATACTCACTCATAACAAAGCCTTGAGAGAGTAAAAAAGTGTTAAGCTTAGCATACCAACTCCTTGGTGCTTGCTTAAGGCCATACAAACTGTTTTGTAGAAGACACACATGATTTGGCTTTGTTGATGAGATGTAGCTCTCGGGTTGCTCCATGTATACTTCCTCCTCAAGATCGCCATTCAATAATGCATTTGAAATGTCCATTTGCCATAGATCCCATCCATAAAGTGTAGCAAGTGAAATGATGACTCGAATGCTTACCATCTTTGCCACGGGTGCAAAGGTCTCATCATAGTCAATTCCTTGTTGTTGAGCATATCCTTTTGCCACTAACCTTGTCTTGTACTTGTTGATAGATCCATCTTAGTTTGTCTTCACCTTGAAGATCCATTTGCATCCAATAGCTTTCTTGTCCTTAGGCAACTCCACCAATCTCCATGTTCCATTCTTCATAAGAGCTTGATACTCAAGATCCATTGCTTGGATCCACTCCTCTTCTTTCCTTGCTTGATCTACACTTGTAGGCTCATCCAAAGAGGTTAGGAAAGCAACATAATTTCCAGAAACTACTTGCTTACCCTTTTGATCATATGTGAGCCTTGAAGGTACTTGTCTTTCTCTTGATGTTCTCCTTGGCTTTTGACTTGATGAAGGTCCATCATCACCACCATCCAAAGTAGGATCCTTCTCATCAACATCAAGAATGCTATAACCATCTACTTTACCATCAATCATGCTTGAAGACACCTTTGGAATGTTTTCCTCATCAAAAATGACATCTCTACCAACAATCACTTTGTTAGTAGAAGGAATGTAAACCTTGTAGGCTTTACTCACCTCACTATATCCAACAAAAATACCTCTTCTTGAAGATGGATCCTCCTTGGTCCTATCATCAAGAGTAATGTTGACATAGCATGTGCATCCAAAGGTTCTTAGAAAGTTGACACTCGGCCTCCTCTTGAATAGCATCTCGAAAGGTGTCCTTCCATCCAAAATAGCACTCGGCCACCTATTGCACAAGAAATTGGCACCAACAAAGCTTGATCCCAAAATGGTTTGTCAAGATTAGCACTTAACCTCATAGCTTTAGCACTTTCACATAAAGTCTGATTCTTCCTTTCAGCCACTCCATTTTGTTGTGGGGTCCTTGATGTTGTATACTCCCTCTTGGTCCCATGCTCATCACAAAAGGCCTTGAACTTGTTAGATATGTACTCACCACCATTGTCACCTCTCAAGCACTTGATCTTTGTGGAAAATTGGTTCTCCCTTGCATTCTTGAACTTGACAAAGACATCATACACTTCATCCTTGCTCTTTAGTAGATAGATCCAACAAAATCTACTAAAATCATCAATGAATGTTACATACATCTTAGCTCCATTATTGCTAATTGTAGTAAATCCATGAATATCTGAATGTACAAGTTGAAAAGGCTTTGTACATCTAGAAATAGATATAGTATAAGGTAGTCTATGTGACTTAGACAAAGCACAAGACTCACAAACATGCTTGTCATTACTTAAGGAACTTGGAAGATCAATCACAACCTTCTTCCTTGCCATTACCTCCAATGACTTGAAGTTGAGGTGTCCCATCCTTTTGTGCCAAACCTCTTGAATAGAAATTTGCTCCCTTGAAACACATCCAACTTGGTTAGCAATAACACAAGCATCAAGTTTGAACAACTTCCCTTGCCTTTTACCTTTTCCAATCAAGACATCCTTCCTTTTGATCAAACAAGCATCTCCATCAAACTCCACCTTGAGGCCCTTACTTAGCATTTGACTCACACTAGGCAAATTCTTGGTAATAGATGGAATAAACAAGACATCCTCCAAATGAACATCCCTATTTGTAGAGAAAGAAATAGGAATTTTGCCAATCCCTTTGATTGCACACTCACCATCATTGGCCGTGTAGATCACCCTCTTGTCATCTCCATATGCCAACAAAGAAGTGAAGTACTCTTTGTGAAAGGTCATGTGTGAACTTGCTCCACTATCAATCCACCAAGGATCTAGATCTCCATCATTAGCAAGCATACATGAAGACATCACAAAAGCATCATCATTTGCATCTTGCACATCCAAACCATCCTCATCAAGAGTAAGATTACCTTGCTTGTCTCCTTGATCTCTCTTCTTCTTGTAGCACTCATTTGCAAAGTGTCCTTTGATGCCACAATAGAAGCATTGAAGCTTTGATCTATCCTTCTTTTTGCCACTTGAAGAAGCATCCACTTGATCTTGCCCTTTAGACCACTTGCTTTTGGTTTTGCCCTTGAATTTGCCCTTTGTGAAAATAGCATCCTCTTGAAGTGTCAATGTAGATCCACCTCTTGCTTGAAGCCTATATTCCTCATTGATCAAGATCTCTTGAAGATCCATCAAACTTGGCAAAGTCTTTTGGATAGCAATACTTTGAACAATGTTAGCATGAGCATCCAACAAGCCATTAAGAATCACTTGAATAAGCTCTCCTTCCTTAATGCTTTCATCTATGCAAGCTAACTCATCATTCAATGCTTTCATTCTCAAAACAAAAGTACTTGGACTTTCTTCATTCTTTTGCAAACAAGAAAAGATTTGCCTTCTTAGAGTCAACACTCTAGAAGTAGACTTGGATTCATAAAGCTTCTTCAATGAATTCCAAGCTTCCAAAGATGATGTGCACTTACCAACTTCCTTGAGAAGTTCATTGGTAACATTCATCTTTATCATGTGTAGAGCCTTCTTGGCCCTCTTCTCATATCTCAATGGATCTTGTTGTGTTGCTGGTCTCTCCTCCAAACCTACAACAATATCCAAAACATCATTCATCTCAAGAAGTGACTCCATCCTCACTTTCCATAATGAATAGTTACTTGAGGTAAGCCTATCATTGGCTTCCAACATGACTCCAATTGAGGTTGCCATGTAACAATGACCTGATCTTCTCTTTCAACCTGCTTCAATGCACAAAGCACTCCTTTGAACAACAACAAATGCTTTCAAAAGAAATCACCAAGATTTGAAACTATCTCACAAATTCTCTTCTAGCACTTATCCAAGTAAATCAACACATAGAATCATGGAATCTTGACCAACCTATGATCTATCCTCAATCTAATGACTTTTGCCACTTCCTAAGATTGAAACACACTCAAATCAAGTCCAACAACCTCACTATCTAGAGATCCAATCAAAATTACGGTTTTGACAAAATCACAATAAATTGACTATTCCAAATCTACATGCAAATGCTGAAAATTTGATATGCAATCTATAAGCCACCACTTAGGTTGAACCAATGATCCAAAAATCGGCCAAATCCAGCATGTGAATACAAAAAATAGAATTGAACAAGTATATTGACCTATTTAGTGTTTTGATCTACAAAAGATCCAATCTACAAAAGCAAAAAATCCGATTTTGGTGTAGAATCCTCTCTAGCATGCTCTAGACTTGATATCTTCACCAAATCATTGATAGATCTGATTTCCTCCTTCATAACCTGAAACACAAGCTCTGATACCATGTGAAAGATTTCAGATCCTTAAGATCCAATCTACTTGAATGATCTTTGGTTAGAAAGAGAAATACACTACCAAGTTCATCAATGTAGAAAAATCAGCATCTACACACAATTTGAGATGCAAACACTAATAGAACTTGATCAAACTTGAATGAACTGATTATGTACTATTTCTGTCCGTACAAAATCAGCAAGCTACTGTATTTCACACGTGTGGATCCAAAAATAGCAAATATAGATCATTCTACACATAGAATTGCAAGCAATCACCAAGATATTGCACCAATGGATAGTAGAACCCAAGAGAACCATGTATAAGCATGAAATGAGATAGAGAAGAGAGAAGATGACTCTCTCCATGAGTTACATCCTTTTATAGCAGGTCCAAACCCTATTTGGCCACTTGGCTTTCCCACCAAAATGCTAACCCTACCAATTTTGGGTCTAGATTCAATGTACCCAACTTATTCAAATTGAATCTACTCAAACTCACACTCTATCTTTCCCACACTTTCAAAAAAGTGTTTATTCAAATGAAATTTAGACTAATGAACTTTGAAAAGTCAACCTCTAAGTCTAAAACAAGTTTTGGCCTCAATATGCCAAATATGGAAATATTGCAAAATGTGATGAAACTAGTTGAATCTTTCACACTATGTTGATCTGTCTCGGAAGCACAAGAAATTCAACGTCAATGACATGGTGTTTTTTAGGGTCCCTTCTCACTCTAGGGGCTTGAAAATTGGTAAGTGTATAAAGTTGGTGCCTAGGTATTGCAGTCCTTTTTAAGGTTATCCAAGTGATTAACAAGGTTGCATACAGGCTAGACCTTCCAACTAATGTTGAAATTCATCCAAGTTTTCACATTAGTAAGTTAAAACCCTTGCTGGGGGTTGGGGAAACCATGTTGCCCGTGGAAGATCTAGTAGAGCTTCATGATGAGTCCGCGAGTGGACCACCTAAATCCGAAGCGATTATTAATAGCCAGCAAAAAACTCTAAGGAATAGAGTGCTTCAAAAAAATATTAATCAGGTGGAAGGGCATGTCAGAAGATGAAGATAATTGGGAAAAAGGAGGCTGACCTCCAAAAGATTTATCAAATGGCAAGTCACCCTTAGATAGAGTCTAGACAATTTGCGAGTAAATAGAGTGCGAGTAGCACAAAATAGACCAAATACGTTATGCATAAAAACATCATAACAAAGAGTAAACCAGGTAATTTGAAGCATACGAATCTGGTCTTCCAAAAAGAACCATGCAATGAAAATGGTCTTCCAAAAAAAATCCACATGGAAGCACATCAAATGTTTAACTATGTTGTATCTATAGTCTATTCATCCTCACACTCGTCATCCACATAAATACAAGCATGAGCACTTTTTTTGCTCAAGGATCTTTTTGCAACATCCTCGTTTCCCATTGCTTTTGCCAATGACTCTGCATAGGATGGAAATTGACTGGATTATGCAAGCATGGATATAGAGAAGCACATCCAAGCTAATAAAAAAGCTAGCTAACTTTTTTATACATACCATTTTTGGAAGTCATCAAAATCACACTCGTCAAGATCTTCATCATCGTCCTCATCAGTGTCAACTAGCATTGCTTGTGTAGGGGCAAATGATGATTATGCATCACATACTTTTTAAATCAGTGAAAATACAACATAGTTTGTTCTCATAATCAACAACAAAAAGAAAGGACAAACAAAACAAACCATATCGCTTCAAGGCTAGATCCAATGTTGCCTGATCCAAACCCATTGCAATGCAATGTCATCCGGTGCATCTACAAGCATACAATGTTCCGCCTCCGCCCATAAATGGGTCAACAACCACACCTGAATGCTTGCAACACATCTCTACAATGAAATGCAGGAAATGAGGACTCTTCTCCATCCCTCCTCGTGCCGACAAAGACGTTGCTGAATCAAATAGTCTCTCTGCCATAGGGTAATAATGTATCCAATGGTCTTTATACTCCCAAATAAGGAAGGGTCAACCAAATCACAATCACCCATGGGCAATTGCAGTGAAGCATCTAGGCGACATAAAATATAAACACCTAGCATATTCACCTGGGCAACACATTGGTGAATTTATCAATCATCGATACAAGTATGATAACATATTAGAAAATTGATATAATAGTGAGGGAAAAAATGCGTACCTGAATACCCTTCACACTCACTCCAAATTTATCAACGCCTCGTAGAATAGCTTCACGCATCACTCTCAGGCCACTTTTTTTGGCAAATCTAACAAGCAATGGTATTTCTGGTACACCGATAATTGAAACGACCAATCCATCATCATCAAGTATTACAGATGTAAACTGCATAGTACTCTCAAATAAATGATTATCCAATTTGTTCCATATAGGGACATGGCCAGTTAATCCATCTGGAATCATATTCATGGGAAAATCGAGCAACACGAGGTCGGCACTATAAGAAACAGATTTACCTCTCCTAGTCCTAGACCCTGTGCAAACTGATCGTAAATGTGAGAGTATGGAAAGCATCTCGACTGCCGTTGTTTTCGACGCGGCACACTTGGAAATATTTAATATATCTCCGCACACGGTAAAAATCTACATAATTTGAGAACAAGATGAATATCAGAATTTGAAAAACACATGACAAAATATGTGTTTTTTAATACTAGCATGTTAATGTCCAAATAACATTTACTATACCTTGCTGTTGGACTTGGATGAATTGAACAATGGCTTCATGAATTCAAAAGAATCACGCAGTCGCTTTGCACTATGGGCCATGGCATGAGTGGTGACAATTGCAGGTGCAAATGCTTGTTCCTTTCCTTTACGACTTACCTTTGCTAGACGTTGTCATGGCACTCTATCTTCAGTTTGTTGGTCTTCATCCTCTAGTCTGGACTCAAGTGCAGCTGCCATATCTGTCTCCAAGTGAGGCCCATCAATGTCGTGAGGTGCGACCGAGAGAGCACCCTTGGCATGCATATTATAGCTCTCTTTCTCATCCTCTGGGCAAGAACTTGCTGGAAAGTCAATCCACCAAGGATTGTTTGCTATTTTCCACTCACTTAAATTTAGACGCTCATTGAAATGATATGCATCACTGTACATACAACTCTCTTTATCTGAAATCTTGGTCCACAGCCTAAAGTATGAAGGCATCTTTTCAAGTTGTTTCATTTTCACAAAATATGAGATATACCTGCATGCATAGTGGTTACCAGATTTACAAAAACTCAAAGTTGAGAGTGGACCAACAAAGATACAATAGTAAAAAGATCATCCTACAAATATTATTATATTATCATAAGCACTTTGATATGACTACCTCCAAATCACTCATTTTGCCCCACCCTTTATATCGGGTTGCTCCTTAGCACTTTTCGCCAGTTCCATGTCTGGCTCAATGGAAGAAAACATTTTTTTCCTGTACTGCAGCTTAAAATCCATAAAGTAGTCATTGAAAGATTCAGCATTGCCCAGTGACATAGGTCCTGTAAAAGAAAGTCAGCTTCTCTCATCAACACCAAAACATTAAATTGTTATCTAATACCAAATATTGTGAAACAAGATATGCGATAGGGAGATTGCTACAAAATATACACAGATCTACAAAACACTTACGCAAAGCCATACACTCTGCTAACACTTTGCTTGCTATTTCAAACAAGTACTCTAGCCAAGTTTCTTTGGCAACCCACAATCTAAAATCTTTATCATTTTTTGGGATTCCAAATTGGCCACTCATAGGAACAACACACCATTTAAGCCACTTGCATTTTTTCTCATTTGGAACTGAAGAACAACGCAAGTGATGCAACTTTTCTATACCAAGTGTGACCCCCATACTGGTGGTTTCTGTGCTCATCACCAACTCAAACCATTCAATGCCCAAAGCAGGGTTCACTATGCCCAACATTTTCCCCATCTTGTTTGTCCATCTGTAGTGACCAACAGATTCGGCTTCTTTTATGGTCTTGTGTGCTTTGTTCGTGCCAGCATTGAACTTGGCTCCAACCTCATCCATCTCTTGTGCAAAGTCATGCTACACATTCATCATGCACTCAACTCAAAAATGCACACAATAAATATCTTGGCCAAAAAACATTTGCTTAATAATAGAAAAATGCAACATGCTCAATAATGCATATCTCACATAGCACTCTAGCAAGCATATAACGTGTAAGAGGATACCACATGATGTCTCCACGTTTCAATTCTATTGCTCGTATCTTTTCCACCTCAGCTATTTCAACGTCCGTAAATTTTGTCTTGAAATAATCAAATGAACACTCACACAATCGTCAAACACTATACAACTGATCGCCCAACTCAGTTTTTGTTAAAAATTCACAATTCTAGGTCTGACCTAGTATTGTACGGAATCAGGTGCTCAGACACATGTGAGGAACATCCAATTTCAGTTTGGAAGTTCTCTCTCATGTTTGATTCATTTATCTTGCTTGATAGCTTGTTTTGAAGCTATTTTTGTCTAGTTTCTGTTGCAATCAGTTTCATTCCATTTGGTTGAGCCAATCAAAAATTATAAGCTTTTGAAGAGGGTTAGGTAGGGCACCTAGACCTGGGTGGACACATTTGGTTTGGTCAAGAGATTGCTTGGTTGATCCAAAATCACAGTTGTATGCTTGCCAATCTCATCTATATGTGATATAGGCACTGTTTTGAGATCTTAGCCATCTTGTTTCATGCAATATCATTGTATTTGAGTCAAATTTGGTTTCTTAGTGTATTTCACATGTTCTAAGAGTGTTAGATCCTAACTTTGCCTATACTCCATCATTTGATGTGAAATAGATTTTGTTTTAGAGAGATTTGAGTAGCTAGTGAGAATCAATTCACAAATAGTTGCAAGATCTTTCATAGGAGGAGATTGTAATCAATTATAGGATCCTATTGAGAGTGTGTAGCAACATTTATTGTTCATCATTTGAGTTTTCTTCACTTCAAATGTCTTCAATGGGTTCATCCTTGTTGGAACCAAGTGAAAGATTGACCACTTCAAATTATTCAATTTGGAAAATGAGGATGGAGTCCATCTTGATCCTTCAAGACGTGATGGACATAGTTCTTGGCCTTGAAGAAGAACCACAAGTTCTTCAATAGGTTCAAAAATACAAAAAGAGAGCTAGGATGGCTCTCCACTACATTAAGATGAATGTCTCTAATGAGATATTGAGGGAGATAGGTACTTGTACAATAGCCAAAGAAGCTTGGGATTGTCTCAAGGCTATCTATGAGGCTAAGAATACCTCTAAGCTTCTCACTCTTAGTCTTTCAAAGTAGCCAAAAGAGTGATGAGAGTGCATCTAGTTATGTTTTGAGAGTAAAAGATATTCATAGAGAACTTGCTTGTATTGGTGATTCCATCAATCAAAATGAGCTAGTTCAAGTCATTCTCAATGGCTTGAGAAGTGAATTTGATAACCTTGTCCAATCCTATGCCATTAAGGAGGAGCTACCAAGTTTGGAGGCTCTCCAAAGTGTGCTAATTTTGGAAGAATCAAGACAAGAGTACAAGCTCTTGAGGATGGATAAGCTTTCTCTCACTCATAATGATGGCAAAGCTCTCTTTGCCAAGGATAAGCACAAAGGGAGGAGCAAGAACCAACATCAACAATCCTCAAGCAAGGACAAAGTCAAATCCAAAGACAAAGATGAGGAGGAAGATGATTCCTCTAATGCTTCATCATCCAAGCTCAAGAAGAAGAAGATCAAGTGCTTTTATTGTGGCAAGAAAGGTCATTATGCCACCAATTGCTTCAAGAAGAAGAATCAACTCAAGCAAGCCAACATCACCAATGAGAAGGAAGGCATTATTGCAAGTGATGGAGAGGGATCTCTTATGGTCTCTAGTTTATCATCTACTCCTTTCAAGAAGGAAGGCCTATGGTATATTGATAGTGGAGCCTCTTCACATATGTGTAGCTCCAAGGACTCTTTCTCTTATATTGCACCTTATGATGGAGTCAAGAAATCAATATACACTGCAAATGATTTTGAGTGTCCTATTGAAGGCATAGGGAACATTCCCTTGAAGCTTGCATCCTCTAAAGTTCTTTCTCTCGAATATATCTCCAATAAATTTCAAGATTTTTGTGAGCTTGAAGGCATTAAAAGAGAGTTTTCTTGTGCCTACTCTCCATCTCAAAATGGAGTGGCCGAGAGAAAGAATAGATCTCTATGTGAATGTGCAAAATCTATGAGAATTGAGGCATCTTTGCCCAAAGATTTCTGGGGAGAAGCCATTAATTGTGCAAATTATCTTTGCAATAGGCTCCCACATATAGCTCTTGGAGGAAAGTCACCATATGAAATCTTATTTTTGAAGAAGCCTAAGGTTGATCACCTTAGAGTTTTTGGGTGCTTATGCTTTGTCCATATTCCCTTGGAAACAAGGAAGAAGGAAGATCCTAGTGCATGCAAAGGGATCATGGTTGGATACTCATCCACCAAGAAGGCCTACAGAGTCTTTATACTCTCTCTTCTCAAGTTATTGAAAGTAGAGATGTTGTCTTTCATGAAGACCAAGAAACAGAAAGGCAAGGCAGTCAGTACTGATGCCGACATCGCTCCAGATATTTTATCCAGTGACATAGGAGTCGAATATGCTAAATTTGGTGGGAGCCTTAAACCTTCTCTGGTCCCAAAGGAAGTACTAGCACAACAAAAAGCCCTCCTCCAATAGGCTACATCAAGATGGCAAATAGTAGCAGTAGCATGCAACTCTAGGGAAGCAGGTGCATCTGGCTCCGGAGGGGTCCAAGCCACTCAGGGAACTTCAGCAATGCAGGCAATATCTCTTCTTCCAACCATTTCCCTATCCCAACCACTAACTACCCCACTCGTCACCACTTCCACCCCTTCCTTCATAACACATGATTTGACTCCACTATTCCAAAAGAAACCCTCTCCTATACATACATCCCCTCTACTTGACTCCTCAGTCAATGTAGATGATTTTGCTCTACAATTACTCACCCAAATTCCATCCATTGCTACTCCTGTTCAGTCTTCTCCTTCACGTGTTTCCTCTCCCCCGAAACTTCCAACACTTCCAACTTCACCTCCTCTCAATCCACAATCTCCCCCTCTAAATCCACAATCTCCTCCTTTGAAACTCCAATCCCCTCCACCCTCCTATTCCCCAAATCCCTCATCTCCACAATTTTAAGATCTTCTCCCTTGCAACCCTATGCCTTATCCTAATTACCAACACTCCTTCCCTGACATCGGCCTATGGGAGCAACTACCACTAACTGTCCATAAGATCGTATGGTTGGTGAATGAACTTCAATACAACATCTATGGCACTTTGTCAGGACAACAAGCAGTAAGACAGGTCAATGATGGCGCCATTTAACAACTTCAGTAGGAAAATGGAAGGTTGGTGGCTGAATCTGCTCAACAAAAACGACAAATCCATAACCTCACCACCTATAATGAATAGTAGCAGCAAATGCTCAGCCACCTACATAACCAACTCTAGCTGAAGATATCCAATATGCAAACCGTCATCGACAACCTCTCAGCAGGATGGGATGAGGCCTTAGCCGATGCACAAGTAGCACGTTCTGAACTAGAATTGTTCAATTTCAATGATTTTGCACCACCAACTATTCCCGAGGGAACTCAAATTCCAGTGGTGGCATATCAAAAGTTGGCCCAAAAGTTAAAAGCCACGACAGAGCAACACTCCAATCTGCAACAATCATACACTGCTTCCGTCGAGGCCCTTAACCAACATATCTCCACCCTGGAAGACAGATTGAAGGTAGTCACTCAATCAACACCTTCTATCCATGCAGAGCATGCTCAGTTCCATGACTCTAGGCCTCACTTTGATGGATCAGATGGTGGCGATGGGGCAAGATTTCAACAACCTCCAACAAACAAGTACCTCGATCTTGATAGGGAGTCGACTTTCATCGATCCACAGACATCTGAGTGGACGAGCTCAAGAACTTTTTAGGCTCTTTTTCCCTCATGTACAAATGGAATTTGATGTTGCTTGCCCTTTTGACAGGCTTCATAGAAGTCGATGTTGGGTCTGGATATCTTCAAACCTATGACTATCTCTTTTCTGCTCATGTCATAGAGGCTTTTCATGTTCTGATGATACATTCTCTTGTGCCTTTTGTACTTTTAGATGGTTTCTATATTCTATTATGGTTGTCCCCCAACTAATAGAATTAGATTGATCTTAAAGTGCATCGTGTAGGGTGATTACGTGTAAGATTCACTCTAGTCATGGTTTCTATTGCTTGTTTAGGGTTCTTCCAAAGTGGTCTCCCTACTGGACGAACACTCTAATTAAGAAGGAATAGATTAAGCAACACTATGGCGGTCTCCTAACTAGTGGATAACTTAACTTGAACTTAGGAATTAACTTAGCTTAGGAATTAAATCTTAAACTTAGACGTTCTAAGTTGAACCATTACAAATGATTGTTTGTAATAGTTAAACGTAAATAGTAAAAGGCCTAAGCATAAGGTTTTTCTAATCTGCATTACTTGTGGGCTTACAAAACACATGCCACAATAATGCCTATGTTCAGCTAACATAAGGGACAACATTATCCCCCTCTTTATTGGATTGGCGGTCCCACACCAATGGCGACTGCTCTTTGTCGGGCGTTTCATCGTAGGTCTCTTGGTTGAGAGTGACCTGGATGGTATGCAGCTCAATTGCCACCGTAGCTTGTTCATAAAGGGTCATGGCCCATAATAGTGGAGCATATTGGGAAGGAATCCATGTGTCTGCCAGATTTCCATCATCTCCACATGGAGAGCACTTGTCATGGTTGCGCGATAATAAAGGCATGCCACATTAAGATGGTCCATCTCGGTGATCAGTGGCTTATTGATATCCAAAATAATGGGTGGGAGTGAGTGATCCCAATGAGTCGTCAATGGTGCCAGAAATGCTATAAGGCCACAATTGTCTACAAAGTAACACACATCCCTACCTGGACAATTGATATTGCTGGTAGAACTGGCTGCAATTAGAAATGAAATCTCGGCCCAAATCTTCTGTTTTGACATATTCATGAAGAAGAGACCAATAGATTTTGTTGTCCTTGAACTCAGGGGTGAATGGTTCATGCCACTTGATGGGGTAAAAATCTGGATTGACCACTACGTTGGTGCACTAAGGTAGCGTTGGAAGGTGGCATTACTTGAAATAAAGAGGGCTTTGCGCCAAGCTGGTTGTTGTGCAACTGCTTCAGCCTTGGCCTTATGTGTGCATCACTCCTTGAAATTTGGAATGGTATAGCAGCCGTGTTCTTCTTCTTTGGCATACTTTGCTTTGAACTTTGTGGATTGAATCATATCTCGACTTAGATTGTGGGGTGTCACACGACGTCGTGTAGGTGGTACCATTGCGGGTGGTGGAGGGTTTGGAGATGAAAGTAGTTGGAAAAGTTTGGGTGGAAGGCGAGGAAAATGGGTGATCAAGAGGGATTCATGGGGAGTGGAAGGCGTATGAAGGGAGGATGGTGGGGGGGGAAGAAATAGTAGAACGTGGGGGAGAGAGTGAATGAGATTGATGGGTAGTCCCTATTAAAATATCACTTCCAACTTGATATACCTTGTAGATCTCAAGTTAATTGATCTTGATAGGATCTCACATGTGTGGAGTCTGTTCCTATGTGTGAAAGAATGTACATAAGTCACTTTTATAAAGTTATATTGATTTTAGCTTGATCTACACTAGTATGAAATTGACTTTTGAGTAGAATCTTGAAAATGGTCAAATTGGTCAAACTTTGTGTAAATAGATTGGCCTTCCATGTGATTGAGTTATTACTCACACATGTCAAGATACCATTCACACGTGTGGATAAGCTTCCAGAAGATCTGATAGGAATATTCCATTAGATCCTATTTTATAAGGAATATTCCTATAAATGTGGAAGACTAGCTTTTTGTTTTCTAGCCAAAGAGAATAGTCAACTTTGGGAAATGAGCACATATGGCTCCCATTGGTGGATCTGGATGACTAGGCACTCTTCACACATGTGAAGGCTTGCTGGACAGTACACAGCTCATGGACGTACCTGATCTATAAAGGGATCAACCAAATGAATAACATTGGCAAATTCTAGTTTTGTTGTGATTTCCACATTTGTCTTGAGCTCTTATGAATGAAATGCATTTGTAAGCTAGTGTACTTTACTCTCTATAAACAGGCCGTACTGGTACTGCCTCCACACGTGTGAGGCAGCCCATCCATGTTTTTGATCATTTGATCCATTGCTCTTGCCTAAATCATAGTGTAAGGCATCTAGGTCAAGATCTAGCACCTAGAACTTGATAGATCTTATTGATTGATAGTACAATCATATTTGTCCTTTTTCTCTAAAAATTGACATGGCTTCAGAGCCAAGTCTAAGAGTGATCTAAATGATTAATAGTACTTGTGAAATCATTGACTCGTTGTTTTTGAGTTCTAATTGAGAGTGGTAACATCATTGTTTCTGGTCAAGATCAATTTTTGGACTGCTGAAGTACTGTCCACACATGTGAAACTGTGCAACAACCTTCAAATTAACTTCCATTAGTGTTCTTGATCAAAAAGTGCATACTAGTCCAAAATTCAAGGTTTTTAGTGCATTGTCTAGATCTAGGTTCGATCTATTGAATGCTAATAATCAAATAGTGATTTGAGTCATTGAAGCAATTCATTTTGAAGAATTAGATCAGATCTTTAAGGATGATTTGTTCAGATCTTAAGTGTGTGTGAAATATCAAACCAAAATTGAACTAGAATCAATTTTTTCGAGGAGTGATTTGCCAGGATATTTGTAGTTGATCTATTATACCATCATCCAAGTTGAAATAGGATTGATTGGGCTGAGATCAGAAGCTTTTTGAAAGCTAGAAATCTATCTTAGATCACACTTTATCAAGAGCTCTTTGTGTATCTCATAGGCTTTCATTCACAATGACATCCATGGGTAGATATATGTTAGAATCTAGTGAGAAACTAACCTCCACAAACTATTCCATTTGGAAAGTAGGAATGAAGTCACTACTAGTGGTTCATGATATCTTTGATATTGTCTTAGGAGTTGAGGAAGAGCCTCAAGCTCCCCAAGAACAACTAAAATACAAGAAGAGGGTTAGATTAGCCCTACATTGCTTGAAGTTAAATGTATGCAATGACCTCTTGAAGGAGGTGGCTTCTTGTACCACATCAAAAGAGGCTTGGGATTCACTAAAGAGCATTTATGAATCCAATAACACTTCAAGAGTGCTTATGCTAAGAAACTTGATCTTGCAAAGCATGAGGGGAAGTGGAGAAAATGGACAAAAGTATGTCCTTAGGATAAAATCCTTGAACAAAGAATTGGGATCTATAGGAGAGAAGATCCAAGACAATGAACTAGTACAAGTAACTTTGAATGGATTAGGAGATGAGTTATCTAATCTAGTTCAATCTTTTGCTATTCAAGACCAACTTCCATCAGTTGAAAAATTGCATAATGTTCTCGTGGTCGAGGAGAGTAGGCTTCTACACCTCAAAACAAGAATGGGTCCTTATCACTACATAATGGTGATGAGAAAACAAACTTCACATCTAAAGGCAAAAAGAAGACTCATCATTTCAAGAAGATCCAAGGCAAGGAGGCCGAGGCAAAGGATGGAGGATCTACCTCCAAAGGAAAGCAAAAGAACAAAGCAAAGTTAAAGTGTTTCTTTTGTGGGAAGAAAGGACACTTTGCTTCCAAATGCTATAAGAAGAAGAATGCAGAAGGGAGTGAAGATCAAGGCAATCTTGCACAAGGGGAGGAGGAAGAGGATGGCTTCAACACATACTTGATGGTAGCATCTACACCAACATCAAGCCAAGAGACATGGTGGATTGATAGTGGGGCTAGTTCTCACATGTCATTCAACAAGCATTATTTTTCTTATCTACTTTCTTGTAATGATTCTAAGAAATCAATCTACACTGCTAGTGATCAAGAATGCAAGATACATGGCATAGGATCTATTCCATTATGCTTAGGATCATCTAAGAGGATAGATCTTGATAATGTTTTGTTTGTTCCATCCATTACAAAAAAACTTGCTTAGTGTTGGTCAATTAATGGACAATGGACTAGATGTACATTTCAAGAATGGAGTGTATTCCATCTTCAAAAATGATAAGTGCATAGCTAGTGGCATTAAGCAAGGAAGGCTCTTTAAGTTGGATGCTAATGTGGCTATTAAAAGTGTGAATATGGTTAGGGAGGAGTTAACTCAAGTGGAGATTTGGCACAAAAGATTGGGCCATCCTAATCTTCAATCAATGGAATCCATGGCATCAAAGGAGCTAGCTCTCGGCCTACCAAAAGCTTTCAAGAAGTGTGGCAAAGTGTGTGAGGCATGTGGCCTTGCATAGTCACACAAGACTTCCTACAAAAGATTTTTAACAGGATCTACCTCACCTTTAGATCTTATCCATTCGGATGTACATACTTTTTCTCATGAAAGTAATGGAGGTGCTTTATTGTATGTGACTTTTATAGATGATTGTACTAGATACACTTGGATTGAATTATTGCCCAAGAAAAGCCTTGTATATGAAGCTTTTGTAAAGTTTAAGTCTCGTGGAAAAGCAACTTAGTTCTCGCATTAAAGTTCTAAGATGTGATAATGGAGGAGAGTATATCTCCAACAAGATGAGAGACTTTTGTGAGATCAATGGCATTAAGGGAGAGTCACTTGTCCTTACAAACCCCAACAAAATGGGGTGGCTGAGAGGAAAAATAGGAGTCTTTGTGAATGTGCAAAGTCTTTAAGACTTGATGCATCTCTACCCATCACTTTTTTGGGGGAGGCCATAACTTGTGCTAATTACTTATGTAATAGGCTTCCTAGTAGTGCTATTGGTGGGATCTCACCATTTCAAGATTTGTTTGGCAGTAAGCCCAATGTAAAAGATTTTAAAGTGCTTGGATGTATATGTTACGTCCACATTCCTTTGGAAACAAGAAGGAAAGAAGATGCAACTTCCTTCAAAGGAATATCTGTAGGCTATAGTGAAAATGGCAAAGGATATAGGATATTTGATCCTATTTCGAAGAAAGTAAAAGTTAGCAAGGATGTCTTGTTTGATGAATCTCAAAGTTACAAGTTGTTTCCAAATGCATCTAATCTCTTAGATGATGAAGATCTTGCAACACCCGAGGAGCCGCCTCTTGAAAATAATCTTTTGGAAGATCAAAATCAAGTTCCAAAGGAGCTGAGAAGATCCACAAGGAGCAAGGCTGAGCCTTCAAGGCTCACATACTTTGAGAAAGGGAAGCAAAGGGAAGACACATCTCCTTCTACCTCTTACTCTTTTCTAACCACAATGCTTGAAGAGCCATCATGTTATGAAGATGCAAGTAGATCACAAGTTTGGAGAGATGCAATGCAAGTAGAGTTTGATGCTTTGATAGATAATCAAACATGGAATCTTGCACACCTTCCATATGGGAAGAAGCCACTTGCATGCAAGTGGATCTATAGATTAAAGTACAATCAATATGGATCTATGAGTAAGTACAAAGGTAGATTGGTTGCTAAGGGGTTTCTTCAAACTAAAGGCATAGATTATGAAGAAACATTTGCTCTTGTAGCAAAGCTTGTAACCATTAGATTGACCATTTGTATTGCTACTTTATTCAAGTGGAATCTCTATCAAATGGATGTGACAAATGCTTTTTTGAATGGCTATTTGGAGGAGGAAATATACATGTTGCAACCCGAGGGCTTCATCAAGGATGGTGAGGAGGACAAGCTTTGCCACTTAAGAGCCTGTATGGCTTGAAGCAAGGAGCTAGAGCTTGGTACTCTAGGTTGCATGATTTTCTCTACTCTCTTGGCTTTGTGATTAGCTCTTATGGGCCTTCTTTGTACATCAAATGTAATGATGGAAAGATCATCATTTTAGTACTTTATGTTGATGATATCATTTTGACAGGAAAAGATGGTGAAGGCATAAGAAATGTTAAAGTTTCCTTGTCTAGTAAATTCAAGATGGTAGATCTAGGACTTCTTAAGTTCATACTTGGAATAGAATTTACTAGAGGTAGTGATTTTACTTTTATAGGTCAATATAAGTATGCTACTTCCATTCTTGAAAGGTTTGGCATGAAAGGTAAGGGCATTGACACCCCTATGGAGCAAGTTTGTAAGGTTACTAATGGTTGTGATGAAGCATCATTTGAGGACATCACACTCTTTAGGAAGCTAATAGGCTCCTTAGTCTATTTGACAATCACTAGACCAAATTTGAGCTATACTGTAAACAAGTTAAGTCAATATATGCAAGGTCCCTTGATGTAGTGCCAAGAGAGTGCTTAGACATGTCTCTTCTACTAGATTTTTTGGCATTCTCTATCAAGGATCTAGCTTGTACTTGAGAGCATTTTCGATTCAGATTTTGTAGGAGACAAGATGGATAGAAGATCCATAAGTGCATTTGTCACTTTTCTTTGTGGAGGAGTGATATCTTGGCTTTCCAAAAAGCAAGATACAATTTCTCTTTCCTCTTATGAAGCCCAGTATAAGGCATTGACTTCAACAACCAAAGAATTCCTATGGCTAAGAAGACTTTTGGTGGAGCTTCAAGTGCTAAAGGCCGAGCAAGTCCCTTGCATCTATTGTGAAAATCAAGCTTCTCAACAAAATGCTACCAATCTGATCTTCCATGCTAGAACAAAGCATATTGAGATAGCTCATCACTTTGTGAGGGAAAAGGGGCAATCCAAGGAGGTTCAACTTCATCGTGTGCCTTCATCCAAGTGCATAGCTGATATCTTAACCAAACCTTTGGCTAAAGATTCATTTTTCAAGTTAAGAGATGCTCTTGGAGTTGTAGACAGATGTACATTAGACTTGCCAAGTTAGAAGTGAGGAGGAGTGTAAAAATATCACTTCCAACTTGATGTACCTTGTAGATCTCAAGTTAATTGATTTTGATAGGATCTCACACGTGTGGATTCTGTTCCCACGTGTGAAAGAATGTACGTAAGTCACTTTTATAAAGTTAGATTGATTTTATGATCTACACTAGTGTGAAATTGACCTTTGAGTAGAATCCTAAAAATGGTCAAATTGGTCAAACTTTGTGTAAATAGATTGGACTTCCATGTGAATGAGTTATTACTCACACATGTCAAGATACCATTCACACGTGTGGATAAGATTCTAGAAGATAAGATAGGATGATTCCATTAGATCCTATTTTATAGGGAATATTCCTATAAATGTGGAAGACTAGCTATTTGTTTTCTAGCCAAAGAGAATAGTCAACTTTGGAAAATGAGCACATATGGCTCCCATTCGTGGATCTGGATGACTAGACACTCTTCACATGTGTGAAGGCTTGTTGGACAATACACAGCTTGTGGATGTACTTGATCTATAAAGGGATCAGCCAAATCAATAACAAGTTGATGTGACATTGGCAAATTCTAGTTTTGTTGTGATTTTCACATTTGTCTTGAGTTTTTATGAATGAAATGCATTTGTAAGCTAATGTACTTTACTCTCTGTATAGGCCGTACTGGTACTGTCCTCCACACGTGTGAGGCTGCCCATCCATGTTTTTGATCATTTGATCCATTGCTCTTGCTTAAATCACAGTGTAAAGCATCTAGATCAAGATCTAGCACCTATAACTTGATAGATCTTTGGATTAAACAACCAATAACCCTTAATGATTGATAGTACAATCATATTTGTCTTTTTTCTCTAAAAATTGACAGTCCCTCCCTGACCTTGGTTATGGGGCTCTCCCCCATCCTGTGCACTAGCCGTCTGGGCTTGATTGTCCATTGATGTTGTAGTTGTGGAAGTGTCAAAAAATTTTGAACCTGTTTCGTCGTCGCCTTGATCATCCTTTTGTGGTTGAGTTTCATGGAATTGTGGATGTTGAGAATAATCATGAGGGAGAATAGTCTGCCACTTCGTCAATTCTGTTTGCAGGCATTGGATTTGAGCGTTGAGTGCAGTCATTTGTGAAGATGTGCTTTGAAGTAGTTGCTGCGCTTCTGCCTGAACTGCTTTTAATTTTTGGCCCAAGTATGGTATGTGGAAACTAGGAATACTGTGCCCTTAGGGATATGGATTAGAGCAAATTGCTGAAAGTCAAGCAACATGACTAGACCTGTCATAGTATCATGTAATTTATTATTTTATGTGATTTCCACATCCAAGATGTTTTGAAGATGACTCAATTGGTTGTCCTTGTGATTGGCCTCTATCTGCATCTTCTCCAATTGAGTCTGCATTTCGGACATCTGATCGAATGTCAATTGCTCGTCTCGATGTGCACGTTCTGCCTGCTCCTCAGCTTGCTGGATGGCTACTTGCACATCAAGGATTTGTTGCTATAGATAAATGTTTTCCTGGATGGAATTGCCTCAGTTGGTCTAATAGTCTGCTATGGATTGGGTGAGGTACTTTCTAGCGTCATGATTGGCCCATATAGCCTTTTGCACAGAAGGGGGGAGATCATCCCAAGGACCAATGTTAGGAAGAGGCTCAGCGACATCGAGATAATGTTGGGATGTAGCAGTGAAAGGAGGGATATAGGGTTTTGTGTATGTGGAAGAGCTCGGTTGGGAATAGGGCGGTGTTCCTCGACATCAAAGTCTCTGACTTCGACATCTTCTCAAGGCAAGCTACGAAGTCTTCAACTTCCACGTCATCGACTTCCTCGACATCAACTTCTCCAAAAGTCAATGTGATGTGCCAACTCCCAAAAGTCGATGTCATCAAATTGGTGGCTCACAAGTACATTTGTCACAACTGGCCAAAGTCTCCAACTGAATCAGATATTGTCCGAATGCGACTGCTTAAAGCACATAGTGTCGTATTCTTTTTTGTAAACTACTCATTAATCATTCTTTTAATTAGTTAGCCATGTGTATATATACATCGACTTATCAATTGCTTTAGTTAAGCTCCATGAACAACCAAAAGCTCCATTTTCTTTCTGCACGAATGTTCTATCAACTCACTTGTCGACCAGTTCGGTCAAGTCGAGCTTCAGAGCATAATTTCCTTGATATTCCTCTTTGTTATCACAAAGTATTGTTTCGCAAAGATTGCGACTCTACATGCATTCCAGACTATATATTTCTTTCACGAATGAATAACTTATGTTCCAATAATCTAAGTCATGCATGTCGTCTTGAATTCTTTTTTTCATTCATGTTCTGGTTATTCGTTGTTATTAAATTTTTCTTGTATGATTGATAGCTCCTGTCGATTTATCGTTCTAATGTACTTCACATGGAACACCAAACATTTTCTATGGTAAGAAAAGTCTTCGCAAACTTCTCAGGTTCCTTGTTTGCTTTTTCATGGAAATCTTCCAATGCTTTGATCTTCTCATCAAATTGCAATTGCAACTTTTTCATATGTTTCTGCTAGTTTTTCCCGAGTTTCTCGAACTCATTGAGCATCATTTCTGAGTAGCATTGACATTCGTTGATGCAATAGTGGTGGATGTCGTAGTGGTCTGCCCTGTTGTATAAGGCAACATACTGATATTCGGCTCATCATCTGAATCTTCATCCTCCTCCCGAATTGCATCATCCATAGCGTTTTGCAAAATTGTGTACTCGTTGTGGCGTTTCAGCTCACGTTTGATCCTTTTAGGTAGACCTGACAAAAACCACATAATCATGATATTTTCATTAATCAACTCAAGTCTGCACTCAGATCTGAGGCGTTTAATCCATTCAATGTAATCCCATACCATTTTTCGCTTTCCCATTTTAATTTTAATTAAAAGTAGAAAACGATTTTCCAAACTTGTGATGTACCTGTTAAGGCAATTGAAAATAACTTAAGTTTATCCTAGGAATAAATTTCTTCATAGACCACAAGATTTAGAATAGATCTGAAGAAATCTAATTGGATCTATTAATCCATTAAATTTGGATAGATTCAAATGGGGTGCTCTCCTAACAATGATTGGATTGACTTCTTGAGGAGCACCTCCAAGGGCTGCCATCTTTACAAATTAGATCAAGCAGACAATGAGATTGGATCTAGATTTTCAATCAAGAACTATCTCAGATCAGATCTGCTAAATCTGTTCTACTTTGATGAGAATCGGATTTCTATATCGTGAAAAAGATTCTTAAGATCAACCGCTCGACACTTCTCTGAAACGAAAAAATTATCAGAATCAAAATCAAAATCATACTATGTCATATTAGCCAAAATTTGATAGAGACTTGATCTGGAAAATCAGAACCTAAAAATAGTACTAGCGAATGTTCTCTAGACAAAGATTTAGCAGTGTTATTTTTTGAAAAGAAACTCTCTAATCAAGTTTTTCTAACAAATTCTATGGAAATAACCTTTGTCAAACTCTCAGACTCGGTTTAGTCTCAAACCTTGCGCAAATGATCCAGTCTATGCTGGATAAGACAAAAGAAATGGAGCAGCGCATCTCAGATATGAGATCTGAGAATACACTCATTAGCCAGAAAGTGAATCAGCTGGACAAAGAATTGAAGATCGCCAAGCAACACGAAGCTAAGTCTGAAGTTGAATCAAACATAGATAAAGCTAGGATAGAATTGGCGAAGGTTCTTGACACATAAAAACACAGTTTCTATAGTTTGGCGAGGGTAAAAATAGAGTTTTTTTATGATCTGGATAAAATGAATATTCCTCGAACTTAAAAATAATAAACTACTACAAATAGAATAGTTTATTAACTCACTCTGAGAAACCTTCAATTTTTTGATATTATTCTTCTCCAACCTGGCAGTACATAGATCTGAATCACACCTATGCACAATGAATCGGACGAGTTTTTCTGTATTTTTAGGGTTTTGGTGATTTTTTGGTGATTTTTTTGATGTTTCTGGAAATCTGTTGGGAAGGATTGTTCGCCCTACAAATTCAAGATTACATGATCAAAACCGAAGGTACCTGCAACTCAATGAACATTTCCTAAAAGAGAAAAAGAATACATCAGCTCTAATATCAATTTTTGTCTCCTTTTGACCAAAATCTAACAGATTTGACTGATTTTTTTTGCTCCTTTTGATATCTCAGATCCAGATGGACCTTAAGACTGGTGATCTAGCTTTTCCCTATTCCACAATCAAATTAGATTTTAAACAAGCAAATTCACTCATATCAGGCAAATTCACTCCCAAACTAACTTATGCCTAATGCAAGCTAACCATCCAACAAATATGTTGCAAACTGAAAAATTGGCGTAGATCCCTAGCAACGACACGGTGGATTTCTTTCCTTGCCTATCCTCAACCCAAGATCTAATCAATCTAGCATCAAGGAGATGAAGTTAGTTGTCACGCGTAGGTTTGTTCCCATGAGAGCGATATCATATTTCAGATTTCAGCTTGAATGGAAGATCTAGATCTAATCACTAACATCCATTAACCCGAAGTATTAACACTACATACATAATGAAGAAAACTTACTCTTTCTCTCTCACAAAAAGCATAAGAACATGTAATCCCAATAACAATAAGATCCAAAATTAACAAATGCAACAAAAGCATGAGAGATGGAGGAAAAAGATAGAGAGGAAAGACTTTCACAAATCCATTCCATAAGAGAACCAATATGCTTGTATTGAAATGAGGATATGAACATGTGGAGCAAACTCGAGTTTGTCCCTTTTTATAGTACTATGCATGAAAGTCTGCCAACGAGCAGAATATAGTGACTTTTGTAAGGAGAGCAACAGGCTACCAATGTGCGTGACACTGATCGACTCACTCGAAACAAAGGGAAATATACAAATACAAATGCTCACAACTCTTCCATCTTTGATTGTCATGTCATTTTTGTTGATTGAATGCTTTGAAGTCTGTGATTAGTAGTCGTTTGTCTAGGATCTTGTAAAATTCTCTGTCTATAGTTGTCACACTTTTGGTATGTAGTATTTTATGACTACAAATTCATTTTTCTCTCTCCTTTTGATCCAAAATTCAGATTTCTAGAAGGCAAACGACAATTCATTATCAGACGACTATTTTTCTTACATTAAAAGCATGAATTAAAAAGACCTCTACAAGTTAATTTTTGCTTCTGAACTCAAATTAACGTAAGCCAACAATTCATGATTAGATTTTTGAAGCACACAATTGCAATTATAAATTTATTAGCATTTGTTAGAAAAAAAATAGTTCCAAGCTTTTGAAATAATTCCTTCTTAAGACATCCAAACACTAAAATGATAACTTCAAGCAAAATAATCCATATCAACACTTCTAGATCTTTTGAGTCAACATAAAAACATAAACTAAACTTAAATTCAATTTTTCTCATTTAATCATAGTGGTGATTTCTAAAGGCCTAACAATATAGTATTGTATTTTGCCTTTCACTAGTAGATGTTTTTTGAAGATATCTCACTAATACAACTTCACCTTGTCCTAATTTAATGAGGCATGGTCCTTTGTGGCTTACTATAGGATTTGTCCTTACTCAATTTTTTTTTTGTGTACATAATGAGTATAATGAGAAGCCAAATTTTTTAAACAACAACAAGAAAAATTTAAGAGAAAAAAATTTACGTTTATTTACCAACATGCATAAACAAATAATGCATTAGTATCTTGTAGCTAAAACTAATTTGGCTCATTGACATGCTCTCCCAACAAACAATTTTACATTTGCAATGCTTGTAGACTTTGGAAATATATTTCTATCTATATGAGAATAATGTACATAGCCTCATAACAAAGAATCGATACAATTACAACAAATTCATCTAATGTTATTCCTAGTATTGGATGTTATTTATGTTAGCATCATTATCATTGAGTGTTGTTTGTGAAGCAATGTTACATTTAAAATGAATTTTGCTAATTTATCGTGGCATCATTTACTTCACACAACCCAAAGGAACATATGCGGCTCAGCTTATTGCAAAATTAGTATAGGATATTGATTTGATAAAGGTAACTCCATTAGAGTCATGAGATAGTGATGTCAAGTTTCAAAGTGCATTCATTTAGGAAACCATGCACATATCTTTGATTTTTTCTTTTAAAATATAATATTGATTGTTATAAAGAGCTAAAACAATTGAAACATTGACTTAACAAACATCCAAAAGCAATTAAGTTCTTTTCTAGAAACTAGCTAACAGAATAGTGGCTTCACAACCAATAAAAACATAGTGGACGGTTTGAGGGGTCCATTTTACCATGTCTTATCAAAGTGTGTTGATAGGGAGAAACTGTGAAGGAATCAAGTGTGGTGATGGAATTTATGATCATGTTTCTTACGTGTAGCTGACCACAAATTAGTGGCTTTCCTTAGAAACTTTAAGAAATACAAAAGGTTCTCATTCCAGCATTACTTGTGAATTCATTACTTTGGCATTTTTGAGTTTCATGATCAAAACTTTTTCTCTAGTACTAAAAATAGAATAACAATTAAGATTCACCAAGGTGATGTCCAGAAGCCATAGCCATTAAGGCAAGGGAGGGGGCAGAGAGAGAGAGAGAGAGAGAGAGAGAGAGAGAGAGAGAGAGAGAGAGAGAGAGAGAGAGAGAGAGAGAGAGAGAGAGAGAGAGAGAGAGAGAGAGAGAGAGAGAGAGAGAGAGAGAGAGAGAGAGAGAGAGAGAGAGAGAGAGAGAGAGAGAGAGAGAGAGAGAGAGAGAGAGAGAGAGAGATGATTGAATGTAGGGCATGAAGTGATGTGGAACAATGATTGTTCATATACCCTTTTGTTTAAAAGTTTGACTCACTATGACTACATGGCATGGTGTCCAAAGAAACTTAAGGGATCCTTTTTGTAGCTCAGTTGGAAATTTTTGAAGACAAGTCAGAAGCCATAAAGGATGCCCAGTGTTCCATACGTTCATATTAGGAATTGAAAGAACTAGAAGAGCTAAGCATGTTGTGCCAAAGTTCCCATGCTCAAAATTTGAAGATATATGAGGGCATCAACATGATTCCGAGTAACATGATAAGGAGATCCTAACAATGTAAGCAGACGCCTTACTCACATACCCAAATTCAAGGCCATGTACTCTCAACTGATGTCAAGATGAGTAAAAGCTAAGCATAATGTAGTTTGGAGAATTAATTTCAAGGAAAGGGCCTTAGGAGCCCACCAACGACCTTCAAAATATAAATCATTGGATTATTTCATATACAATTCATTTTTTTGCTTTGAGAAAAGCTTCCATCCTTGTTGTGAGGGGGCTAAAATATGCAATTTTTATGAATATTTCTAAAAAAAAACATGTGTGTTTGTCATGACACATGGTGCTTGGCTTATCTTTTGTATAAATATCCTCTTGGAAACTTGGCTTGCCATTTTTGCCTCTAGAATTTGCAAATAGACACTAGTTAGGGTCCCATGAAGAGAATTTGAATTTGCAATGGATGCATGTTGTCAAGAATATGTATTAGGGATTTTTCCGACAAGGGATTGGTCCGGCCAAAAAGCCTTAGCAAGGGAAAGGGCCCACACTACCCTTACGCGAATGACTAGGGTCAATTACCGCTTCCAACCCTAGGGGTCGTCCTAGTCACCCCGTACTCCCCAATCAATGAGAGTTTTCATGCTCTTAGAAGCATGATTGCAGGGAGAGGTTGCTATCTTCACTTGGTTTTTAGGTACAGACTCTGATTCCTAGATCGTCTTTACTTGCATATGGGGGCTAGTAACAGAACCATTAGCAAGACTTTCACTGGGAGTTCCTAGAACCAATTCAGGGTGTTGAAACCATGCTCTTCTTGGGGTTTGTGTAAGAGATGGTGTTATTTTTGCATATCGAGTGGAGGTGGCGTCTGTTAGATGCCAATACCCGTCAATCACAAGCTCATATACCTCTAAATAACTATGTTCTCTGCAGTGATGTGCCCTAATCAAATTGTCACCAGGCAATAGATTATGATGGATTCTGGGGTGTAGAAGTGGTATCATAATATTCCTCTTCTATACATTTGGCAAACATCGCCGAGTGATGGCAGGAGTTGATACTCAACTCTACTCATATGTAACTGTCCATTTTTGTTTTCTATGGTTTTTTATAAGAGCATTTCCCTTAGAGACTACCCTTAATCTTATGTGTTTGGTATCATGCCCTCTAGGGTGGTGTTGCACTACTAGGGTGTGACTTATAGGTCCTCATTTGATGAATACGTTTTTCTTTAGGGCCTATATAAGATTCGCTCGTTGATTCTATGCTCTGTATCTGTGGGGTTATACATACCACTTTGTTTGATGAGCGGTAGTATTTTGCCATCCGTCAAGTCTAGGTATTTCACTAGACATTTTCGACAGTGGGTGTGACTAGTGAGACTTAACCAAAGTGGTGTATTTTATCCACATTTGGTGGACTGCTCGCTCTTGTGTTTCAAAGAGGTCGGGCCTAGTTTTTAACTTAGCAACTTCATATAACACAGTAATGACATGCTTGTTCAATTTTGCCTTTCATAATAATCATCAATGAGAATTAAGTAGTATCAACTGACGGTTTCTTCAAATCATGTCATGTACAATGATACCAGTGATATAGCTAGCATGCTAAGAATAATACGATAAACATGCATATCATCATGTTCTACATACTTTGGAAAAGCTACATGCTTATTAATTCAAGTGAATGTGAAATAACAAATATGTGTTTCTAAACATCAAAGACTCATACAAGCTAGGACAGTCAGGTTGTCATTATGGCATTTCTTGTAGTTAACAACCCTTTATGCATCACTTTACATCTAACAAACTCCTTGATGCTAGAAGAAACCCCTTTACACGATGATTCTGATGACACAACCAACATAGATACTCATGAATACTTAATTGAAGAAGGCCCTCAACTCATGATTCAAATCCATCACTCCCATAAGATTAGACAATAACGAGCACCCATGAGCGAAGAATCACAACTAATGATGAAAAATTAGTGACTTTTCATCGAAACCATGTAACCGTGTTTTTCACCAACCAACAATCATGCACTCACATACTTCTATCATTCACAAAGCTCTTTCTGACAAGTGACAGACAAGCGACAGACAACAAAATAGGACTAACCACCATACTTTTTCTTCGTCAAGCAAGCTCTCAAATTCGTTAGCATCACTTGAAAGAAACGACCCAACTCTCAAAATATACTACTCAAATGGCTTAACCCACAAGACTACCAATAATCACAACACTTTCCATACTCCTCCTATACTTTAAACTATTCAACCTATGCAACTATTCAATCATTCAACTATTCGACCATGTTTTTGACACAAGGAGTGGACTCTCTTACATAGCCAAATTCCAAGGGTTGCCTCTTTAATATGACATTTTGTCAATTGTCATGCATTTCATACCTTCTTTGCCACATGTCCCTCCCTTATTAGGGTTCACCTATTTTAGTAGATTCTCCAACTTGCTCCCCTCCTCCAAATAGGGTGTTCTTTGGATTTTGGAACTCAACAGCTTTTTCTCACGCTTCTCCAAGTTAGGCATTTCGTTGCTTTCCCCAAGTGGCTCTTCTCTTAGATTGCCTTTTTCCAGAATAGTATATGCTTAGGGCAAGGAACCTTTTGGCCTTATCATTGTTAACCAACCTAGTAGCTACTAGTCAACCCCTATGGGTGTAGCTGGCCCATCATTTCCCTTTGCATCGATTTTTTAGATTGCCAGTTTTTCTATGTTATCAGCTTTTCTATGTATTCGTATCGCTTGGCCCATTAGTCTGTCCAGTGCTTAAAATTATCTTGACTTTGGTGTTAGGATTTCCACTGTATTTTGGCCTCAGTACAATATTTTTTTGGTGATGAAATTTTCATTGTATTTTTTCTTTGCCGGTTCTTTTCTTGAAACTGGCTGCTATAACATTCATGACTAGGGCTCTTCCGACAAACCGGTTTCTTTGCAAATACACTAGGTAAACATATACTAGTAAAGCAACTCTGTGCATAGCGAAATTTCAGCACAACTGTGCCAGCTGGCTAAAAAGCCGCAAAACATTTTGATAGGTCATTTTTAAGGCCACAAACTATTTCTCTAGCCTCATTAAGGGCCGGCTGGGACCCATTTCTAAGTGGACCAGCACTTTTCGCTCAGCTTTACATATATTAAATATTTTTTTACGGTTTTTGAGACCGTCATAAAACTTAGCAAGACTTTCACTGGGAGTTCCTAATACCAATTCAGGGTGCTGAAACCATGCTCTTCAAAGATTGGGGTTTGTATAAGAGATTGTGTTATTTCTGCATATCGAGTGGAGGTGGCGTCAGTCAGATGCCAATACTCGTCAATCACAAGCTCGTATACCTCTAAATAACTATGTTCTCCGCAATGATGTGCCCTAATCAAACTGTCACTAGACAGTAGGTTATGATGGAATTCTGGGGTGTAAAAGTGGTATTGTAATATTCCTCTTCTATACATTTGGCAAACATTGCCGAGTGACGGCAGGAGTTGATACTCAACTCTACTCATATGTAATTGTCCATTTTTGTTTTCTATGGTTTTTTATAAGAGCATTTCCCTTAGAGACTACCTTAATCTTATGTGTTTGGTATCATGCCCTCTAGGGTGGTTTTGCACTACTAGCGTGTGACTTATAGGTCCTCATTTGATGAATATATTTTTGTTTAGGGCCTATATAAGATTCGCTTGTTGATTCTATGCTTTGTGTCTGTGGGGTTATACATACTACTCTGTTTGATGAGCGGTAGTATTTTGCCATCCGTCAGGTCTAGGTATTTCGCTAGACATTTCCGACAATGGGTGTGACTAGTGAGACTTAACCAAAGTGGTGTAATTCGGCCACATTTGGTGGACTGCCCGCTCTTGTGTTTCAAAGAGGTCGGGCCTAGTTTTTAACTTAGCAATTTCATATAACATGCTAACGACATGCTTGTTCAATTTTTCCTTTCATAATAACCATCAATGAGAATTGAGTAGTATCAACTGATGATTTTTTCAAATTATGTCACGTACAATGATACCAGTGATATAGCTAGCATGTTAAGAATAATACGATAAACATGCATATCATCACGTTCTACATACTTTGGAAAAACTACACGTTTGTTAATTCAAGTGAATGTGAAATAACAAATACATGTTTCTAAACATCAAAGACCCATACAAGCTAGGATAGTTAGGTTGTCATTATGGCATTTCTTATAGTTAACAACCCTTCATGCATCACTTTACATCCCTTCATCCTTTAGTCTGACCCGTTAGAGCTATTCATCATGCATAATTGAAAGCATGCACACGTACCATCATAAGAAATTTGTTGAGATTACGTTCGTCATACAAATAGCAATTTTGAGAAGAAACATTACCTGAAATGTGATTGAGAAAGACCAGCTTATTGCAAGAGGTGTCTAGTCATGAATGCCGCTTTCCGTTTGCATTGCCTTCAAAGATAGTTGGTAAAATCCTTCACAACCAACTGTTTGATAGGAACCATTCATTAGCCTTGCCAAGGTCTGAATCTTTGCAACTTGGAATTGTGATTTAGTACATAGGAACTAGTACTTGAGGATTGCGGAATTATGAGTAAAAAATCCTTAGAAACAACGATTTCTTCCCATATAGATCAGCCATTGAGTGCCGCACAACTTAACGCTTGAATTATTGTGTGGGGGAGGAGAGCCGACATGTCACTGGAACCTCAAGCTATAGATAGATATATGGAGGTTTGAAACAATTGGAAGTCACCCTTTTAGTTGAATACCTTGGAGATCTCTTAAGATCGACATAATGCTTATTTCTATCCTGAGCACTTCGAATACTATCCTTAGCCACTTGCAACATCTCTTCAGTATCATGCAAAAAATCAACAACCTTTTGGAGCTTAACAGACTTCATCTCAACATTTACTAGAGATCTAGGTTGAAAACCATACGTAAACATGAAAGGACTGTAACCTGTAGCAGAATGTTTTCTACTATTATATGCAAACTCAACTAGTGGGAGATAATCTTCCCGATGAGATTTCCTGTGAGAAATTAACGTCCTCAAAATATCTTCCATAGTTTGATTAGTCATTTCTGTGAAGAATTGAAAAAGATTATCTATGTTAGATATAGGGGTCTTATGTTTTTTACATCAAGCATCTAGGTGTAGGATGTTGATAGGAATAAATTTGGCATAGATAGCAAATTATGCATTTCCACTTGTAATGCCAGTATTGAGCCAAAATAGAGTAAGAGGCTAAACACGTGCCAATTAGAATGTAGACAAGTGTAAAGCTTTTGTTTGATGAATTCCAAGAGGTTCAATAGGATTTAGAGGTGGAACCTTGTGAGGTCCAATAGGAAATTGAGGTGTGCTTGAATATAGTCCAATAGAATTAAGAGGTGCATGGATCAATGATCCAATAGGATCAAGAGGTGACAAAATATGGTCCAATCATAGTTAAGCATAGTGGTAGCTCGTGGATCTACTAATATCATTGTACTCCTCATTTTGAATCTAATTGATTTGGTGATTTCATGGATTTTGTGAGTTATTGGATTTCTAGCTTTCTCTCTCTACCCGAGAGCTCATGATGCTTTTTTCCCTCTCTACCCGAGGAGAGCAGCTTGTTTTTACTTAGATTATTTTGAATACTTCCCACACGTGTGAGTGAGAGTTGGAAGTGATTGAATGCATGTAGTAGTGTGTTTTTGCCATAGATTCAAAGATAGATTTTGAATCTCAATCTAGTCTTGATCTTGGTGCATCTACACACCTTAGGAGATCACAAGTACATGTAGTGGACAGTCCACACGTGTGAAATTCAACATGGTATCAGAGCCTACCTAAGGATACCATGCATTTTGATCCATCTAAGTGAAAAAATTTTCATCAATCTTGAGCTAGAAGTTGTCAAGGCCCATTTTCCTAGCTATCTTGTTCAATCTTGGATCAAAAGAGATCAAAAGGACATTGAGAGTGATGGTTGTCTTGTGCCCCATGTGTTGCTGAACTATCATTTTCAAAAGATAACCACATTTAGTGGTAGCCTTACGTTGTTTGAGGGCCAAGCAAAGTTTTTCAGCGATCTTTTCTGCCTGTGAAAAATTGCCTACATTGGCAAATCTAGCCATGTAGAATATTGTACATTTTGTCAATATTGTTTGTTGGTTACTTCAATGGCCAAAGTGCCACTTGTACATACACACCTAAAGTAGGTTACCACGAGTCAAGAGGAGTGGTTGTGTCTATTTGGTAGTGATTCCTACTTTGTAGGATCTAGACCATAATTTATGATGAGATTTGTACCTACCATGCACCTACCAAGCATGACTCTTGGATCTAGGCTAGGGTTTTCACATTAGGTCAAGAAAGTGGAGTCTACTTCCTTATTACATGCTGGATTTTCACCTAACTTTGCAAAGGAAGTGTGTTTTACTATGTATTCCCATTCTCCATAGTGAGAAGATAGAAACTTTTTGGAGCCTCAAGGAGAAACTCGAGTTTCCTCTCATTGTGTGGTGATTACTCTATTTTTCCAATGAAACCCAGCTTTGGCACTTTGTAAGCACTGTCTACAGGCCGTACTACAGCCTTATTTCCACACGTGTGGAGTTGGATTATACTAATTGATCAATGCTTTGATTGTCTCTACTTGTTTCCTATCAAGCTGCTAAACTAGATCTTGTTTTCTGATGACTAGTTTCTGATAGATTGTTTAACAAGCATACAATCACCTTGTGGATCATTCAAAGATCCATTTATGGTCCTTAGTACTGTATTTTTCACACTGCCGACTTAAAGGTGTGACTGGGGTCATTTAGCATCATGGTCAAGACAAAGAGGTCGCTTGGTGGAATGCGATCCATGTGGACTATGTGTACCTCAGTCAGGATCTAAATTTTTTTTGTTGCGGCTTGTATGCTTACTTTTAAAAAGTCTTTATGGCTTGAAACAAGCTCCAAGGGCTTGGTATGAGAGGTTGAACACTTATCTTCTTTCTATTGGTTTCAAGATTAGTTCATATGATCCATCATTATATCTTAAACATGTTGGTAATGATATAATCATATTGCTTATTGAAAAAGTTATGGATGGTAAGATTTTCCTTGAGCATGTATCAACTTCAAATTGTTATGCAGATTTACTCACCAAGCCTCTAGCTAAGGACTTTGAAAGACATAGATCAAATCTTGGCTTGATCTCCAAGTCCTTAATATTGTAAATATTATTTTTATTTTAAGGAGGAGTAAAAATATTGTAAAATTAGACTAATATTAAACTTAGAGATTCAAGTTTTGGGGTTTGTCCAGACTTGAGGTAGACTAGTCTAGTAATTTTCCAATTAGAATCAAGTCAGATTTTTAGTCTTCATAGTTATGTGTAGGTCTAGAACCTATCAAGAAGAATAGAACCAAAACAGAGGCAATAAGTACAAACATTATGAACTGATATCCAAAATAGTTCAAAACAGTTTCAGTTTGGTGCTAAAATAGTACCAAAGAGTACCAAAATTTAGTCAATTGGGACTAACATAACATGAAATAACTAGTAGGAAGTTTCAAACAGTCTTGGGTTGGTACTGACATAGTTTCAAAGAGTACCAAAAAAAGATTGATAATTTATTTTGCGAGTAGTGCTGGTTTCATTGTGCTGGATTGTTGAATACATTTTTGTTAGTTAATTGACATCATATGTTTTAACAATCTTGACATTGTTGTTGATGACGTGATAACAAGTGTTAATGTGTAAAATTTTGAGCTACTTTTGAAAAATCTTTGTTGCATTTATTCATGGAAGTAGGTTTGTAGTATTTTCATGACATTCGAATGTCTCATGTTGCTCCATATAATGATGTGCACTCCCGCTTTGGCTAGTTTCTTCCAAAACATCTTAGCCCCATGCCTCAGAAAACAATAGTAGTTTTCATGCACTCGGATTCTGTTTCTTTTGAAGCAATTTAGAAAAGAGCCATCCGGTTTTCTTTTAACAACACCCTGTATAAATCAAGGACGACCAACCTACCGGCCCTAGCTGGAATGTCATCAGCGTCGGGGGCCCTGGTCATCATTGGAGTCTTGTTTTTTATCCACCAAGGGGTGGAGTGCTACAAACACATAAACACAAGAAAATGACATCACCATAATGTGATTCACATTGCGCAATAGAAAAAATAAATGGCTTGTTTCTCTTCAAATAATAACAAATGTCTTCTTGACATAGCAATAGCGGTGATACTGATCACTCGGTGAATTTGGTCACACTCCATAACACGATAGGTAGCATTATTCTACTTTGAGTGCAATAGAGTGTGCACATGTTACATCTTCCTTGCACAAGTTTTAATGCTATATGGTTTGGAGCGCTTTATCTTTTTAAGGGGATAGAACTCTGATGATAAAGTATTGTCGCACAGATCTTCATCTGTCTTAGGTTCAGAATGTTGGAGAAAGAGGTGTGTCGTGTGTGAGAAATGAAAATGGCTCGAAAAGAAAACGAACACAAAAAAGAAGCGAACTCGAAACTCGAATGAGAAATGAACTCGAACAGAAAGTGTTTGTGCGCAATGGAATGAGCTATATTACTCTTTTCCTAAGCATGACTATGCCTATCAGAAATGAACAGGACGTTAGTGATAGAAATCACGGTCATTCTGATGACGTAGCCAAACATTAATAAAACACCAGAAGAATAATTTGTCGTGAACAACTAGACAAATTATATGTCGCAAATGATTTGCGAAAGGCAAGACTAAATATTAGTTGTAATAGCTAGACTAATAATAATTCGCTAAAAACAGATCACCAAATTGAGCAACAAGAAAGTCAGACAAAATGAAAATAAGCATAACAATATTGACGCAAATCTGAACACAGAACGAAAGAGCTGTTATTAGGTTAAGTATAGTAAAATATACATGTCAACAATGCGGTAGAGCACCAGACAATAGTGGATGAAACCGCATGCTCTACAAAGCTAATTCAATCTGTAAAGGAATGAACCTATTACTGACAATAACAAATCAATGCGCAAGGCATCTACTTCGTCTATCTCTGATAAGCTTCTGATGCTATTATTTTACACACACTTGTTCTTGGTTTCTCTCAATCAATCTAAATACGCAAATGGTATTCAGTATATATACACAATGTTACAAGTGTGCTAATGAAAAAAGTACAAAGTGGATGTGCTGTCTGTAGGAAATCGTGGGTGGCTGTAGTCGTTGTCAAGTCTGTTAGCGTAGTTGCATGGGGTGAGCGTGACAAGGGTACGACGTCAATCTTTGCTGAAGTGAACATTGGTGAAGATGCGAAAAATCCATCACTCTGACAAAATGCCTTAGGATTTAATTTACGGGGTGTCTTCGCTTTTCCTAGGGCACCTTTGACATTTTGTAAGGCAGTGTCACCTTTTTTGCCTTTGTCACAAAACATGTGTAAAAACACATTTTTGTCTTTTCTTTGCCTATGAGAATCTACTTGTATTTATGTAGACAGTCGCGTTTTATTTGTCTGTCTTATTTTACATGTACATATGCAGACTGTGTGACAACGTGAGTAAAAATGCAGCATGAATGGAGGCAGATTAAAATGGGATTTAGGAGAGTAGAGGAAATAAATCCAACACCCCCCCTTAATCTGGATTCGTGAATGCCTTGATCTTCAGACCTAGCAATGCACAAAATTTGTTGGGTGCATTAACACTTAATGCTTTCGTGAATATATCTGTAATTATGTCCTGCGTTCTACAATATGTTAAGCTCACCTCCTTGTTGAGAACCTTGTCCTTGATGTAGTGATATCTGATTTCAATGTGCTTACTCCTAGAGTGAAATCTAGGGTTGGCCGATAAGGCAATAGCACTCTGATTATCATAGAATAAAATTGTAGGGCTGTACTGATATAGATTAACGTTTGACAGTAAATTTATCAACCAAAATGCTTCCTTAATAGATTGGGAAGCAACAATGTATTATGCTATTGTAGAAAAAAGTGCGATAGAGGTTTGCTTACGTCTGTTCCATGAGATAGGACCGTCGTTGAAGAAGAATGTAAATTCAGATGTGGATTTACGATTGTCTACATCTCCTCCCCAACTTGCATCAGAATATTTACTGAGCTGATGAAGATTGTCATTGCTGGCATCTCCATAGCAAATGCACTGGTCCATGGTAGCTCGAATATACCTCATGACTCTTATGAGATCCTTCCAATAGATAATGCCAGGATTAGCCATATATTGGCTGAATGCGCTTACTGCAAAAGAGATATCTGGTCTTGTACAGACCATTGCGTACATGAGAGATCCAAGTATTGATCGATATGGATACTCTCTCATCTGCTCCTCTTCCTGCTTAGTCTAGGGACATTGATTCTTCGACAAGTGCAGGCCTGGATCCATTGGTGAGAGAGCTAATTTACTCACCAATTTATTTGATCCTTTTTTGAGTGATGTAAATCAGTCGTTTCGCTCTGTCTCTGTGGATTTGAATGCCCAGAAAAAAGTGAGCTTCGTCCAGATCAGATATGTTGAACTCTGAAAATAGCATCTGCTTAGAATCCTTGACCAAATTGGTATTGTTGCTGAAGAGCAACGTATCATCCACGTATAAGGTAATAATAATGAAGGATCGTTGCACTGACTTGGAATAGACATTGCAAAACAGTGCTTGGTTTGAATCCTTGTTCGATGAGGAATGGGACTGGCTTTTCCTTGGAAATCCATGTGGAAGATTAGTTTAAGTGATAAGGAAGACTATCAGTGACTTAAGTATGAGAATCTGGTACAGAATTATAGAACAAGAAAACAATCACTCTATCGGCTAGTAGATTCTTGTACTGTTGTGGAAGCTTATCAGGCTATGAAAATAGCTCTAATACCATGTTGGAATTTGGTGGGCCTTCAACGGATACAACTTAACCTTTCTGGTTCAAAGGTTGCACTGTGATGCAACTTAATCTTTATGGTCTAGAGGTTGCACCAAAATCATGGAGCCTTTTGCCCTTTTCGTGAGCCGCGTTCCGGGATCCCATCCCCGGACGCCTAGCTGCCCATGAATCCAAGTGCTTCCCCTTACCCGCAAAGGGGATGGTAACGGGGGACATTAAACACTTAGACATTTACCACTTATATGCACTTTGAACAAAGTCCCACTTCTACTTATGGGATTTCTTTGAGTGTGGATTGTGGCAGCACTTTGCCATTCCAACACTCCCCCTCAAAGTGGAGAAAGAGGGTGTGTCGTGTGTGAGAAACGAAAATACCTTGAAAAGAAAATGAACATGAAAAATGAGCGAACTCAAAACTCGAACGAGAAATAATCTCGAACGGAAAGTGTTCGTGCGTAGCGGAATGAGCTATATTACTCTTTCCCTAAGCATGACTACATCTATTAGAAACGAACAGGACGGTAGTGATAGAAACCATGAGTTAGAATTAAAGTTAGAATCACTGTGTTACTGTACTGTGGGTCCTATCAGTGGATAAGGATCAGTTGGCCTCGCCACGAGGCAAGTCGACGGGACACGCTTCCCGCCAACGGCAACTTGGGTCATGCATGGGTTTCTTGAGTGAACAACTATATGTACAGTGTAATTTCATTTTGAAAAACACAGTTGCTATGTGAGCTTGCCGAGGAGAGTGATTTTCTGTCTGTATTACTATGTAGCATGATCTGTTTCCTGTGCAAAGCAAATTTTAAGTTGGTATCAGAGCCGTACAGGGAGTGTACACAGTACAGTGTCGCCATTGAAGAGAGCTTTGGGAGAACTATCTTCTGAGAGTTCAGGGTTTTACGGCGGGTTGAAGACGGAAAGAGAAGCACTGGTGCACGGTTTCTAATTTATCGAGGCTTGCTAAGCTCAGTAGAGGGATTATTAGCCTGTGCATAGCATCAGACAGGAAAAAATTTGGTATAAAATTGGCAATTTCGAAGCCAGCTGAAAATTGAAACCGGACTTGGGGTTACGGTTTTTATACATAACTGGTGATTTCTTCGCTGTTTGTGCACCGTTTTGGATGTCGTAAGGACAGGAAGAAAGCTAATCACACTGTCAATCAGCCATGGAGAGATTATGAGGTTTATGTCAGAGATTTGTCTCCAGACAGTTAACCTAGCAGATTTGCGGTAAAAAGGTGAAAAAAGCCACTTTGTCAAGTTGAGCTAAAATCACCGTTTCTCCACGAAATTTCCTGACTGAACACTCTACAGTCATGGATTCAGTAGGGCGACCATGCTCCAGGCCTCAGATCGTGCTCAAAACGATCCACAGGAGAGTTTAATCTGATAATTTTCAGAGAAGGGAGGCGCGGCCGCAGGTAGGGAGGTCACGGGCTGTTCGCGCGCCCAACGCAATAAACAACTTAGTGTACTGAAGACCATAGCGACTGTAGGAGTATGGTTCGATGCCCAGATGTACTTTGGACCTTTAGATGAGGTGTCAAATGAATCGACGGTCCAGAATCTGTGATGGGAAAGAAATTTGAACCACAAGACCTGGTTCAGCCATTGGATGAGCTTTGAATAGGGCCCTGAAGAATTGAAGTGCATTCTGGCCTTCAACTTCATTAAAAATTTTCATACTGAAAGTTGAGTTGGGTTCCTTCACAAGTGAAGAGTGAAGTTTCTTCAAAGTGAAGAAATAGTTCAAAAGCTAGAAAAGTCCCTATTTTTGGGTCCTTTGCCCGTTTTGACCCAAACGAAAGGCTATAACCTCCAAGCAAAGGGCACCCGTACTGTACCTACAAGTATGGTACAGCAAAATAGAGTGGTTGCAGAGGAGAAAGTGTTCGGAGTACGCCAAAAGTAGTTTCACCATTCCACTGGGCACGTTGTTGGGAGTTGACGACTGAGTGCATTTCGGAAGGTGATGCCGATTCGACTTTCAAATTGGTGGAAAAGCGATGAGTGGCCTGGTAAGAAAAAAAATGCAGATCATTATTTTCAACTTCTGACATCACTGTTGGCCTCGACATACTATTCTTAGCCTAAGGCAGAAGTTTCAAGCAGTTTTGCGATGGCAAACATGGGAGAGTCCATTTTGAGTGAAAGTAGCAAATTGGACGGGATTTCCAACTATGCAGTGTGGAAATTCAAAATGAAAAACATACTGATGGAGAAAGATGTGTGGGAAGTCGTCACAGGTGATGAGAGAAGGTCGCCAAATGAAGCAGACATCAAAGTGTTCGACAAAAAGATGAGGAAAGCTTTGACCTTCATTAACTTGTCAGTGAAGGGTCACATCATTACCCACATTTGTGATGCTATTACACCCAGACAAACATGGGATGTGCTAAAGGAACAGTTCGAGATGTCAAATCCGTCAAGAATCATGTTTTTGAAGTCAAAGTTGAATAGTGCCCGCATGGAGCAAGGAGAGCACATTCAGACGTACATGACCAGAATTAAGACAATGAGAGATGAACTGCATTCTATTGGAGAGCGCATACGTGATGTGGAGATGGTGCATAATGCATTATGTGGCATTGCAGAACCCTATCAGATGTTTGTGAGCGGAATAGAATCAAGAGAAAGATTGCCAACCTTTGACGAGCTCACAGGAATCTTGATGCAGGAAGAGCAACGACGAGAAATGGTGAAAGCTAGACGTCAAAATACTGACGATCAGGCACTTGCGACATGCCAAAAACAAGGCAAGGGCAAGGGCAAGAAGAATTCTTAGCAGCAATTTGCCAAGTCTCAAGAGGATGAGGGATCTTCCAGCAAAACTAAGAAGAAAGGCAAGTGCTTCCATTGTGGTAAAAAGGGCCATTGGAAGAGTGAATGTTGCAAATTCCTGGCGGAACAAGGCAAGGGGAAACCAAAACAAGCAGGTAACCTTGTCGATGCGGGTGAGATTGAAGACTCTAGCATCTTCATATCTGCATTGTCATCTAATCAATATGATCAAGCATGGTATATTGACTCAGGAGCAACAAGACACATGCCAGGTAACAAAAATTGGTTCAGTAGTTTGAAGGTGTTGGATAATGGAACATCTGTTTCACAAGCAAATGGTGAGGTGTGCATGATCAAGGGGATAGGCACAGTTTCAATCCAACTGCCTGATGGCAAAAGCAGGATGATCAGGGAGGTACTTTACGTACTAGGTTTGAAGAAAAATCTACTTTCTGTTGGAGTCATTACTGATCAAAAGTTGAAAGTAGAATTCGCCCATGATCGTTGCTTTGTGAAGGATGCGAACCAAAAGTTCAAAGTTATTGCGAATGGAATAAGAGAGCCCAATACAAAATTGTACAGGTTGAATGCTACAATCAAGGGGCAACATGGACTTGTATCATCCGTTCCTTCGCAAACTGAGTTGTGGCACAAGAGGCTTGGTCACTTGAACTTGGGAAGCCTCATTTTGATGAGAAAATTGGAGATGGTAACTGGACTGCCTACCATAGAAGATCACTTGAAATCGATGTGCGAATCTTGTGTATATGGGAAGCAGCATCGAGAGAAGTTCAATAAAGGGGGTGTTGCAAGAGCAAAGAACATCCTGGATTTAATCCACACAGATTTATACGCGCCTATGAGGACCATGTCCTTAGGAAAAGCCTTCTATTTGATGACCTTTATTGATGATATGTCACGTAAGATGTGGATCTACTTCTTGAAGAAGAAATCAGATGCATTTGATAACTTCAAGAACTTCAAAAACTTGGTCGAAAATCAGACAGGTAGGAAGATCAAAGTCCTAAGATCAGATAGTGGAGGTGAGTATAAGTCTAATGACTTCAATGATCTTTGTGATCAATGTGGGATTAAAAGACAATTTACGCAAGATCATACTCCTGCTCTCAATGGTGTAGCTGAGCGCAAAAATCGTATGATTGTGGAAAGTGCCAGATCTATGCTAGTTGAGATGAAACTACCAAAAGATTTTTGGTTAGCAGCATGTAGCACGGTAGTCTATCTTCAAAATAGAAGTCCTACCATTGTCATACCAAAAATAACACCTGAGGAATCATTCACAAAGAAGAAGCCAAAGGTGAACCACTTGCGAGTCTTTGGATGTAAGGCCTTTATACACATTCCTAAGGAAGAGAGACGTAAACTTGATGTAAAAGCTATCAAGTGCATATTCCTAGGATATGATGATTGTGTAAAGGGCTATAGATGTTTTGATCCAGTCGAAAACAAAATCCATATAAGCCGAGATGTTATCTTTGATGAATCCAAGATGTATGAAGACGAAGATGCTGAGAAGATAGACACATCCAGTAGGAAAGATGGTATAGTGAGAATACCACCTGATGATGATCCATTCATTGACCTTCTGAGTGATGAACATGAGGATACATCTCAAGATACTACTACTCAACCTCAAGAAACAGGTTGGAGAGGTAGGGAAAAACCTTTTGGTGCGAGAAGAATTGAAGTTGTAGGTGACAAACGCAAGGAGAAGGATGTACCGTGGGATACATTTTCACCAGGAAGCCGATCACCTGACAGAAAGCTCTCTAAGTGGTTTGAGAGATTGATGGAGAGCAGTGACATAGATGACTTTCCAGGATCATCTAACCAGGGAAAGCTACGAAGATCAACAAGAGAGAAGATACTACCTGAAAGGTATGAAGCAAATTATGCTCTCTTATCTAGCATTATTCAAAGCAAAGAACCTTCGACTTATGGTGAAGCGAAGGATGATGACATTTGGATCAAGGCCATGGGAGAGGAGATGGAGTCAATTGCTAAGCATAGCACATGGGACTTAGTAGAACCACCAGTTGGCAAGAAACCCATTGGTTGCAAATGGGTATACAGGACTAAGTACCATGCAGATGGAAGTATAGCAAAGCACAAAGCAAGATTGGTGATCAAAGGGTACGCACAAAATAAAGGCATTGACTATGAGGAGACCTTTGCGCTGGTTTGTAAGTGGAATACTCTACGTCTACTTATTGCTTTAGCTTCACATTTTGGTTGGCCTTTGTATCAGAGGGATGTGAAATCTGCTTTTCTAAATGGTGAGTTAGAAGAAGAAGTGTTCATGGATCAACCTGAAGGCTTTGTAATGAAAGGCCAGGAAAATAAAGTATGTCGCTTGAAGAAAGCGCTTTATGGTCTTAAACAGGCACCACGTGCGTGGTATAGCAGGATTGATGCCTACTTTCGTTCAAAGGGGATGGTGAGAACACATTCTGATCCAAATCTATATGTCTTATGCTTTGATGGTATGGTTGCTTTGATTGCTCTTTATGTTGATGACTTGATTATTATGGGAAATAATCAAGAGATGATATACATGATTAAGAAACACCTCATGGAACAATTTGAGATGACGGATCTCAGCCTGATGCATTACTGCCTTGGAGTAGAAGTGTGGCAAAAAGGACATGAAGTGGGTTTAACACGGGTGAAGTATGTCAAAGAGTTGCTGCACAGGTTTAGGTTGCAGGATTGCAAACCAGTAAACACTCCTATTGAACAAGGTAAAAAGCTTTCTAAGCTTGATGAATCACAGTCATTTGATGCTACGCTATATAGACAGTTAGTAGGGAGCTTGATTTACCTTACCACAACTAGACCAGTTATATGCTATGTTGTTGGCATTGTAAGTCAGTTTATGGCAGCACCTACGAAAACGCATTGGAAAGTAGCTAAACGCATTTTGCATTATGTGAAAGGCACTTCAGAGTATGGCTTGATTTACAAGAAGCATGATGGTTTACCTGAGTTGTGTGGCTATGTAGTGAGGACTGGGGAGGTGACTATGATGATCGTAGATCCACCACAGGATATATATTCCAGTTTTGTGGTAATTGCTTTTCCTGGTCTAGTAAGAAGCAAAGTACAATTGCTCTTTCCACCACAGAAGCAGAGTATAAGACAATGTGTAGTGCTACACAAGAAGCTATATGGTTGAGACAAATCTTGGAAAAAAATTGGCATGAAGCAGAAAAATCCCACGACTTTACATAGCGACAGTCAGAGTGGCATTCAGCTAGCAAAGAATCCAGTGTTCCATGCAAGAACTAAACACATTGAGATTCAATATCACTTCATACGTGAGAGGCTGCTGAGTCGTGAAATTCATGTTGTTGATTGTAGCATAGAAGAACATCTAGCTGATATTTTCACTAAGCCACTTACTGGAGAAAAGTTTAATAAGTTTAGATCAAAGATTTCTGTACTTAAAGTTTGTTGACTTTAAAGCTATGTATATGACTGTATAAAAAGTGACTCTACTTTAAGGGAGAGAGTTAGAATTAAAGTTAGAATCACTGTGTTACTGTATTGTGGGTCCTATCAGTGGATGAGGATCAGTTGGCCTCGCCACGAGGCAAGTCGACGGGACACACGTCCCGCCAACGGCAACCTGGGTCATGCATGGGTTGCCTGAGTGAACAACTATATGTACAGTGTAATTTCATTTTGAAAAACACAGTTGCTATGTGAGCTTGCTTAGGAGAGTGATTTTTTGTCTGTGTTACTGTGTAGCATGATCTGTATTCCTGTGCAAAGCAAATTCTAAGTCCATGGTCATTCTGATTACATAGCCAAACATTAATAAAACACTAGAAGAATAATTTGTTGTGAACAACTAGACAGATTATATGTCGCGAATAATTCACGAAGAGCTAGACTGCGTTCGACTGATAATCAGTTGTGAATGATTCGCGAAAGGCAAGACTAAATATTAGCGTCAACAACTAGACTAATACTAACTTGCTAAAAACAGATTACTAGATTGAGCAACAAGAAAGTCAAGCAGAATGAAAATAAGCATAGCAATATTGACTCAAATCTGAACGCAGAATGAAAGAGTTGTTATCAGATTAAGTATAGTAAGATATACATGTCAATAATGCAGTAGAGCACAAGACAATAGCGGACGAAACCACGTGCTCTACAAAGCTAATTCAATCTGTAAAGGAATGAACCTATTACTGACAATAAAGAATCAATGTGCAAGGCATCTACTTCGTCTATCTCTGATAAGCTTCTGATGCTATTATTTTACACACACTTGTTCTTGGTTTCTCTCAATCAATCTGAATACGCAAATGGTACACAATGTTACAGGTGTGCAAATGAAGAAAGTACAAAGTGGATGTGCTATCTGTAGGAAATCGTGTGTGGCTGCAGTCGTTGTCAAGTCTATTAGCGCAGTTGCATGGGGTGAGCATGAAAAGGGTACGACGTCAGCCTTTGCTGAAGTGAACGTTGGTGAAGATGCAAAAAATGCGTCACTCTGACGAAATGCCTTAGGATTTGATTCACAGGGTGCCTTCTCTTTTTCTAGGGCACCTTTGGCATTTTGTAAGGCAGTGTCGTCTTTTTCACCTATCACAAAACATGTGTAAAAACACAGTTTTGCCTTTTCTTCGCCTGTTGGAATTTACTTGTATTTATGAAGATAGTCGTGTTTTATTCGTCTGTCTTATTTTACATGTAAATATGCAAACTGTGCGACAACGTGAGTAAAAGTGCAACATGAATGGAGGTAGATTAAAATGGGATTTAGGAGAGTAGAAGAGATAAATCCAACACAGAAGTGTGCAGAGTTTCACCCTTCTCTACCCTAAACTCCTCCCTCGTTGTTTCTCCTTTTTGAGACCCTTCAACTTCATCATCTGCCCCTTCATTTTTCACATCCACCACATGCACATCCTCCTGCTCTTCCTCCTCCTGTTGGTCATGCGTTGTCTAGTGGTCCTGCTGGTCCTGCTGTGCCTGGTCTTGCTGCTCTTGGTTTTGTTGCTGGTCTTCATGGTCTTGCTGCTGGTCCTACTCTTGATGCTCCTGCTGGTCCCGCTCTTTCTCCTTATCTTCATCCAGCTTGTCTATGTCAAATAGTAATTTTTGCCTTGTCTGTTTTGCCCTCTTCTGTCTGATCGTGGGGTTGCTCTGTTGCGGAGTAGTCTATATCATCTTTGAACTTTGAAAGTTATTCCAGCATTTCATTTATTGTTGAATCCGCGTCTGGGTCCTTGTTTAGTTGCTGGACTTCATGCAATGGCTTTATAGCACATTCAAATGTCATACTAACATGGGTTTAGAAATTTAGTTCATCGAGATCACATTGATTTAATCTTTTAATAGAAATTGATATATACAATCTGTAGTCTGAGCCTTGAGGTGGAGGCTGCAGAATCAAGGAACTTAGGAAAGGAGCTGGGTAGTTGAAAGCTGTTCAGTGTTGTTGATCAATTAAGGTTTTTAGTACGAATCATGATCAAGCGACAGAATGAACTATGAATATAGTGATGGCAATATGGATTTGTGGGTTGACAGCATAATCCAGTACATTGGATCTTGTAACAACAACAGGACATTCGCTTAGGGAACGTGGATGCAGCAGCAATTCCATGGAAGGAAGCAAGGAAAGCATGTGGGCGGCAGACTGAATGTATAGGCAGCGCAAGGCACGAGCTAAACTAACGGGCATAGTGAAACACGGAGTCTTGTTTGTGTTACCAACAGGTAAGGTCTAACTTCCAACGCTTTGTAACTGGTCCGGCTGTAGCTGAAACAACCAACAGTACTGGTAGCAGCACTGATGGCAGAGATGGATCGTGGTGGAGGGAATGAAGGAAGGAAGCATGGGGAAGGAGATATGAGTAGAATGTGAGAAACTGTCACGTGACAGAGCACGAAATAACGGTTCCCTGCTGCGCGCTCATCATCATGAGGCTGGGCTGCACTCCCTAAGTAGTGAGGACTACTATTACTTGGTTTCTTGTCTGTCAGTCATGAAATCTGGATGCTCAAGCCTCAAGTTACATGTTTCCTAGAGCTTAATACAAGAAAAGAGGAGCTCAAGAGTCAAAACATATGCCCCATGGAAGCTTTCCCATTGTCCTCGAAATTGCACTTAAAGAACACATTGTTATTTGGCCCCACCGGCCTCATAGCCCCACGGGCCACAATGAGGTGTTCTTCCTCTTCCACCTCCCAAATGCCTCAATCCATAATTGGAAGGGTGTGGGGTCAAATAGGTTGTGTGTCTAGTGCCTACCTTATCTCTAAAGTGGAGTAGATACTTTGGCTTGATATCCAATCTTAGAAGCTGATTTCATGGGCTCATTTTCAAGCCCTAAGATTGCTTGGATTGGAATCAAGCACAACAGAGCCCAAGTTGTGGCAAGAACCACCCAACTAATCATCTAATGAGCCGTTAGACACACCCAAACTGATCCCTATACTAGATACTGCAATAGCTTGAGGATAGAAGCCTTGATCGATTGTCGATAATAACAATATGTCGAAAGTGGTAGGATGAGGATTACATCTACTCTGCCTAACCCTAGCCTCCATAAGTCACGGGGACTCTACTTTTAGGATCATCCCCTCTATCATGCATAGCTACAATATCCGATATAGACATCATCTGCAACCACTCTCGCATGAGGCAGTGCCTTGATTAGATAGGGACATAGGACCTCTTTTGGGTTAAGGGCTACCTTACGATGTAGGCCAGCCCTAATACCAACCATACAGGTTTAAGGATAGCATTCTTCCCACCTTATTTCAATTTTGACCTCAAAGTGAAAATGAGAAAAATTCTTCCTTAATGAATTAATTTGCTCTCAAGAATCTTCATCACTAGAACCTCCTTTCCAATGAGCCAGAGGTTTGGTTTTGCTTTCTAATTTGCTAATTTCTAATTTGCTTTTGGCAGGTACCCAAAATCTTTTTTGAGTTCTAAAGAGGTTTTCTAGGATATATTTTTTAGGAGTTATTTTTTGATGCTGAAGTGTCTCCTTCATGTAACCTGAGTTTTAAATCAACTTGCATGATATACAAGGTGTACTCTATGAACACTAATGGGAGAGACTTCAACTAGTTTGATCAATATTGAGTCAAATGCTACATTTGTTTATTTGGTAATTGACGCCAATTTCATATTAGACTTAGACATTTACTTTTTTATAGTCATATTAGTCCAAATGCATTTGAAATTACTCGTTTTAGAGTTGGAGGGAAAGCTAGAAAGTCAAGTTACTAGTAGATTCAAATTTGAATAAGGTTCATGGAACCTAGTCACTCTATGTTAGGGTTTATCATTTTGGAGGGAAACCAAACTTTTGAATATTCATGGATCTACTATATATAGTTGTACACACGTAAGAAAAGACTGATCTTCCACCTCTCTTACCTCATTCATGCTTATACATGGTTCTCTTGGGTTCTACTATCCATTGGTGCACTCCACTTGTAATATCTTGCAATTTTATGTGTTTGTTATTGCTATTTTTGTGTGAAATACAGTAAGGTACTGTTGTTGTATGGACAGTAGCTTCTATTTATGTTTTGATTCATGTTTGAACAAGTTCTATTAGAATTAGCATTCTATTTTGTGTGTAGATGCTGATTTTTCTACCTTGGCAAGATTGGTGAACTACTTGTTTTTGTAACCAAAGATCTTCAGATGATTTGGATATGAATTGATCCAAAGTCTTTCACAACTAACACCCTCGAGAAATCCAATTGATAAGATCCAATTCTCTTAAGAATTATCTATAGTCCACTAAAATGTATCAATAGTTTTTTATGTTTGCTTGTATGTACGACATTAAAATCTTTAGAAATTATCAAATACACCAACATTCAATTCTCAAGGAGTTCATTTTAAATCAACAGAATATTTGGCTTGTTCTTGATCACTCAAAATAATTTCATGTGCTGATAGCAACATTTCTAGCATCATGTATAAAATTGGCTACTTTGTATCATATGAACAGGTCCTAATTCATTGCAACCCAATCAAATGATGAAGAAGATATCTGAATATGAAGAAATATCTAATGGACACAACAACGATAATCTTATTCAACAATATATCGAAGAAAAGATATGCAACTAAATAAATCTAAAGGAAGGATCATTAAACGAAGGGCAGTTAGAAAACGACACACACCTTAACGAAAAGGCTAACCCTAAAGAAGAATATTCCTAATTGTTCACACCTCATGTAAACGTTGCAACCTTCCACGTGCTCATTTCTCATTGGAACAAAGTTGTGTGACTAGAATGCCACATAAGATCTCTACATTTGTAATTTTCTAATTGGTTAGAACTAGTTAAGTAAATATGAATAAGAATCGACATATCAGTTGTCAAGAGATGTGTATATTCACACTCGACTCTCTATATGTAGTCCACAAATGCTTCAATGTAATTACCTAGTTCTCAAGAGAACACAGAGAGTTGTTTACATTGCTCTGAGATGTTCGTGAGCTTCTCTATATCAGACTTACTTTTGCAACAGTGCCTTTTTCGTTTGACAAACTTAATTAGGTGCACAGACCGATATATCGATCTGGCCAATAAGTCGAATGTTCTTCCCCAGTAATGAAATACATTCGATATGAGAATTGTCTGATCAATTATCCTTTTTTTATTGTATGTTGAAGTCACATCTTAACTAGTGATATTGGTCACCAATTTCATTGAATGTTTGTTGACAACGAGTTTTAGTACCAAGAACAACAAATAAACCAAAATCATCTATAATCACATCAATAAGCAGTTCCTTTGTGGTTGGACTATCTGTTATGCTACATTTCCATACTTTTGAGATAAATATAGTACGACATATGCTTATTTTTGGCGGGATTGCTAATCTGTTGGATTTAAATGATTATTTGTTGAAGATAAATGCCAACTGTAGGAAGCAGTACTAGAGTTGAGCATTGTGAAATATTCAACTAGTTTGCTCATATTTGCTATATTTCCATATTTGGCATATTGACGCCAACTTTGTTTTTTAGACTTAGAAATTGACTTTTCAAAGTTCATCAGTATAAATGTCATTAGAATAAACACTTTTTGAAAGTGTGGGAAAGGTAGAAGGCGAGTTTGATTAGATTCAAATTTGAATGTTGGGTACTTTGAATCTAGACCCAAAAATAGTAAAGCCAAGTGGCCAGATAGGTTTTGGACCTACTATAAAAGGATGTAACTCGTGGAGAGAGTGATCTTCTCTCTTCTCTATCTCATTTCATTCTTATACATGGTTCTCTTGGGTTCTACTATCCATTGGTACAGTAGCTTGCTGGTTTTGTACAGATAGCAACAGTACTTTATCATTTCATTCAAGTTTGATCAAGTTCTAGCTTTAGTCTACACCATTCACCTTGGGTCCAATCTAATCCAAGGGTCTTAAAAATGTACATTAGAAATGACATGATACATGTGAGTTTCAATTTGGACCCAACTTTGAAAGTTTTAGACTAAGTTTATTAACTTGACATTGTGGCATCAAGTTTTATCTTATTAACAATAAGGCCCAAGTCTTTTATTCTATCTACAACTTGACCCAAGATGATCTCTCTCATAATGACTTTCTCCCTTCCAAAGTGGTATGCTACCTCGATGTGCTTGCATTTTGCATGGGAAATTGGATTGTCGAGATATTATCACATTTGACAATAGGTAGATCTTCATCCTTGATTCACCTTATGATTAGCCTCTTGATCCACAAGACTTCCTTGGTGGTTGTTGTAAGGGCCTTGTACTCGGCTTCACATGATGATAAGGAGATTGTATCTTGCTTCTTGGATAACCAAGATACAAGATTGCCTCCAATAAAGATGGTGTAAGCACTTGTGGACTTCCTATCCACTTTATCACTTGCAAAGTCCGAATCTAAAAATGAAACCAGTGTTAGTCCTCTCCTTCGTATATCAAACCATAATATAATGTGGAGGAAACATATCTCAAGATTTCCAATAACAAACTTTTGGATCTTGCATGTATTGACTCAATTTGTGCACACTAAAACTCAAATTCGGCCTATTTATGGTCAATCTAATAAGGGAGCCAATAAAACCCCTATATCAAAGGATCTTTTACAACATGCTCCATTAGAGCATCTATACTTTTACAAATTTCCATATGAAACCTTTTAAGCATAGAAAGAGGATATCTAGATTGACTAATAAAAGCTTGATCTTTCCATAGATCTATATCTAGGCCTAAGATGTAGTGGAGTTTTCCTAGATCTTGCATCTTAAACGCACTCCCTAGTGCACTTTTTTTCTTCAACAAGCTTCATGCAACTTCCACTCAAAATATTGTCATCTTCAGAAATGATGAGAACGACTGAATGGCTATCTACAAACTTTATGTACAAAGAAAGACCATAGTCACCTATTGTGGCATGTTTTTAATTGCTTTATGCTTAGTTTAGCCACAATTTATATTTCCATTTCCCTTTGGGAGTTAGTATTAGTTTTACAGTTTGCTAGAGCCTTAGCAAGCCTAGTTTAGTGTAGATCCTTGCTAGTTCGGTAAGCCTTAGCAAGTTTATTTTTTTTCCAAGTAGTGGCTAATTGGGTACCACCTTAGCCACACCATTTTATTTTGAGCACCAGTTGGGAAGCCTTGGTGATCCTTGTTTGTTTATGTTCTTTTTACAGTTGAAAGCTTGTGTGAACTTAGAATATGGATGACGGGTCTACCACTATACTACACAAGAACTCTTCATTAGGCCTAGCCACCGCATAGAAGTAGTTTTACTTCCAACATTGGCATCGTTGCCGCTTTTTAAGATTTTTTTCTACCTAGCTTTCTTTTCCTTTCGTTTTTTCGCTTTCATGTTTGTGTGTATTCTTGCTTGCTTTTTTACCTTCACATCACAGCGCGAAACTTCTCTCTAGGTCCTCAACGAGCTACGGAGCAACCTATCAAGCCAGGGGAAAAACAACAAATGTGTCAACTTGGGCATTTCTTTGAAATAAATGACCCAAGTGACATTTATTTCTGACATTTATATCAACTAAATAGGTATATCATAATTTGTCGATCTGTTTGCAGCCCTAACAGACACTGAACTTTCATCCTATCACCTCCACAAATTCTAACCCAGCTCAAATTCTATGAAAATAGCTTGATAAACTGTCAAAATTCCTTGTTTTCCACCTAAACTTCATCTTAGAATTTGCCGACTTCCTTGAGACTAGGTCTAGTAAAGATCAGTCCTCCAGTAGCTCTGCGAATTCTATCTCAGAGATTTTGCCTGTTTTTTATCAGAAAGTCACTTTTTTTAACATTTCCACTCTCTATAAGCAAAACATTTGTATCAAAAATCGCTAGCCATACTACGAAATTGCCCTCAGTGAGCACGATTCCTTTGTACCCTCCGCGAATTCTATCATTAAATGTTTTTTCAAAAAACATTAAAAAAATCAGTATTTTGACAAAAATCACTCCCTGTTAGAATTCGCGAGTTCTGTAGTTGGATTCCTTTATCTCTCCACGATTTCTTAGCCTGTCCGCAAATTCTCTTACAAAATAAAAGACTAGTTTTTTGTCCAAAATCCTCCATTCTGCAAGAAAACTGCCCTTTTTGCCAAGTACAGTACTGCTTTGATCATCTGTATTGTTACTCTATTCCTCAACCTGCATCATGTCTCGAAATTGTGCTGAATCTTCCAACCCAACTCCTCCATGACTAGAACGTAGAATTCCACGTATAGATGCACCAAAGTATGACGGAGAATCTAACCAAGTCCAATTTCTTCAAGACTTTGATAATGCATGCCAGTTCTATGGAGATACCTCTAAAACTGAAAAGCTCCACCTACTTCCCATGGTACTCTATGGAATAGCCAAAGAGTGGTATCTCAACCTCGAAGCTCCTGATCTTGCTTCTTGGACCACCCTCAAGGACGCCCTCATCAAGCATTTCAAACCATCCAAACTGACTCAGAGCCCATTCATCCAAATCACCCATATCAAGATGCGTCTTGATGAGTCTGTTCGAAACTACATTGAGCATTTTAAACATCTCAAAGTAGAATGTGTTGACGAAAATATCACTAAACGTATGGCCATAAAATTGTTCTTGCTTGGATTGCCTAAAAACATCCGCCGCGAACTAAAACTAGTTGACCTTTATGATCAACTTAAAGATGTAATGACTAATGCTATCCGTGAAAAAGACGAAGTTTCTGACAATGACTTTGACCATCATGAAAAGAAATCTAAGAATCTTGTCCACCATAATCACCCGGAGTCTGGAAATGTTGCCCAATCTTCTGAACTTCTGCATCAAATGGAAATCTAGCAAAAAGCTCAGCAAACTCATATGGATAAACTCACTGCTTATTTCCAAACCGCCATGAAAAATATTGCTGAAAAAGCTTTTCCCGCTAGAAAGAATGTCCAGTGTCCGATGATTTGCTCACAGCATCATATAGCTAATGAATGCTCTCAACTGTGAAATCATTTTCCATCAGCATCCAAACCCATGTACCATGCGTACCACCCCTACTCTCCACAACATCTCACTCCACGACCAGGGGTATACCAACTACAACCAACTGCACCAAATCAGTACCAACCATGCCAACAGTTTGCCGTTGACCAATCTACTCCACAACAAGCTTTCTATTTTCTTGATCCCACTACCATCGATCCAACAAATTATTATGTGAAAGACAATACTCAACCAAGATACACCATTGAGACAGTTGTGTATTATACATATGATCCTAATGCTCAAGCAGTTGACTCCAATGCCCAAACTGTGTTTGCCAAGCATCAACTTCCAGCAATATGAAGATGCTTTATCTACGCAACTTCCATCAAATTATGATCCTAACCAAGCTGTGTTTGCCAAGCATCAACTTCCAGCAATACAAGGATGCTTTATCTATGCAGGTAAACACCCAAGAATTCGTTGCCCAGATAGACTTCTCTTTCCACCAGCTTGTGAAAATTGTGGCATTGAATACCATGTGAAGGATTGTCCTTCCCGTTCTAAACCAACCTACTCCTATTTGTTGCGTGCAAGTAGAAATCTTGCCAGTCGAAACTCATCAAGCATGGGTCTTGACTTGTGCCTAAACCCAACGCCAAGCCCCTACACTTGCACTAAAGAAACAAAATGTTTCTATTGCCAAAGCTTTGCTAGCTTTCCACATTGATTTTGATTGAAAAGACACACGAAGCAAAAATGTTCGCGAACAATTTCGCGACACACGACACGAAGTTGTTTCGTGACACAAAATGATTCGTACTCCACAAAGGACCAAGAAGATTAGCCAAGTACCATGGGATATAAGTATTTGATCAGATATCATGACATCAGCAAAACTACTCCAAAATGTGGCTAATTTGCCACTCTTGTAATCCATGATTGGTTGTAGATGTTTAATCTTTTTGATCAAGAAGTTACACGACGTGACACGAAAAAGTTCGCGAACTATATACTTTTTGTTTTATGCATAAAACAAATAGACGAAAATATACAGAATATATGTCCGCCTATGCACGAGACAATTGTTGTAAGAGGATCAGCAGATCCAGAAGTCCGCTAGTAAGCAAGACATTATTCGTGAGAGAATTGTATCTCTCTCACGCCAATACACTATGTGGATCTGTCGCAAAGTGCTTGAAATCAGAAGATGAATAGATAATATTATAGCTGTTATGCGCATATTATTCTGAATGATTGTATGATCTTGAATGAATATTTGTTTTCTACTATTCGTGTATCTGATTCACTTGTTTATTCGATTCCACACATTGGTTTAATATTGTTGAATGCTATAATACTCTATAACGTAGATCAGTAGTGTCTGTCTACATTCTAGAGGATTGTAGGAATGATATAGTTGGCAGTGACCAACAATCATATCTGAATTCCACACGAATTGATTTTGTTCACGAATGTTTTTGCATCGTGTTTTTCTTCACTTCACTTCGTAATCATTTGGCTTTCAACATAAATCAATTTCAGCACTCATTCAAGTTTCGTTTCGCTTCATTTCGTTTCGTCTAGTTTTGTTTCATTTCATTTCGTTACAAAGCCTGATTGATCTTTTTCGTGAATTCTTCTCTTTCGTCTAATTTAGCTTCGTTTCGTTTCGTTTCGTTACAGAGCTTGATTAGATCACGAATTCTTCTCGAGTAGAAATTATTTGTGATCAGAACAATTTTCGAAATGTTCGCAAATCATTTGAGAGACTCCTATCAGTTTGTTACTAGAATTTTACTGGAATCTTAAGTTTGCACTTTCCATCAGTGGTATCAAAGCCACCCTATCATAGTCTAACATAGTCGAAAAGCTATCAGATCCAGGAGGCTAAGCATTCAAACAAAGAACCATTAACATGTGAAAACACAAATTCAGGAGCAATGGCTTCAATAAGTAGCATACAATCCAAGATCTGTACAGTCTTGGATTCATCAGGATCTAACTTCCTAGCATGGAAGGTTAAGACCTCGCTGATACTAAAGGGAGAAGGATTATTCCCCTGGGTAGATGGCACCGAGGAGATGCCTACAACAATAGGCAAGGAGCTACACAAATGGAGGGAGAAGAATGACAAGGCAGTAGCCTTGTTATCATCATCCATCGAGGATAGCTTGACTCTTGACCTGGCTACACTCTCTAAAGCAAAAGAGATGTGGGATATTCTACTCACAAGATTTCAGACGAAATCATGTAGTCAGATAATGATGCTTGAACATTAGCTGACAAACTTGTAGTGGGATGGCAAAGACCTCACTTCCTTTATTAGGAAGATGAAGGACCTATTCCTTTCACTACACAATTCTGGAGCAAAAAATGTAGTGTCAGCAGAGAAGCAGTTTTCCTATCTGTTGAGAGCCTTACCAAGATCCTTCCAGACAACCAGAACACTGCTAGCAAAGGATCCTACAATGACACTCAAAAAGGCAATTGTCGAGATTCGAGAAGAAGTTGAGGCTCGAGAGCACCTTGATCACAAGGATGCTTCTAACCAAGCTCTCTACAACAACAAGGAGAAGACAAAGAAACAATTCAAGCCTAAGAGGGAGTTATATCAAAAGCAAGATCGTGATCAACAAGCAGAAGGAACCAACAAAGGCAAATTAAAGAATGAAGAAAGGTCAAAACAGCAAAGTGGAGACAAGAAGGCATGCGTGAGATACAAATGTGAAGGACATACTATCGGTTCGTGTTGGCTTAATCCAAAAATTGAGTGTATCCACTGTCACAAAAAGGGTCATGTAGTTGTGGACTGCCACCAAAACCCAAGAAACAAATCAGCTCAAAGCAGACAAGAGAACAATAATAGTTCATCCTATGTAGAGGAGCCAGAGAGCTCAAAGATGGACGAAGAAATATCAAATCATAGTAATTTGACCGCCTACATCTGTGCAGATATGTGTGCAGTGTCAACACCTGACACATAGGAGGTAATCCTTGACTCAGAAGCTACCTCACACTTTGTTATATCAAGACAAATCATGTCTGATTTCCAAAGTGCAGATCCATCAAGATTTATCGTTCTTGGAGATGGATCAAAACATCAAGTGAATGGTATTGGTTCATTGTGGCTCAACACAAACGACAGAAATAGACGACTCGAAGATGTTTTGTTCGTGCCTAGATTGCAACAGGACTTGCTATCAGTGGCAAGAATTGTCAGAAATGGTGAACTCCTGCAACTTTGTTGCAACACAAACAAGACACGAAGGTCGAACAAGAACAATTCGCGACAGTCAACATGTCCTTGACTCAAAGCACGAACGATTCGCAAATTAATCGCGAATCATAAGCACACCTCCAGGATCACAAAGCACAAAACGGACACAAAACAAAAACTACGAAAAGAAACAAAAGAATGAAAACACACGAAGATAAATCTTTCGCGCTGCCAGCTGGCAGCTCAATGGGCTTCATGCCTAGCTGAAACGAATAGCAATGATGGAGACTAACTAACTAGTTGATTAGTGTTAACTAGTCTTGTGATTCTACATTTAGCTATCTTGTAAACTCCACACAGTGGAGGTATAAATGATCCTCTCTAGATCATAACCAAAAAGAGAGTAAAAAAAGTGATGAGAATTTTACCGGATCTGTAAGAAATAGAGAGAGACGTAGCGAATAGAGTAAGAAAGCAAAATACCATAGTTGTGCATGAAAGTCTGCCAACGAGCAGAACACAGCAAAAGAGCAGAGAGTCAATCCACCAACGAGCGAGACATTGATGATCTCGCTCTAAAACCAAACTGACAATATAGTCGTTCTATTTTGTGTATCTCTTGGCCTTGTGCTGTGTCTCTTGATTGCTAGAATAAAATATGTTCTGTGATGCGTAGTCGAGTGTCTGGGATTCCATAAGAGCTTTCACACGAAAAGAAAATTCAAAGACAGAAATTTTTTTGCGAATCAGAAGAGAGAGGACGAACATGAAACGAAAAAGCTTCCGCGACATGGTATCAGGGCCTACAGATTATCTCTATTGATATCCCAGCAGTGATTCTTCCAAACAACACAATATGACTACAACAATCCAGACCAGAGTAGCAATCAGTCTTGATGGTGCAAATTACAGAATCTAGAAATTCAAAATCAAAACACTCCTGAAGGGCGAAGGCATCTGATCGGTGACCGAGCTCTTAGAGATGCAGCCTCCAGAGGGAGACCCGAGGAGAGCTGAATGGATCAGAAAGGATGAGCGCGCAATGGCGATCATCATTTCGTCCATAAATGAAGATCTACTCATGCAGATTGAAGACTACGAAAGCAGCCATGCAGCGTGAGAAAGATTAAAGTAGAAGTATGAAGTGAGGACTGCAGCTTCAGTCATGCACCTTCACAATCAGCTACAATCCATACGGTGGGATGACAACCAATTAGATCAGCACGTTGAGAAGATCAGAACGATCTTTGCTCAACTCGCTGCATCAGGACATGAGCACTAGGTCCCAGCACCACATCAGTTGATGTACTTCATGAAATCTCTACCGATGTCCTATCAACCACTGAGATTGCTCATACTGAGTCTACCAAATATGACATTCGACAAAGCAGTCAATCTTGTCGTTGATGAGAGACTGATGAGAGACGAAGGAGAGAGAAGCAGTGATCACGATAAGGCTCTCTTCACAAAAGAAAAGAAGAAGAACAAAAACAAGCCAAGATTCGAGAAGATGAAGTCCTCAAATCACCAATCTTCTTCCTACAATCACTGCCACAAACCAGGCCATACGGCCAACAAATGCTAGTTCAATCCAGCAATACCTTGCATGCACTACAAGAAGAAAGGTCATTCTGCATATTACAGATTCAACCCAAAAAGAAAAAACAAAGTTGAAAAGGCAAACGTTGCAAAGTCATCAAAGGATGTTCAAAGAGGTGACTAAGCTTTCACGATACTCGATGAAGCTTCGACAAGCTGCTCTGAAACGACTATGATGTAGTCATCAATTCAGGAGCAACATCTCACATAGCCTACAAAAAGAAGATCTTGATCAACTTTTGCAAACTCAAAAATGACAGAGCAGTGATTCTAGGCGATGGAAGCAGACACGATGTCAAAGGCATCGGCTCTCTACAGCTACGAACACTGTCAGGCCAAGCAGAGCTGCCAGGAGCACTCTATGTGCCCTCACTCAGAAAGGATCTGTTATTCGTCCCCAAGATGGCAGATCAAGACATTCGAGTTTTGTTCGATGGCAACACTTGCCGTATGATCGAGAAGACGACAAACAAGTTGCTGACGGTCGGATGCAGAGAAGGAAATCTCTACCAGGCCAAAATAATCAGCGATTCTGAAAGCATATTAAATGCTTCAGAAAACGAAGATCAGCTCTGGCATAGAAGAATGTATCATCTGAACATGCAGAGCCTCTATGACATGAGCAGAAAGGACATTGTCACAGGTCTCAAGATTTCAAGGCCAGAGGCTGAGTTTTGCGATGCTTCTCAGAAAGGCAAGCAACATCGAAATTCATTCACACACAAGGGAAGAAGAGCCAAAGAAGTTCTTGAGCTCGTCCACTCTGATATGTGTGGATCGATGAAAACATATTCGCTCTTAGGTTTGAGATATTTTCTAACATTCATAGATTATTACAACCGAATGACCACGATCTACAAAGTATTTGATTCTTTCAAGAAGTTCGTGGCATTCGCAGAGTGACACAGCTCGAAAAAGATATAGATCCTTAGATCTAACAATGGAGGTGAATGCAAAAGCACAAAATTCTCAAAATTTTGCAAAGAACAAGGGATTGAACACCAATTCACTCCTGCATACACACCAAAATACAACGGTGTGGTAGAAAGAAAAACAGAACGTTAGTCGAAGGAGCCAAATGCATGATGGCACAGGCTCAATTCCCGAGTCAATTCTGGGCTGAGGCAATAGCTGCAGCTATACACCTGCAGAATAGATCTACAACAACAATGCTGGAGAACAAAATACCATACGAAATGTGGACAGGCAGCATACGTACGAGTGTTTGGATGTGCAGCATACAAGCACATTCCAAAGAAAAAGAGAAGCAAGCTTGATAACAAATCCGAACAAACAATCATGGTCGGCTACTCGAACGGAACACATGTGTATAGACTCTACGATCAACCATGAAGAAGGTTGTTCCGAGCAGAGATGTGAAGCTCGACGAGTCCACATTCCCTGGACTAAAAGATGAAAGAGGCCATGCGATCTTCACATTGCTGCCTATTCAAGAGGGAGATCGAAGACATACATCAAATCATAATGCAGAGCCCCAGATTCTAGAGCAGCAGGAAGCAGAGAATCGACCCCATGAACAAGAAATGTTCGAGCAGCGACGAAACGAACCTTGAAGGTCAACAAGACAAAGGAGAGCTCCAGACCGCTATTCTGACAATTTTCAATGGAGCGAAGACATGCAATTTGAGTATTGCAGCTTCACAAAAAGGATAGAAGCTATCCAGAGTCTAGAGGGAGAATTCTAGAAGCAAGCAATGTCAGAGGAGATCGAGTCAATGAGGCAAAACGAGGCATGGACATTAGAGCCACTGCCAAAAAAATAGAAAAATAGTCGATTGCAAGTGGGTTTACAAGAAAAAGCTAAAATTAGATGGCACTATTGGCCGCTACAAGGCAAGGCTTGTCACAAAGGGCTACACGCAAAGATATGGTGTCGACTATTTCGACACATATTCGCCCATGGTGAAGATGACAAGCATAAGACTACTCCTTGCATACACCACACAGTACAATCTGAAAATTCACCAGATTGACGTGAAAAAAGCCTTTCTCCACGGAGATCTTGAGGAGGAAATCTTCAGGAAGCAATCTGAAAGCTATGAAGACTTCGACAATAGACAATATGTCTGTCGATTGCAGAGATGCATCTACGGTCTAAAACAGGCATCATGGGCCTGGTACAAAAAGCTTGATGGTCTTCTGAAGTCTCTAGAATTCAACCCTACTCAACCAGACTGTTATGTGTACATCAAAAGAGTAGGAAAGGATTTTGTGATACTGACCATTTTCGTGGATGATTCACCGATGATAGAAAATTCCTTGATGCTGATCAAAGACACGAAGAGTTAGATTTCTAAAAGCTACAAAATCACAGATCTTGGAGAAGCAACAAAATGCCTAGGGCTGGAGATCAGAAGAGATCAAACAAATGGCAAAATGCACTTGAGTCAGTCAGAATATGCCAGAAAAGTGCTGAAGCAGTACCACATGATGGACTGCAAAGAGAAAGCCACACCAATGATAGCTGGAACCAAGCTCACAAAATAGGATTTCCCAAAAACAGAAGAGACAGAACAGAAGATGGCAGGTATACCCTACCAGAACTTAATCGGAAGTCTGATGTACTTGACAATCTATACCAGACCGGATCTGGTCTTCTTTGTTTATGCATTGAGGCAATTCTGTTTCAATCCTGGTCTAGCACATTGGCAAAATGGCCAAACGAATCCTACAATATCTGAAGGGTACCCAGAATATTGGATTAACCTATAGAACTAGAAACGAGGAGAAAGGATTTGAGCTACATCACTACAGTGATGCGAGCTGCGCGAGCTGCAAGGATGACAGCAAGTCCATTACTGGAGGATGTACAATAGCGTGCCGAACTGCAATCAGCTGGATATGCAAAAAGAAAACATGGTAGCTCAATTCTCTTGCGAAGCTGAGTATGTGATAGCCTCGAAAGTGGCGAATGAGGTAGTGTGGCTATGAATGATGTTGGAGACAATCAGGATACCAAAAGAGGGGCCAAGCACGCTGATGGACTCCTAGAGTGCCATCTATCTGTCCAAGGATCATGCCTTCCATTCAAAGACAAAGCACATTCTTCTAAAGTACCATCACATTCGAGATTTGATCTCGAAAGGAGAGCTCCAGGTCTAGTTCATAAAGTCAAAAAGTATGATTGCAGATCTCCTCACAAAATTGCTTCACAAGCCACTCTTTACCAAGCAAAGAGAAGCAATTGGATTGAACAAACAAAGATGCAAGGTTCAAGAGGGAGTGTCAAAAATGGTGAACTCCTGCAACTTTGTCGCAGCACAAACAAGACACGAAGGTCAAACGAGAACAATTCACGACAGTCAATGTGCCTTTGACTCAAAGCACGAACGATTCGCGAATCAATCGCAAATTGTAAACACGCCTCCAGGACCGCAAAGCACAAAATGGATGCAAAACAAAAACTACGAAAAGAACAAAAACACACGAAGAGAAATTTTTTGCGATGCCAACTGGCAGCTCAACGGGCTTCATGACCAGCTGAAACGAATAGCAATGACGGAGACTAACTAACTAGTTGATTAGCATTAACTAGTCTTGTGATTCTACATTTAGCTATCTTGTAAACTCCACACAATGGAGGTATAAACCATCCTCTTTGGATCATAACCAAAAAGAGAGAAAAAAAGTGATGAGAATTTTACAGAGATCTGTAAGAAACAGAGAGAGACATAGCGAATAGAAAAGAATGCAAAATACCATAGATGTGCATGAAAGTCTACCAACAAGCAAAACACAGTGAAAGAGCAGAGAGTCAATCCACCAACGAGTGAGACACTTGCTCTAAAACCAAACTGACAATATAGTCGTTCTATTTTGTGTATCTCTTGGCCTTGTGTTGTGTCTCTTGATTGCTAGAGTAAAATATGTTCTGTGATGCATAGTCGATGTCTGGGATCCCGTAAGAGCTTTCGCATGAAAAGAAAATTCAAAGACAGAAAATTGTTCGCAAATCAGAAGAGAGAGGACGAACACGAAATGAAAAAGCTTCCGCGACAAGAATAGCTGATGCAGGGATGCGTGTAACATTCTTAGATGAAGCATGCAACATTGTTGATGCAAGTACCAGTACTCTGATCACTCAAGGTAGAAGAAAAGGCAATCTGTATCACTTGAAGGTATGCCTGCCTACAGATCAAGTGCATCAGACTAATATGATTCGCTAGATACTCTATGGCACATGAGACTATGCCATATGAATTCAATGGCACTATATCAAGCAAGCCATCATGGATCAATCACAAGGGTGAGCATCTCAAATGCAACTAGTTCGATGACCTGTGATGCATGTCTGAAGGGTATGATGTCACGCACTCCTTTTGTCAAGGACTCCTACAGAACGACCAAGATTCTGGAGTTAGTGCATTCTGACATCTATGGACCTTTCAATGTGATCTTAGTAGGAGGCTCAAAATATTACATTACCTTTATTGATGATTATAATAAGTTTGCTAGAGTCTACTTTATTTACAATACATCAGAAGCATTTGACAATTTCACAGAGTATGTGAATTGGGCAGAAAGATGCATTGGTAATAAAGTGAAACAGATCGGAACAGATCAAGGGGGAGAATACATCTCAAATCGATTCATTGACTTCTATAATGATTGTGGTATCATTCATAGAAGAACTACATCTTACACACCGCAGCACAACGGTGCTGCAGAAAGAAAGAACAGGACTCTCAGGGAAGCTGCAGATGCATAATGGCCTACTCGAAGCCTCCAAGAGTGTTGTGGGCTGAAACAGTGGCTATAGTTGCTTACATTCAGAACAGGACAGAAAAGTTTGGCATTCCTCACATGACACTACACAAATTATGGTGGGGTAGAAAACCCAATCTGACTCACATCCGTATCTTTGGCTGTGCAACTTATGCATATGTTTTTGATAAGCTTCGAAAGAAGATTGATGAGAAAGTAGAATAGGAAACTCACAGGGATATGGTATTGACTATGCTAAGACCTTCTCTCCTGTCGTGAAAGATTCATCCCTACATTTACTATTTGCATATGCAGCTGCTTATGATCTCAGGATTCACATTGTGGACAAGAAGACAACCTTCTTGCATGATGAGCATGGACCAACCTCTAGGATATATTTCAAATTCACTTCCTACTTATGCATGCAGAATGCATAGGAGTATCTATGGTCTGAAGCAGTCAGCGCGACAATGGTACAAGAAGAAAGACTAAGCCCTGAAATTTTTAGAATTAAAGCCACTAATGGCTGATTACAATGTCTATGTAAGAATTATAGATGGGAAGATCATTATTGTAGTTGTGTATGTGGACGACACTTTGATACTCTGCAAGAGTGAGAAGCCTATTGCTGAAGTGAAGTATGATATCTCGAAACATTTCAAGATTGCAGATCTGGGAGAAGCCAGATGTTATCTTGGCTTACAGATTGACAGGACTATGAGGGAGCTGAATTGTACCTTCATCAATCCAGATATACCCAGAAAATCTTAGAAGATTTTGAGATGCTGATTTGCAAAGCAGCAAATACTCCAATGCTTGTAGAAATAGTACTGATGAATGAAAATTGTTCGAGGACTGAAGAAGAAAAAGAATTGATGTAGCTTACACCATATAGGAAGCTGATCGGATCGTTGATGTACCTTGTAGATAACACACATCCTAACATTGCTTATGTTGTGTTCAGGATGAGCCAATTCTGTACAAATCCAGGCTCAACTCATTGAAAGACTGCAAAACCAATTTTGCAATATCTTCAATTAACGAAACATTTTGGTTTGTGTTATTGTCATGATGCAGGGTTCTAGATGCTTTCCTATAGAGATGCTAGTTGGGCATCTCTCAAGGATGACAACAAAAGTGTCTCAGGAGGATGCACCATCGCATCAAGAGTAGCAATTCTCTGGGTCAGCAAGAAGTAGACCATTGTGGCTTAGTCATCCTGCGAACCAGAGTATGTAGCAGCAGCAAAGATGGCCAATGAAATAATTTGTCTCAAACAGTTCCTTGATGAACTGGACGAAACGAGGAATGAACCTCTGGTTTTGTAGATGGACAACACATCTGTAATACATCTGACAAAAGACCCTATGTTTCACTCAAGGACAAAACACATTGCTATCAAGTACCACTTGATAAGGGATCTGATCGGGAAGAAGATGTTGCAGACTACTTTCATTGGAATGAAGGAGATGGTAGCTGACATTTTCACAAAGGCCTTAGACAAAGGTCTGTTCAAGAAACAGAGGAGCAGTCTTGGAGTCGTCAAGCTATCATGCTTTGAGAGAGAGCTGAAGAAATAAAATGTTTCTATAGCCAAAGCTTTGCCAACTTTCCACCCTGATTTTGATAGAAAAGACACGTGAATGAATAATTTCATGACACACGACATGAAATTGTTTCGCGACACAGAATCATTCGTGCTTCACAAAGGACCAAGAAGATCAGCCAAGTACCATGAGGTACAAGTATTTGATCAAATATCATGACATCAGTAGTACTCTAGAATGTGGCTAATCTACCACTCTTGTAATCCATGATTAGTTGTAGATGTTTAATCTTTCTGATCTGGAAGTTACACGATGCGACATGAAAAAGTTCGCAAACTATATACTTTTTGTTTGATGCATAAAACAAATAGATGAAAATATATAGAATATATGTTAGCTTGTGAGCGAGACAATTTTTGTAAAAGGATCAACAGATCTAGAAGTCCGCTAGTAAGCGAGACATTATTCGTGAGAGAATTGTATCTCTCTCACGCCAATGCACTGTGTGAATCTGTTGCACAGTGCCTGAAATCAGAAGATCTAGATATTATTGTAGCTGTTATGCGCATATTATTTTGAATAATTGTATGATCTCAAATGAATATTTTGTCTGTTACTATTCGTGTATCTGATTCACTTGTTTATTCAATTTCGCACATTGGTTTGATATTGTTGAATGTTATAATAATCTATAACGTAGATCAGCAATGTCTGTCTACATTCTGGAGGATTGTAGGAATGATATAGCTGGCAGTGACCAGCAATTATATCTGAATTCCACATGAACTGATTTTAAAAAAACTTTGGATGTTTGTTTGAGTTATGGACATATGTGAAATTATGAATCCATAACACTCCCTCGATGTCTAAAGATAAATGGAATTAGCTAGCTGAGGCTGTAGTAGAATCGGGAGGACCTTGAATAGTAGCTATTAAAGCATGAGTTTGATCATCAACCAAGGGAGTGCGAGAAAAAACATCAAACATCAAGTGCGGCCCAAAATAGCATTATACAGTCCATAATACATCAGCCTACCACTTTTGGAAAGCACCTAAGATCATACACAATAGCTTGAAGACAATACACACAACAATGCTCTCAATGGAGGAAGAAACAATGACAATGATCTATTGATCTCAATGAAGCATACAAAAGGTTTCTCCAACCTGTTCTCCACGACTTCCCTACTATTTATGGATGAGGAAGATGACTCTCTCTCCTCTCTCTAGAAGGTACTTGACCCTAGATATTCCCTATATAGGAAAAATAGCTAAAAATGGCTTATATGACCAAAATACATCAAAATGGTCTCATTTTGAAGGGTATGAAGTTTGACACTTCATCATACTGAAAAAATACAGTAAATAAAAACATTGTGGCCTGGTTCACACGTGTGAAACTCCAGAACCAAAACTATTTACAATTTTAGCCAATTTAGGCCTCAAACTAGCTAGGAAATGTTGACAATTTTCACACTCTCTCTTCAACATTGGATGCTAGTTTCAACATAGTCTTTGAGAACATTCCAAGATTAGATCTATGCATTAAATATAGGTCCTTTCCCAATGGTTTGGTGAAGATATCAGCCACACACTCCTTTGAAGAGACATGTTGAAGCTCCACCTCTTTGGCAATGACTTGATCTCTCACAAAATGGTGAGCAATCTCAATGTGCTTGCTCCTTGCATGAAAAATAGGATTGCTTGCCAAGCTTTGGGCTGAAAGGTTATCACAAAGTATGATTGGAGTCTTCTCTGGTTCCAGCAAGTGAAGATCCAATAACATCCTCTTGATCCAAAGAATCTCCTTGGTGCATGTTGTTAATGCCTTGTACTCGGCTTCGGTGGAAGATAGAGAGATAGTTGGTTGCTTCTTTGATAGCCATGAGACCACTCCATCTCCAAGATAGATTGCAAAGGCACTTGTTGACTTCCTATCCATTTGATCACCTGCAAAATCTGAATCTGAAAATCCACAAAGGTTAGGTGTAGTACCTCCATACAAGATGCCAAAATCTCTAGATCCCGAGATGTATCTAAGTACTCTCTTTCCTAGCTTCCAATGAGCCTCACTAGGATCTTGCATAAATTGACTTAGTTTACCAACCACAAAGCTTAGATCAGGTCTTGTGATGGTTAACCATATAAGAGATCCTATTAGCTTTCTATAGAGAGTAATGTCCTTGAAGGATCTTTCATTACTTCTTGTAGTTAGCTTTACATTTGATTCCATAGGAGTAGAAACAACTTTACAATCTTCCATATGAAACCTTTTTAGAATAGAGTTAACATACTTTTCTTGACATATGAATGTAGATTTAGAAGTTCTAATAATCTCTATTCCTAAGATATAATGAAGTTTACCAAGATCTTGAATTTCAAACTCTCTTTTGAGTGCCATCTTGATTTCATCTATATCTAGATTGTTACCACCACTTAAGATAATGTCATCAACATAGATCAAAAGTAAAGTGATATCATTTTCATTCAATCTAAAGTAGAGAGAATGATCATACTCACTCATAACAAAGTTTTGAGAAAGTAAGAAGGAATTGAGCTTAGCATACCAACTCCTTGGTGCTTGCTTTAGCCCATACAAACTCTTTTGGAGATAGCACACATGATTAGGCTCATCATGTGAAACATAGCCCTCAGGTTGCTCCATGTAAATATCTTCTTCAAGATCACCATTCAAGAAGGAATTAGTAACATCCATTTGCCACATATCCCAATCATAAAGAGTTGCAAGAGAGATTAGGATTCGAATAGTTACCATCTTTGCCACGGGTGCAAAGGTCTCATCATAGTCAATACCATATTCTTGAGCATACCCCTTTGCCACCAACCTTGCCTTGTACTTGTTGATTGATCCATCTTGATTTGTCTTGATCTTGAAGATCCACTTACAACCAATTGCCTTCTTGTCCTTTGGAAGCTTTACCAACCTCCATGTGTTGCTTTTGATGAGTGCTTGATGCTCATGATCCATGGCTTGGATCCATTCCTTCTTTTGAATTGCTTCACCTACACAAGTTGGTTCATCAAAAGAGGTAAGAAAAGCAAAGTTAGAGTTGTCCACCACTTGCTTTCCTTTTTTATCATAGGTTAGCCTTGATGGCTTAGCCCTTTGCCTTTGAGTCTTCCTTGAAGTTTGCTTTGGAGTGGCATCTCCATCTTCATCCAAGACATCTTGCACATCATGATGATTAGTAGGCACATCAACATCAACATCAACAACATTGGAAACATTCTCTTCATGAAAGATGACATCCCTACTTATGACAACTTTCTTTGTAGAAGGAATGTACACTTTGTAAGCCTTGCTTACTTCACTATAGCCAACAAACACACCCTTCTTTGATGAAGGATCTTCTTTAGTTCTATCATCAAGTGTGATATTGACAAAACATGTACATCCAAAGATCCTACAATGCTTGACACTCGGCCTTCTACCATAAAGAACCTCATGAGGAGTTTTACCATCCAAGGAAGCACTTGTCCATCTATTACATAGATAGTTAGCACATGCTAAAGCTTCCCCCCAAAAAGACTTAGCAAGATTAGCATGTAGTCTCATTGCCTTGGCACATTCACAAAGGGCTCTATTCTTCCTCTCGGCCACTCCATTCTGTTGTGGAGTCCTAGGACTAGACATCTCCCTCTTAATCCCATGTGCTATACAAAAGTCTTTGAACCTATTTGAGGTGTATTCCCCTCCATTATCTGATCTTAAGCATTTGATCTTTGTATTGAATTGGTTTTCCATTTCATTCTTGAACTTGACAAATGCAGCAAACACTTCATCCTTACTTTTAAGAAGATAGATCCAAGTATACCTACTAAAGTCATCAATGAAAGTTTCATACATCTTTGCCCCACCATTGCTAGTTGTACTAGAAGAATGAATATCAGAATGCACAAGTTGAAAAGCTTCTTTAGATCTAGAAGTAGATCTAGAATAAGCAAGTCTATGAGATTTGGACAAGGCACAATGTTCACAAACACTATTGTTTGCAACAAGACTTTTAGGGAGACCAAGAACAAGCTCTTTCTTTGCCATTACCTCCAAAGATTTGAAGTTGGGATGGCCCAACCTCTTGTGCCAAACTTCTTGGTTTGTCAATTGCTCCCTAGCCATACATCCTTCATGATTAGAGATCACACATGCATCAAGCTTGAAAAGTTTACCATGCCTCCTACCTTGAGCAATCAAGGATCCACATTTACTTATCAAACATGCATCTCCAATGAACTCCACATCAAGTCCTTTGTCAATCATTTGACTTACACTAAGCAAATTCTTAGTGATTGAAGGAATGTACAAAACATTTTCAAGATTTGCTTTCCTATTTGTTGAAAGGGAAATAGGAATAGTGCCTATGCCTTTGATGTCACATTGACCATCATTTGCAGTGTAGATGATGTTACCTTCTCCCTCATAAGACAATAAGGATGTAAAGTATTCCTTATGTCTTGTCATGTGAGATGAGGCTCCACTATCAATCCACCAAGGATCATTATCATCTATGTTGGCTAACAAACTTGAAGTCATAACAAGTGATTCACATGTGTTATGTTCTTCCTCATCTATTGTAAGATTTCCTTGCCTCTCTCCTTGCTCTCTTTTCTTCTTATAACATTCATTTGCAAAATGACCTTTTATCCCACAATAAAAGCACTTGAACTTTGACTTATTGTTCTTAGTAGAAGAGGAAGAGGAAGAGTGATCATCATGATCAAAGTTACCACCTTTGGACCATTTCCCTTTGCCTTTACCTTTGCCCTTGAATTTGCCTTTTGTGAAGAAAGCCTCTTTACCTCCACCTTGCAAGGATGCACCATCAAGCTTTGATTGCAACCTATGTTCTTCAGCCAATAAGATTTCTTGCAAGTCAACCACACTTGGCAAGACTCTTTGAATGGCAAAACTTTGCACAAGGTTAGCATGTTCATTTAGCAAACCATTCAACATAACTTGGACTATTTCACCATCTTTTATGTTCTCATCAATGCATGCTAAATCATCACTTAGGGACTTAACTCTCAAGATAAATGCATGAGCACTTTCACCCTCTCTTTGCCTACTAGAAAATATTTGTCTCCTTAGGGTCAATACCCTAGATGTGGACTTTGATTCAAAGAGCTTCTTTAAGGCATTCCATGCCTCACTTGCACTTTGACACTTTCCAACTTCCTTGAGAAGTTCATTTGTAACATTCATTTTAATGATATGAAGAGCCCTTTTGGCCTTCTTATCAAACCTTTGTTGCTCTTGAAGTGTGAGAGGTCTCTCTTCAATTTCTGCAACTATGTCCATGAGTTCATTCAACTCAAGTAAGGACTCCATCCTCACTTTCCAAGTAGAGTAGTTTGATGAACTCAACCTTTCACTAGACTCTAGCATGATCCCACCATTGGAAGCCATGATTCTAATGTTTCTTCAACTTTTAGGTTCTGTCCTAAAGCACTTAGCACTCACTTTTCTCTCAACAAATGATAGATAAAGAGATCTATGAAGATTTAGGACCCTAAAACACTTCTATCTTGAACCTAGATGGTTTCCAAGCATAGAAAGGAAGATTGAAACACATGCAACACTTTGCACACACTAAGAATGGATTACAAAATCAAACCAACCTGAACACACTCTTGCTTAAGCTCTCAAACTTTCCATCAAGTGACCAAATCAAGTTATGGTGTGAAGAGTTACTTGCATTCTTAGAAAATACCCAAAACTAGGATGCCAAGATTACCTAGTAATGAACAAACTTGATCAACATATGATCAACACACTAAGATATTGATTCAACCTGTAAAACCACATGTAAACCACACTTCTAAAAGTTTATAAACTCCAGCAAGTGATAAATACAAGATTTAGAGGTGAATGAATGAGCACACTTAGTGAATCACAAGACTAGCTTCACTATCTTGTCAAATCTTGGTGTTTAGATGTAGATCTAAGATCACTTCACATGAGAATGTTCCTCAACCTGTTAAGAACCTGAAAACACACTTGCATAATGGTTAACACCTTCCAGCAAATGCTCCAATCAAATTACATAAGGAGAGTTACTTACATGCTCAACAAAGTACACCAAAATTTATGCCAAAATTGATGACAATCTTTACAATATGCTCTTCACAATGGAGCTTACAATATGTTCACCCAAAAAAGGGGATCTTTCATCCAAATGGGAGCTTTGCTCAGCCTTTAGGAGAATTACAACTCACTCAAAAGAGCATTTGTCATCCACTTAAGGAGAAGTTTCATCCACTTAAGGAGAGTGTTCATCAAGAATGGAGATTGTCAACAATAGGATTGAAAAGAACATTGTTAGTATTGAATATGCACAAGCCTCACAATCACAAATGATTAGGTGTTATGATCTGATCCAAAATAGTTTCTTTTCAGCCTCTGATCTTCAATAGACCTGAAATATGCTTTTGATCCACAAGTTCAACTCACAAAACAAAGGTTAGTAAGATTTGATCAACAAAGCAATGCAAAATCATGCTAGAACTTGATCAAACATCCAAATATCACCAAAAATGGAATACTTACTGTAAATAGAAGCCAACCAGCTCTGATACCATGTGAAAAATACAGATCCTAAGTGGATCTAAACTCCAAGATCATTGGCTTGAATGCTTGCACTCCAAACTACATAAGCTAGGAATTGGCAACACATTCTATGCTACCTAGAATGCAAAGAACTTGATCAAAAAGCATTTATCACAAATGGAAACTTCCATAAACATCAAGTGCGGCCCAAAATAGCATTATACAGTCCATAATACATCAGCCTACCACTTTTGGAAAGCACCTAAGATCATACACAATAGCTTGAAGACAAGACACACAACAATGCTCTCAATGGAGGAAGAAACAATGACAATGATCTATTGATCTCAATGAAGCATACAAAAGGTTTCTCCAACCTGTTCTCCACGACTTCCCTACTATTTATGGATGAGGAAGATGACTCTCTCTCCTCTCTCTAGAAGGTACTTGACCCTAGATATTCCCTATATAGGAAAAATAGCTAAAAATGGCTTATATGACCAAAATACATCAAAATGGTCTCATTTTGAAGGGTATGAAGTTTGACACTTCATCATACTGAAAAAATACAATAAATAAAAACATTGTGGCCTGGTTCACACGTGTGAAACTCCAGAACCAAAACTATTTACAATTTTAGCCAATTTAGGCCTCAAACTAGCTAGGAAATGTTGACAATTTTCACATGAACAACGTGTCGTCTTCAATCAACTCAAAGAAGCCCTTACCAATGCACCTATCCTCCTCCGGGCTCCTGACTACTCCAAGGAATTCTATGTGCATACTGATGCATCCAAGTATGCCATTGGACCCATGCTCACCCAACCGGGAGAATTTAAAAAAAATTTACCCAATCCAATTTTTCAATAGACAACTGATACCTACTGAAGTCAATTATACCACTACTAAGGGTGAAGCTTTGGCAATGGTCTGTGCGGTTTAGAAGTTTCGCCATTATCTACTGGAAAAAGTTTTTGCCTTCTTCACTAATCATCAAGCACTCCTATATCTCATCAACAAGACTTGCATGACGGGTCGTATTACTAGATGGATCCTATTACTACGAGAATTTGAGTTTAGGATTGTGGTTCGAAAGGGAGTTCAACATTTTTTAGCAGACCATCTATCTTGAATCCCTAACCTACCCACCCCAGATCAAGGCGTCAATGATGATTTACCCAATGCCATTTTATTTCAGGTTGATTCTACACCCATGTGGGCCAAGGAAATCACTAAATATCTAACCTCAAGACAGATGGATCTTTCCTTATCTAACTCTGAACAACATGCATTGGTCCTCAAAACCAACCTTATATGTTAATTGTTGGCCAACTTTAAAAACAATGGCTAGATGGAATTATCCGACGTTGTCTCACTGAAGGTGAAATACCCTCTGTCATTTTCCTCACTCATGAAGGTCATGAAGGCATTGGGGCAAGTTATTTCTCTTCTGAAATGACTGCTAAGAAAATCCTCTTGGCCGGATTTTGGTGGCCAACTCTCTTTAAAGATACACACACTTATACAAAAGGCCTGTGATGTTTGCCAATACAAAAAACGATTTCAAAAGACCGACTACATGCCTTTACACCCTGCCACCACTGATCAAGCTTTCCAAAAATGGAAAATTGAGCAGCGGGACCCATTAGTCCCGCTGCTCGACACACTCAATCTCGTTAAATCATAGTAGCTATGGACTATTGTACAAAATGGGCTGAAGCAAGAGCTATTCGCAATGTTGATGCTCGTTTTACCATTATGCTTGTAGAATTCCATATTCCATTCCTTCGAGTAGCCTATAATCTCAAGCTAGATAATGGATAGATCCCAGTGAATAGATTATTCTATCTGGAACAACTGTGTGAAACACGTCGGATCAGCATCCATGCTCAACAAGTCCACAAATGTTGACAAAAGACATGGCATGATTGATCCTTAAATCTCAAAGAATTCTAGATTGGAGATAAGGTCCTATTATACCAGGCCAAAGGATTTAAAAAAAAACTTAAATTTTCTGGCCAAGGACCTTATATCATTTAGAAGATATTTATTTCCAGATATATACAACTCCAAACATTACAAGGCGATATTTTAGACACTGTGGTCAATGGGAGCAGACTGAGGAAGTACAATGAGCCTTGTTTTTATCTTGATATTTATTAAGTTGTTTTATTTCCTAATTTTTCATCTTTAATTTTATTTAATGTCTGCTTGCCATTTCAACAAATTTTTGTTCTGTTTTCTTGTTTTAGAACATCAAGATATCATCAGATCAGACATACAATCAGTCTTTTTCTGTGAAAACCACAAGAATCATTCTTTTCAGAATATTTGTCTCACAACCACCTCGAATAGAATTTGCCCAACCATTGTTTTAGGATGCACAATTCATTTTTGACCTCCACAAATTCTGTCTCACAGACAAACTTTTCAAAAATAGAAAAAAATTAGTTTTTGCATCAGATCATTCTTTCTGACAGAATTCGTAGGTAATTCACAGAGCCTCAAAATCATCTCCATGGTTTTGTTGTAATCTCCGCGAATTATGATCAGACAAATTTTTGTACTATCAACCATCTTTGCCATTTTTGTACAAAAACATCACTTACAGGAATTCACCGATGCTCAGAATAGTGCCTCAAAATTTGCAAACCTCATTAGAAAATTGTGGACATTGAGGATGATTTCTAAGTGAATTTGTGAATTTCTGTAAAAAAAAGTCTATATATAGGCCTCATCCATCTTATCCACGAATTCATTCTAGATTTTTGCTCCCAAGTTCATGCTGAAATTTTTCAGAAATTTCAAAACTTCCAGAACAATCTAGAATCATTGCTATCATGGCTTCTCGAGACCCCTCCTCTCTCTGCATCGCCGTAAGGTCCCCAAGCCTTACACGAATGACTTATTTCTACTAGAAGTTAAGAACCACTCTGACACAGTGTAATTAGCCAATGACATTCTCAACCATCTTGGCTTTGATCTATTGCATCGTCTTGAACAATAACACGAGAGTCGGATCTGTGCTGCCTACTCCTCCTACTCAGATGAATACCACTCATTTCACATTCCTTCCAAGGATGGCAGTTATGTCACTATTGATATCACACCCGCCAGGATCCAATTGATTGTATCTCCATATTCCTTCCAAGGATGGCAGCTACGTCACTATTGATATCACACCCACCAGGAACCAATTGATTGTATTTCCATATTCTGGCGAGTCAATCTAGGGCAAGAGCACAAGCTATGACCAAAACTTGCATCCAGTGAAATGATTGTTATTAGGTGGATCTACAAGTTGCCAAGTCTCATTTTGCATCAAAGCTTCATACTCGGCCTCCATAGCTTTGATCCAATCCTTTGATTGAAGAGATTCCTCCACACTTGATGGTTCTTCAATGGAAGTGTGAAAAGCATGTAGAGAACTTGAATCCTCCAGTTGTTTGTCTTTTTCCAAGTAAGTGAGTCTTCTAGGCTCGGATCTCTCTCGGGTTTATCTTCTTGGAGTCATTGGTAGACTCGACTTCTCTTGTGATCTTGGCCCCAACAAATCTTCATCTTGATCAATACTTGATGAAGAGACTCCTCCTTGATGAATAAGCTCTTGAGATTCCTGCACATTGTCCTTCATGTACATTTGATCTTCATGGAAGATCACATCTCTACTTATCATAGTTTGATTACTAGATGGAACAAAAATCCTATAGACTTTACTTGAGTAGCCTATCATAATGCCTTTAAGAGCATTAGCATCTTCTTCTTTTTCTTGTTTCAAGAGGTACATGTACAAAGCATACACATCCAAATGTTCTAAGATGATTGACCTCAAGTTTCCTTCCATACAACTTTTCATAAGGTGAAATATCTTCTATAGCATGATTTGGCAAAAAATTGCAAAGATAGTTAGCACATCCTATTGCTTCTCCCCAAAAATCTTTAGAAAGAGAAGCTCCTAGTCTAATTGCCTTTGCACATTCACATAGAGTTCTATTTTTTCTCTCAGCCACTCCATTAGATTGAGGAGAGTAGGAACAAGTGAAACCTCTTCTAGTGCCAAAATCATTACAAAAGTTTATGAACTTTGTGGAGATGTATTCACCTCCATTATCACTTCTCAAAGCGTTAATTTTACAAGATAGTTGATTCTCAACAAAAGCTTTGAACTTCACAAAAGTTTCATATGAAAGTGCTTTAGAAGATAAGAGGTAAACCCAACAAAAACGTGAGTAATTATCAATAAATGTTATAAAACATGTAGCTCCACCCTTGCTCTTGGTGGATGAGGAATGGATGTCACTATGGATGAGTTCCAAAGGTGCTTTGGACTTGATGGTTGATCTTTGATGTGGCCTTGCATGTGATTTGGCCAATGCACATGCATCACAAGGACTTGGCTCCTTTATCATGGACTTAGGCAAACCATGAGCTAGCTCCAACTTGCACATACATTGCATGGCCTTGGAGTTGGGATGGCCCAACTTCCTATGCCATAGATCTTCACTTGAAAGCTTTCCTTGTAGCACAATATCCGAGCAAAGATTAGCATTTCCATTTCCATCAAGCTTGAATAACCTTTCAAAACAAGAGCATGATGCTATTATATCATCATCTTTTGAGATCAAGCAAGTAGCATCTTTAAAATCTACTTGTAGAGCATCATCATTGAGTTGGCCTACACTTATTAGATTTTTTGTCAAACTAGCAACATAGAGCACATCATTGAAATCAAGCTTATCTAAAGATATGCTTCCTATGCCTTCTATCATACATTCCTCATCATTTGCTCTATAGATACAACTTCGAGATCCTTTGTCTGGTACAAGATTACAAAAAGAGTTTTTATCACTACTCATGTGGGATGAGGCACGACTATCTAGCCACCATACATTAGAATGCTTGAAAGAGGAAGATGAAAAGTTAGACATCATAAGTGAATCCTCTAAGTCACAAGAAGATTCATCTTCACAAGTGATGTTGGCTTGCTTTTTCCTTTTGTAGCATTGGGAGGTAAAATGCCCCTTTTTGCCACATGAGAAACAAGTAACCTTGTACTTGATCTTCTTCACATTGGATGAGCATGGTTCCTCCTTGGATGTCTTCTCCATTGCTTTTGTGCTATCCTTGGAGCTCTTGCCATTCTTCTTGTCTTTTCTCTTCTCCTTGGTCTTGGTGAAAAGTGCTTGATCACTTCCTCCATCCTTGAGAGACAATCTCTCAAATGTTGCCACTCAAGTTTGATGTCTATGCTCCTCGGGCTATCAAGACTCCTTGTAAGGCTTCTAAAGAGGGTAAGTCCTCTTTAATTGCATAAGATTGAACAATGGTATCAAAATCCTCACTTAATCCATTCAGAATAACTTGAACAATTTCTTTGGATTTGATAGAATCATCTATGCAACAAAGATCTTTATGGAGATCCTTGACTCTAGAAACATAGGATGAAGTACTTTCATCCTTTCTTTGAAAACTTTGAAAAATCATATATCTAAGAGTAAGGACTTTTGAAGTATTTTTTGACTCATAAATGGATTGAAGAGTACTCCATGCATCTTGAGCATTAACACAAGGGCTAATCTCTCTTAGAACTTCATTAGAGACATCTAGCTTTAAAACATGAAGAGCAATACATGCTCTTTTCTTGAATTTGGAAATTTCTTGGGGATTAGTAGGCTCCTTCTCATTTCCATTAACTATATCTATTAGATCTTGAAGTACAAGAATGGATTCTATCCTAACTTTCCATGTACCATAATTTGTAGAAGTGAGTCTCTCACTTTGTTCTAATAGATAAGATCCCATTGAAGTCATGTCTAGAAAATTGGTTTTGGCTTACTAAATGAATGTTTTCAGAGGTTTAAAACTAATCAAATGTAAACTATTGATCACTTGGAATCAAGTAACAAATGATTGCGAACTCAAGGATGGCCAAAAATGACAATTTCTAGATGCAAGTCAAAATTTGCACTTTATTTTTCAAAGCAAAAGTGGATGAAGTAAATCTGAGTTCACACGTGTGAAATAGATTTAAAAAGTCAAATTTATCATTTGAAAAGTTTTATCCATTCATAGGATCATAGATCCAAACAATGCTTCTTAGATTGAAGAAAATTGAAAAATAGTCAAAATTTGTTATTTTGACCCCTACAAAAAAAGGATCCTTGATATTATAGCCTTCAAGTATGTAAAACTCTGTTTTTCTTCAAAATTTCACCAAAAATGATGAGAAGTCATTCCATTTGACAAAGCAATGATTAGTGTGTATTCTCCTATCAAGCTCTAATACCATGAGAACTTCTCACATGCTGCAAGTAAAAGGATCAAGAGAATGAATGATTGCACACTAAACTAGCTTCTATTCCAAAAACAATGAGATGGAAAACATTGGCAAGCTAGTTAGCATAAAGGCAAGAGCATTCATCACAATCTAACTATCATTACACCTCAAATGGAAGCTTTACTCGAAGAAGTGTATATTTGAGGTACAAAGCCACCTCATTTATAATACAAGAGGCCTTGTGGAGAGAGAGAACAATCTAGGTGCCACATTGCCTCTACCTCTCTACTAGATGACAAAAAGAGAAATGGATAAGACTTGAGAATCTCTCTTTTTGAGAATCCTTTGACCTAAATGCTTCTTGATAGGTTCTAGACCTACACATCACTATGAAGACTAAAAATCTAACTTGACTCTAATTGGAAAATTACTAGACTAGTCTACCTCAACTTTGGACAAACCCCAAAACTTGAATCTCTAAGTTTAATATTATTTTAATTTTACAATATTTTCACATTGATTGGCTATAAAATCTTTCAACCCTTCTGTAGAGTGCAGTGTTGAAATGGCTCCCTAGTATATGAAGGAAACTATGTACCCATGGCTCATGGGCTGTGTGAAATTATTAAAATATTATCTTCCTATCTCGAGTTTGGGGTCATGTCCATGATAATTTCCACTAGATTTCATGTTGTACATATAAGGAGTGTGAATTGAGCACATATCCTTCTAGTGTAGCTCGGATTTGAGTTAGATAGGTTCAGTTGTAATGACATGCAGATGTTTTGATAGCATGCAAAGTCTTACTGTATGCATGCAAGCCACATGCAATCAGTGCATGCAACATGCAAAGTAGTTTCTGTGATCCACACATGTCTAGGCAATTTTATGAGTTGACATGCAATACATGCACCATACATGCATGCAATTACAATCATTGTTGATTATACCAGATGTAATGGATATTGTGAATGGAGCTGAAGAAGAACCTGCTGCACCTAATGAAGCTGCAGCATTCCACAAAAGAACCAGAATTGCCCTTCATTTTATAAAAATGAATGTTACCAATGAAGTGTTAAGAGAGATCAGTACATGCACCACTACCAAGGAAGCTTGGATACTCTAAAAACAATCTATGAAATCAAAAATACTTCTAGATTGCTTACACTTAGAAACCAAATATTTCTAAGTTATCAGAGAGTAGATGAGAGTGCTTCATCATATGTCATGAGAGTTAAGGATCTTCATCAAGAGTTAGCTGGTATTAGTGATGCTCTTAAGAACACTGAACTTGTTCAAGTAGTCCTAAATGGACTTAGAGATGAGTATGACAATATTGTGCAGACTTATGTTGTCAAAGAGGATCTTCCATCCTTGGAGACACTGCAAGGTGTTTTCATTGCTGAAGAAAGCAGGCAAGAGAACAAGATGCTGAAGATTAGCAGACTTTCATTGAAAGATGGTGGAGATGACAAAGCACTCTTCATCAGAGACAAGTCAAGAGGCAAGGGCAAAGGACAACAACACTTCAAAAAGGGCAAAGCCAAAGAAGGTGGTGAGGATTGTGAAAGATTTTAGATCCTTAAGATCCAATCTACTTGAATGATCTTTGGTTAGAAAGAGAAATACACTACCAATTTCACCAATGTAGAAAAATCAGCATCTACACACAATTTGAGATGCAAACACTAATAGAACTTGATCAAACTTGAATGAAATGATTATGTACTGTTGTTGTCCATACAAAACCAGAAAGCTACTGTATTTCACACGTGTGGATCCAAAAATAACAAATATAGATCATTCTACACATAGAATTGCAAGCAATCACCAAGATAGTGCACCATTGGATAGTAGAACCTAAGAGAACCATGTATAAGCATGAAATGAGATAGACAAGAGAGAAGATAAATCTCTCCACGAGTTACATCCAGGTCCAAACCCTATTTGGCCACTTGGCTTTCCCACCAAAATGCTAACCCTACCAATTTTGGGTCTAGATTCAATGTACCCAACTTATTCAAATTGAATCTACTCAAACTCGCATTCTATCTTTTCCACACTTTCAAAAAGTGTTTATTCAAATGAAATTTAGACTAATGAACTTTGAAAAGTCAACCTCTAAGTCTAAAACAAGTTTTGGCCTCAATATGCCAAATATGGAAATATTGCAAAATGTGATGAAACTAGTTGAATCTTTCACACTCCCTCTTCAACTAGTTTTAGCATAGACTTTGATAATACTCCAAGTGAAGTCCTATGCTTCATGAACAAGTCTTTTCCCAATGCTTTGGTGAAGATATCAGCCACACATTCCCTTGAAGACACATCTTGAAGCTCCACCTTCTTTGCAATGACTTGCTCCCTCACAAAATGATATTGTATCTCAATATGCTTGCTCCTAGCATGAAAGATAGGATTGGATGCCATTCTTTGGGCTGATTGATTGTCACAAAAGATGATTGGGCTCTCTGAAAAATCCAGCAAGTGAAGATCCTTGATCATCCTCTTGATCCATACCATCTCCTTTGTGCAATGTGTAAGAGCTTTGTACTCGGCCTCACTAGATGACAATGAGATAGTGGCTTGTTTCTTTGACATCCATGATATAGCTCCATCACCTATGAAAATACAATAAGAACTAATGGATTTCCTATCCATTACATCTCCAGCATAGTCCGAATCTGAAAATCCAAAAAGGTTAGGTGATGATCCCTCATACAATATGCCAAAATCTCGAGTTCCAATGATGTACCTCAAAACTCGCTTTCCTAGCTTCCAATGCTCCTCACTAGGATCTTGCATGAATTGACTCAATCTTCCAACACAATAGCTTAGATCAGGTCTAGTAATGGTTAGATAGATGAGTGAACCAACTAGCTTTCTATAGAGAGTAATGTCCTTGAAGGATCTTTCATTACCTCTTATAGTAAGCTTTACATGAGACTCCATAGGTGTATCAATAGCTTTTGCATCTACCATATGAAATCTTTCTAGAATAGAATTAGCATACTTCTATTGACAAATGAAAGTAGATTGAGAAGATCTAATGACTTCTATTCCTAAAATGTAATGCAAATTACCAAGATCATGCACCTCAAACTCCTTCTTAAGAGCATTCTTGATATCCTCCACATCTTGATTGTCTCCACCACTCAAGATGATATCATCCACATAGATTAGCAAGATGGTAACATCATTTCCAGCAAACCTATAATAAAGTGAATGATCATACTCACTCATAAGAAAGCGTTGAGAGAGTAAAAAAGTATTAAGCTTAGCATACCAACTCCTTGGTGCTTGCTTAAGGCCATACAAACTCTTTTGTAGAAGACACACATGATTTGGCTTTGTTGATGAGATGTAGCTCTCGGGTTGCTCCATGTATACTTCCTCCTCAAGATCACCATTCAATAATGCATTTGAAATGTCCATTTTCCATAGATCCCATCCATAAAGTGTAGCAAGTGAAATGATGACTCGAATGCTTACCATCTTTGCCACGGGTGCAAAGGTCTCATCATAGTTAATTCCTTGTTGTTGAGCATATCCTTTTGCCACTAACCTTGCCTTGTACTTGTTGATAGATCCATCTTGGTTTGTCTTCACCTTGAAGATCCATTTGCATCCAATAGCTTTCTTGTCCTTAGGCAACTCCACCAATCTCCATATTCCATTCTTCATAAGAGCTTGATACTCAAGATCCATTGCTTGGATCCACTCCTCTTCTTTCCTTGCTTGATCTACACTTGTAGGCTCATCCAAAGAGGTTAGGAAAGCAACATAATTTCTAGAAACTACTTGCTTACCCTTTTTATCATATGTGAGCCTTGAAGGTACTTGTCTTTCTCTTGATGTTCTCCTTGGCTTTTGACTTGATGAAGGTCCATCATCATCACCATCCAAAGTAGGATCCTTCTCATCAACATCAAGAATGTTAGATCCATCTACTTTACCATCAATCATGCTTGAAGACACCTTTGGAATGTTTCCCTCATCAAAAATGACATCTCTACCAACAATCACTTTGTTAGTAGAAGGAATGTAAACCTTGTAGGCTTTACTCACCTCACTATATCCAACAAAAATACCTCTTCTTGAAGATGGATCCACCTTGGTCCTATCATCAAGAGTAATGTTGACATAGCATGTGCATCCAAAGGTTCTTAGAAAGTTGACACTCGGCCTCCTCTTGAATAGCATCTCAAAAGGTGTCCTTCCATCCAAAATAACACTCGGCCACCTATTGCACAAAAAATTGGCACACAACAAAGCTTGATCCCAAAATGGTTTGTCAAGATTAGCACTTAACCTCATAGCTTTAGCACTTTCACATAAAGTTCTATTCTTCCTTTCAGCCACTCCATTTTGTTGTGGGGTCCTTGATGTTGTATACTCCCTCTTGATCCCATGCTCATCACAAAAGGCCTTGAACTTGTTAGATATGTACTCACCACCATTGTCACCTCTCAAGCACTTGATCTTTGTGGAGAATTGGTTCTCCCTTGCATTCTTGAACTTGTCAAAGACATCATACACTTCATCCTTGCTCTTTAGTAGATAGATCCAACAAAATCTACTAAAATCATCAATGAATGTTACATACACCTTAGCTCCACTATTGCTAATTGTAGTAAATCCATGAATATTCGAATGTACAAGTTGAAAAGGCTTTGTAGATCTAGAAATCGATCTAGTATAAGGTAGTCTATGTGACTTAGACAAAGCAAAAGACTCACAAACATGCTTGTCATTACTTAAGGAACTTGGAAGACCAATCACAACCTTCTTCCTTGCCATTACCTCCAATGACTTGAAGTTGAGGTGTCCCATCCTTTTGTGCCAAACCTCTTGATTAGAAATTTTCTCCCTTGCAACACATCCAACTTGGTTAGCAATAACACAAGCATCAAGTTTGAACAACTTCCCTTGTCTTTTACCTTTTCCAATCAAGACATCCTTCCTTTTGATCAAACAAGCATCTCCATCAAACTCCACCTTGAGGCCCTTACTTAGCATTTGACTCACACTAAGCAAATTCTTGGTAATAGATGGAATAAACAAGACATCCTCCAAATGAACATTCCTGTTTGTAGAGAGAGAAATAGGAATTGTGCCAATCCCTTTGATTGCACACTCACCATCATTGGCCGTGTAGATCACCCTCTTGTCATCTCCATATGCCAACAAAGAAGTGAAGTATTCTTTGTGAAAGGTCATGTGTGAACTTGCTCCACTATCAATCCACCAAGGATCTAGATCTCCATCATTAGCAAACATACATGAAGACATCACAAAAGCATCATCATTTGCATCTTGCACATCCAAACCATCCTCATCAAGAGTAAGATTACCTTGCTTGTCTCCTTGATCTCTCTTCTTCTTGTAGCACTCACTTGCAAAGTGTCCTTTGATGCCACAATAGAAGCACTCGAGCTTTGATCTATCCTTCTTTTTGCCACTTGAAGAAGCATCCACTTGATCTTGCCCTTTAGACCACTTGCTTTTGGTTTTGCCCTTGAATTTGCCCTTTGTGAACATAGCATCCTCTTGAAGTGTCGATGTAGATCCACCTCTTGCTTGAAGCCTATATTCCTCATTGATCAAGATCTCTTGAAGATCCATCAAACTTGGCAAAGTCTTTTGAATAGCAATACTTTGAACAATGTTAGTATGAGCATCCAACAAGCCATTAAGAATCACTTGAATAAGCTCTCCTTCCTTAATGCTTTCATCTATGCAAGCTAACTCATCATTCAATGCTTTCATTCTCAAAACAAAAGTACTTGGACTTTCTTCATTATTTTGCAAACAAGAAAAGATTTGCCTTCTTAGAGTCAACACTCTAGAAGTAGACTTGGATTCATAAAGCTTCTTTAATGAATTCCAAGCTTCCAAAGATGATGTGCACTTACCAACTTCCTTGAGAAGTTCATTGGTAACATTCATCTTTATCATGTGTAGAGCCTTCTTGGCCCTCTTTTCATACCTCAATTGATCTTGTTGTGTTGCTGGTCTCTCCTCCAAACCTACAACAATATCCAAAACATCATTCATCTCAAGAAGTGACTCCATCCTCACTTTCCATAATGAATAGTTACTTGAGGTAAGCCTATCATTGGCTTCCAACATGACTCCAATTGAGGTTGCCATGTAGCAATGACCTGATCTTCTCTTTCAACCTGTTTCAATGCACAAAGCACTCCTTTGAACAACAACAAATGCTTTCAAAAGAAATCACCAAGATTTGAAACTATCTCACAAATTCTCTTCTAGCACTTATCCAAGCAAATCAACACATAGAATCATGGAATCTTGATCAACCTATGATCTATCCTCAATCTAATGACTTTTTCCACTTCCTAAGATTGAAACACACTCAAATGAAGTCCATCAACCTCACTATCTAGAGATCCAATCTCACAAAAAATTGACTATTCCAAATCTACATGCAAATGCTGAAAATTTGATATGCAATCTATAAGCCACCACTTAGGCTGAACCAATTATCCAAAAATCGGCCAAATCCAGCATGTGAATTCAAAAAACGAAATTTAACAAGTATATTGACCTATTTAGTGTTTTGATCTACAAAAGATCCAATCTACAAAAGCAAAAAATCCGATTTTGGTGTAGAATCCTCTCTAGCATGCTCTAGACTTGATATCTTCACCAAATCATTGATAGATCTGATTTCCTCCTTCATAACCTGAAACACAAGCTCTGATACCATGTGAAATATTTCAGATCCTTAAGATCCAATCTACTTGAATGATCTTTGGTTAGAAAGAGAAATACACTACCAATTTCACCAATGTAGAAAAATCAGCATCTACACACAATTTGAGATACAAACACTAATAGAACTTGATCAAACTTGAATGAAATGATTATGTACTGTTGTTTTCCGTACAAAACCAGCAATCTACTGTATTTCACACGTGTGGATCCAAAAATAGCAAATATAGATCATTCTACACATAGAATTGCAAGCAATCACCAAGATAGTGCACCAATGGATAGTAGAACCCAAGAGAACCATGTATAAGCATGAAATGAGATAGAGAAGAGAGAAGATAACTCTCTCCACGAGTTACATCCTTTTATAACAGGTCCAAACCCTATTTGGCCACTTGGCTTTCCCACCAAAATGCTAACCCTACCAATTTTGGGTCTAGATTCAATGTACCCAACTTATTCAAATTGAATCTACTCAAACTCGCATTCTATCTTTCCCACACTTTCAAAAAGTGTCTATTCAAATGAAATTTAGACTAATGAATTTTGAAAAGTCAACCTCTAAGTCTAAAACAAGTTTTGGCCTCAATATGCCAAATATGGAAATATTGCAAAATGTGATGAAACTAGTTGAATCTTTCACAAGGATCAGTCCTCACAAGGTGCAACATCCAGTGGCAAGAAGAACCTGTCAAAGATCAAGTGTTTTTTCTGTGGAAAGAAAGGACATTATGCATCAAACTGTTTCAAGAAGAAGAACCAATCTAAGCATGCTAACATGTTTCAAGAAGAAGAACCAATCTAAGCAAGCTAACCTTGCTAATGAGGATGAGTGTGAGGGTGTAGAGATTGAAAGAGAGGATTTTTCTTGTATGAATGTAATTTGATCTTGAATACCAGATGTGATTTTTTTACAAAAATTTGCAATTCTTGCTTTCTAGCTTGTTGATTTTAAATGTAAAGTAATCAATATTTCACATGATATCAGATATAGAGAGAAAGGGAGTGCACCTAGGCTCTAACTCAATCATGCACTACCTCTTTCCAAACTCTTCTATTTCATCCATGTGAAGGTGATATATCTCTTAATAGTATAAAAGTAGCCTCATTTCACTGACATTGTTCTCTTTGGAAGACCTATGATATCTTGCCTTGGTAGATAGAAACTTGCCAAACCAATTAACTTAAAAAATGTAGCACTAGGGCTTAGATCATCTCACCATTACAAACTAGCAATATGCCTAACTCGCATTATTGGCCTAGAGACTATTTATTCCATAATGAATTTAACATCTTATTGAATTAATGAGGATGCATGTTGGAGATGGTTACCCTTTTGGTTTCACCTTTGTGATAGGTCCAAGTGATTTTACCCTTCAACCTTTTTTTTTGGTTGACACCTAATGTCTAGTTGACAATCTCTAGGCTCTCATCATTATGCCATTTGGTTGGTTTGATCACTACTATGCCTTCACGATTCTACAAAACGACTTGTATTTTCCTCTCTACCTATATTTTAGCATCCTAACTTACATTAATTCAAGAGATCTACTAGGAAACTGTGTACATTTCTTGTTTTGTTGGGTTTTTCTCATACATGCATGGACTACATCATCATCTTCAAGTGAATGTACTTCATGCTACTAAGGGTGATGACATAAAGGACTATTCTATATGAGTTTGAGTGTTTATTTATCATTAAGTCAATGCAAGCTATCGTGTTGAAAAGACCTTTCAACATAGTGTAACACTTACACATGTCTTCTTTTTTAACATGAATATATACACTAGAACATCAAAAAAGACTTGGAACAATGTCGACGCTTTAAGATAAGTGCTACTTCATAAAGAAAGAGATATAATGCTATTCAAATTCATTTTTCCACTCCCAAATAGGAAAATTTTCAAATATTTTACATAATTTTTCACATTATGCTTTCTTTTACGTAATCTTTCACAATGGTTTGAGAAGATATTTTTCAAGACTGATTTTTGTATTCGGATTACATGATATATATTGATTGTCTATGTTACACCAATGCTTTTCCATTGTAATCTCTTGAATTATCTACTAAGCTTATCTTTTTCTTTTGATCTCAAAGACAAGTCCACCAAAACAAGGAGCTTTGATGGATGTAGAAGAGGTGCATGATAATCTTAGTTTATAGGTTGACTTTAACCCAAACAATTCCATTGTGCATGTCCTTGTCCAAAGTTGCTATCATCTAGTGCTAGGAAAATAACATTTTTGATCAAATTGCAAACGTTTGAAAGGGCCAAATAAGTGCAAGCTAATAATTACTTTGAATAGTAAAACCCACTTAATCTGTATAGGAGTCACATATTGGAGATGCCATGATAAAAGAGGTGCGTTGCATGTTGGTCTCATTTTTTAAGCATTTGTTACAACATCTTGGATATTGTCCAAGGCTTCTAGACACCCGCAAGTACAGCCTCAAAGAGGTACCATGTTAGCAAAAACTTGCGCATGTAGGCAACTTGTAGACAAACAATGGTATGCAAAGCTTGATTTATTCAACAAATGATGGAAATATTTAATAGATTATGTATCAATATGTCTTTCTAGTTTTTTGTTCTCTATCAAATTTTGGACTATTAAAATTCATGTTATTCCAATGAAACATGACAATATCAAATAGCCTAGTGAGCTAGTTCCAAAGGTTTCATTACTTAATATCGCTTAAGTACGATTAAATGTGAGCATTCCTTGGAAAACAAAAATAAAATATTCTTTCATTGCCCTTTGGTACTAGAGTTTTTTCACAAAGAATCTAAGTCTTTTATGTGTTATTTAAGTTCAACTACATCAATGGCTGTGTGTGCCTAGAATCATCCATGTAAATGTTTTTACTAGTACATGCACTCTAGAAGTAAAAATATCTTATTGTTGACACATGTGAACTACTTAATGAAAGAGAATGTATTAAGGCATTTTCTATCAATATTTTGAACATATTGAGATTATTTTCATGTTTAGATATATGTTGTTTAAAACTATTAGGATCAAGTGATCATTTGACAATTCAAGTTGTGGAAAGATGCCTAATATATCATTTGATACCGAACAACTTTTTAAATTTAATGATGGTGAATTGAAAGAAGATATCCATTTTGTATAATAGATATGTGTTTTAGCGTACAATTTTAACTAGTGTCACTCATTGGTCATTGTCTAACAGAACAATACATGACTTTTTGAATCCAAAAACATGTTTATGTACAAAAACTTGTAGTCTCTAAGCTATTACTTGTCTAGTCTCCAATACAAAGCACCAATCTTGGTTACATGTCATGCAAATTAACAAGAGCCTGTTGGAACTGACAACTTTTTTTGGCTTAGTATCATAAAAAAGGGTGGAAAATGTAAACTATGTTTCTCTACTCTATGCAATCAACATCCACTTGGCTCAATTATTTTAATCCATGTATGAAAAACAATTGTGGGCTCTTGGACTTCAAATTTAGAAAGTTCCAGATTTTTTTATTATCTTTTCTTGCATTAATCGACCAGAGGTATTTACACATGTACATAATCTTGCATAAAACTCATGTGGGATACAAAATTCATGAAAGAAGAAAAAGGATGGCCCCTTTTATTCATAGAGCAAGGAGGAAGCCATTCTAAGTTCAAGCTTTTTGAGTTTCAAACTTCACGAGAAAAAAAGTTTCAAACTGTGACACTTTGAGGCACATGGTGGTTGAGCGCATGCACTAATCAATGAATGACAACAAATTTATCTTGAATTTTCTATATAACTTCAAAATAAATACTTGGTTCGGTGAGTAAGATGAAAGCATGACAATTGACTAGAACTGAATATTACTCGATTTTTTAAGGTTGTGGTATGAAGATTCGACGTCCTTTTTCTCATCAGTCATTTTATGACATGCATAAATAGTCCAAAGCTTAATGTTCTGACCAATATAACTACATGGGTAGAGCAGTCATGACCTCGTGACTTTGTTTGCCTTCCAAGTCTTTGCATATAGTCAACTTAACTCCAACCCTCTACCACATTAGCTAAAGTTCTTCGGTTTTGCTTCATTTCTACTCATTGATGTGGATGCTTATCCATGCTACTTTTTGAATCACAAACTTACTATCTACACATAAGTAATTGCTACTTAGTCCCTGCATCCACACCAACAAGCTTCTTATTTCTGTTGGTAAACCTAGTATGCCCCATAATACTCAGAGGGGTGACACTCCCAAAAGTCCCAGAGCAAGTTAGGAAGTCAAGGACTGAGCCTTCGACCTGTGGTGAGCTAGTCAAGTAGTCAAGTCATGAGCTAGCTCTGGAGCTTGAGTCATGGCCCAGTCAGCTCCAAGGACCCATGTCCAGGAGGTAAGCTAATTATGCCTATCGGGACAACTCTTGGAATCCATATTTGGGAGCTAGATTGATTCTGCCAGGCTTGCTAGCCTTAATCAACAAAATAAAAACAAGTCTAGAAAAGCGTGCTTTACCAAAAAGCACTATATTCCAGGACAGAGGGGGCATGTCGAATCACAGTAGAGGAATCACAACAAAACTATAGGGGAAATCCGACAGACACAAAATTGGGTAGCTCAACCAGCGCCAAGAATCCAATCACCAGGTCTCAACTCCTTCTACCAACACGAGTCAAGCACAATGCTCATGGTGGCCTCGAGACTAGTCAGTCTATGTATGAATGTAACCTCTTCCAAATTTATAAAGTTGATCCTTGGGGACATTACCATTTTAGTTTTGCCTCCGGGACTGGTCCAAGTGCAGGGACCCTTTCCACCCATCACGGCGGGGGGACACCTCCCACACACCTTCAACATAGATATTGTAATATATACAGCATGTAGCGTCGATGCCTCAAAGGGCATTGGGACTTGAGTAGTTTCTCCAAGACACACTTAAGTCTAACATTCATCCGACATGCACTCACTGAAAAGCCAACTTAGAAATCACAGCCAACCTAACCATTAGGAAATCCAACCAACCCAAGAGCCAACTCAGAATTTGTTCCAAAAAGATAACCTTGGGCAAATACAAGTCACTCATGAAATCCCAAGGCATACTGGTCACCAAAGTGACAAAATGATATAGAGACAGGCCACACGTCGATGGCGTGGACCCTTAGTAGGTGCCAGCCACGTAAGATACAATTGGATTCTACAGCTCGTGGGTATAGATAGAGGCTGTCACCATGAGTTTCATAGCATGTGTTATGTACTAAAATGTTGTTGCTTTGCTAATTGAAGATTCTACTACTTGCATTTCCTTCCATGCTCCATTTTCATGCATTAAGTTTGGGTACTGATGTATGAATGTGTTTCTTGTTGATTTCTCTTTTAAGGGTTGGTTTGGGATTAGTATCAAGTAGATGTGCAAGGCTTGGAGGCTGATCCACCATTCTACTCAGTTCAGATGCTTCCTAGTTATCAGCTCACTGAGGAGTTCTCCTTACAACTGTTGAGTGACAATTGTAGAAAGCACTTTGTAGATTCTGTGATTTTAGTTTAGAGAATGTTCTGTTGATTCTGTGATTTCAGTTGGAGTAGATTTAGTTTAGTTTTTTGTTATTTCTGTAGATTAGTTTAGCAATAATCTGTAGTTTGTAATAATAAAGCAAGAACTGAAGCAGTCTGTAGAAAGTAGGAAACCGAATCCTGATAGATTACTATTCAAGATGAGCTACCATTGCCAATCAAGGATCAAATCAGGTCGTAGGTGTGCCTCTGACAGGCGGGTACAAGACCATTATACTACAAAACAAATTTCGTGACTGAGCTGTAGCTAAATTGATCTATAGTCACGTGAATTCTTGGCCATGCTGAAGCTCTGTCAAACAGAGAGTAAGAGCTACTTTGAGTAGTAGTTTCAACGCTAGTATTGGTCGTTGGTAAGCAGATTCTATGTGAATCGAAATCTGCAAACGTTGGCTAGAAAACCAAGAAACATTAGCTAAAAGATGCTTGCGCTAACAGAGAAGTAGAGTCATTAGATACTTCAGCAAACATTGGCATCGTTGTCAATTGCCATTGTCAATCTTTTTGGTTTTTCATCTATAGAACTCGTTTTTACAAGCCCATTTTTCAGCTCTTGCTAATTAATAATTGCTTGATTCTTGTCCTACATTTCTCATTTTTCTTAGCATGCATTTTAGATTCTTGTTTGTTAGATCATGATGGCTTCAAAACATCCTTGTTGATCCTTCAGATTTGTGCGAACTGTCCCCAGACTTTCCAAAAATCCACTGTCGCACCGTTATCTCGCGTCTCTGGGCACCGCCAATCAAAATTCGAGTTTCTCGATTTTTGCATCTGCCGTTTTCTTCGATTTTTTGATTTCTTGGAGTTTTTATTGATTTTTCCATTTTCAAATTTATTCGATTTTTACCTGTTTTCCGTCCGCCATGCATCCGTCAATTGTTAAAAATCACAAAAAAAATTTCGAGAACTGCATCCGAAGAGATTTCTGATTTTTGCATTTTCAACTCTCTCTGAAATTTTTAAGTTGTTCCAAAAAAATTCTAGTCTCTCGAAATTTTTTTGAGTTGTTTAGAGATTTTTTGATTTTTTTTTTTGAAAAATTGTGTCTGATGATTGCATCTGACGAACTGCACAACAAGACTTTCTCTGACGATTGCATCCGACGACCAGCAAAAATAAATAAAAATAAATAAAAAACAAACAAACTCTTTCAAAAACAATTTCGTCCAACAAAGACCTTCCAGTTGTATCTGATACTACCATCCACTTTTGCATCCGACGCAATTCGCATTTTTTTGAGTTTGCTCTTAGATCTGAAGCCCACGAGTTTGCATTTTTGTTTCCATCCGTCACTCCACTTGTTGTTACTGCATTCTTCTTCCACTCTGCATTACGGTTGCATCCGACCAACCACTTCCACTTTGCATCTGCCACTTCATCCCCTTCCGCATCTGCCAATCAATTCCATCTGACGTCACCCACTTCCACTTTGTATCCGACACTCCATCTCTTGCTGCATCCGCCAATCATTTCCATTTGATGCCACCCACTTTCACTTTGCATCCGACACTCCATCCCTTGCTGCATCCGCCAATCATTTCCATTTGACGCCACCCACTTTCACTTTGCATCCGACACTCCATCGCCTTCTGCATCTGCTAATCATTTCCATCTGACGCCACCCACTTCTACTTTGCATCTGATACTCCATTATCTTCTGCATCCGTTAATCATTTTCATCTAATGCCATCCACTTCCACTTTGCATTCGATGCTCCCTCTGCAATTACATCCACCAGTCCCCTTTCATTGCATCTGCCAGTTTTCATCCGCCACCTATTTTTGTATCCGCCGCTCTGATCCCCGATGACATCCAATGTTTTTTTTTTTCAAATTTGAATTCTCGAGTTTGTCACCATTCTTTTGAGCTTTCCACCATTTTTTTCGAGTTTTTCATCATATTCATCATTTTTCGAATTTGTTTTCATTTTTCGAGCTTTTCACCATTTTCAAAATTTTGAGCTTTTCAGGTTTTTCAAGATTTCGTAGTTTTCTGATTTTTTGAGTTTTTCTCTTTTTTGAATTTTTCTCATTGCATCCGACGCCCCTCATTGCCTCCGATGACCCTCATTTTTCATTGCATCTGACCCTTAGTTTTTCGATTTCTCTCAAGTTTTTTCGATCTCTTTCTAGTTTTTCGATCCCTATAAAGTGTTGCAGCTCTTTAACGTTTTCACGATCCTTTTTTAGTTTTTTTGGTTCCTTTCTAGATTTTTTCAATCCCTTTGAAGTTCTTTTTTTTTTTTTATCTTGTGCCATTTTTTGTCCCATTTCAAATTTTTTGATCTTTTCAAAAAATTTCACTCTTTGCAAAAAAAAAAATTCCACCCTTTCAAATTTTTGATACTTTGGAATTTTTACCCTTTGACATTTTTTGCCCCTTTTAAAAAATTTTCACTCTTTTTAATTTTCAACTCTCCGTTGTAGTTTTTTTTACCTCTCTACTTCTTCAAACCTTTGTAATTTTTTCAACCCTCCGATTTTTCAAGATTTTCTAATTTTGAATCTTTCCGATTTTCAAGTTTTTCTGACTTTCGGATTTTTCAATTTTCGACTTGTTCAGATTTTTCAAGACTTTATAACTTTTGTATTTTTTTCAAATCTTAGTATCTTTTCGAGTTATTTGATTTTTTTCGAGTTTTTTTTATTTTTTCAAGATTTTTAGATTTTTTCAACTTTTTTCAACTTTTTGATTTTTTTTTTCAATTTTTCAAGTCTTTCGAGATTTTATATTTTTCAGGTTTTTCGACATGTCAGCCATTTCTGGATTTTTTGAATTTTACAAGCTTTTTTGAGTTTTTGGATTTTTCAATATCTTGCATCTCACATTTTGCATCCGACACTCTGATCACTTTGCATCCGAAGTCTTTAAATTTTTTTAGTTTTTTGGTCTTCTCAAATTTTCCAACATTATCGCATTTTCCAATTTTTTGAATTTTTTCAGATTTTTTAATTTTTCGAGTTTTCTAAGTATTTAATTTTTTCGAGTTTTTCGAGTTTTAAATTTTTTAAGTTTTTCTGAGTTTTCAAATTTTTTCGAGTTCCTCTTTTATCACGTTTTTTCGAGTTTCTTTAGTTTTTCGAGTCTCTTTCAACTTTTTTGATGTTTTCGATTTTTTTTTCAGGGTTTCTGATTTTTCGATACCTTATGGTTTATTCGATACTAGACATTTTTTAGTCCCTTATCATTTTTTTCCATATTCAAGGTTTTTTCGATACGTGACTCCATGTTTTCCAGAATTCTCCAATACTGTATCGACTCGAACAATTCGAGATTGTTTCAATATGTTAGATTGGTTTGTTTCTCACCTTGATCTCTCTTCTTCTTGAAACAATCACTTGCAAAATGTCCTTTTTGACTCCACATTAAAAGCATTTTAACTTGGATCTTTCTTTCTTTTTGCCAACAAAAGTAGAAGGCTCACCTTGTTCTTGACCCTGTGACCACTTTCTTTTGCCTTTGCCCTTGAACTTGCCTTTAATAAACATTGCGTCCTCCTCTCCAACTTGAGATGAAGAAGTAGATCCACCTCTTGATAGAAGCCTAAACTCCTCAGTCACCAAGATCTCTTGCAAATCCTCCATACTTGGCAATGTCTTTTGAATAGCAAAATTTTTCACCAAATTAGCATGATCATCCAATAAGCCATTAAGGACAACTTGAACAAGCTTCACATCCTTAATGCTTTCACTAATGCATGCTAGTTCTCATCACTCAAAGCTTTAACTCACAAAACAAAAGCATGAACACCTTCATCGTTCTTTTGAAGACTTTGAAAAAAATTTCTCCTTAGGGTTAGAAGCCTAGGTATAGACTTGGACTCATAAATCTTCTTCAAAGATTCCCAAGCCTCACTTGATGTTGTGCACTTACCTGAGAAGTTCATTAGTCACATTCATCTTGATCACATGTAGAGATTTCTTTGCCCTCTTGTCATACCTAAATTGATCTTGAGGTGCCAAAGGTCTCTCCACACCTACAACAATATCCATCAAATCATTCATCTCAAGTAAAGATTCCATCCTCACGTTCTAAATAGAATAATTTGTTGAGGTAAGCCTATCATTGCCTTCCAACATGAAGCCACTTGAGATTGCCATGTTGCAATGTGCCTAAACAAACTTTACATAAAAATGGGTATAAAAAACTCCAAAATGTGGGTAGGAGAAAAGGGGGGAGAGAGAGAGAGCGGGCTCGGGGGGGGGGGGGGGGGGGTGTTGTCCAATATGAGATTTGGGATGAAGCTGCATGAGTATGGGTGTTCCAGGATGATGAAAATTAGAACTCAAGGATGAGCATGGAGAGAGGCTTGTGGAGGCTTAAAGCATGCTTATCCAAAATGAGATTCGGGATGAAGCTAATGATGATGAAAATTAGACCTCAACGATGAGCGTGGTTGTTCCAGGATGAGCATGGATGTATGGATGTTGCAGGATGAGCAAGTCACAAATCCCATGTGAAGCAAAATAGCAATTCAGAGTTGATTTCTAGAAGAGTCTTTTCATGGGATGAGCATCAAGGTTCCAAGATGAGCAAGTCACATATCCCATGTGCAGCAAAATAGCAATTTGAGTTGATTTTTGGAAGAGTCTCCGTCGAGCCCATCTAGGATGAGCACTCGCCATGGCCAATGTGTGTCTGTGAGAAAAGGCCATGGCAAGTCTCGAACTTTAGTACGCCAAGGAGCACTCGACATGTGGCCATGATGAATGTGTGTGTGTGTGTGTGTGAGAAAAGGTCATGGGGAGTGTGTGTGTTAGCACGCCAAGGTTGGATACATTTGAGACAGCCTTTGGATTTTGTCATACGTTTTGACGACTAAACTGCTCAACACGCCACCATCAGATACTTTTCAAACAGCATCTAGATTCGGCCACGTGCACCCAACGACAAATGGGGCACTGACAAGTGGCGAATGGGACAGTTGGCCGACATCCGAGAGGGCGGGCCAAAAAGGCAGGCGCGCCATTAAGAAGACAAGGACTATATAAAGCGAAGTAGGTGGTGGAAGATCCCACTGGCAGTCACTGCTAAGCCGACCTCTCAGTTTTTTAGTGTTTTTTTTGTTCTCTGTTTCTGCGATCCATCGTTTTTTGGTAGTTTTGTCGATCGCTGCGTTATTGTCTGCTGTGGATTTTGGTTCAATTCAGCTCAATTCCAGCGATCCGATGCTGCCCATCAGCAATTGATTGTGTCTGCACCTGCTGCTTGCTGTTGTCCCCTGTCCTGATACTGGACTGAGTGGCCTGTGGGCTGTTTCTTTTTTGGCTTTTTTCTGCATTTTCTGTGTGGTGCAGTGGTGGTTTTGTTGATTTTGCAATGGATTGTGAGGTTGTTGGGCCGACTGCTGGTGCTGTGATTCGGCTGTTGTGTTGAATGGCTGTTTGTTTCATTGATCCTGCAAAACATTGCGCTGTTTTTCTCATTCATCCTGCAAAAGAATACAAATGATTGCACTGTTTTTCATTGATCCTGCAATAGATTTTAGACGATTGCACTGGTTTTTCATTGATCCTGCAAAAGGTTGCGCTGGTTCTTTCATTGATCCTGCAAAATTGCGCTGTTTTTCATTGGTCCTACAAAAAAATGCCCTGTTTTTTCATTGATCCTGCAAAAGATTGCGAGGTTCTTGTTGTTAATTGCTGTTGCTGTGACTTGGGTGCCTGGCGCATCTGTTGTGCCTGTAAAAGTCTCAACGAGATTTGCTTTCTCGATTGGATATAGGGCAAATTTTCTTTTTCCCTTGTTCCAATACATCGATAGTGGTTTTGAAGCTTCTGATCGCAATCAGCTCTAGTGTCCATTGCCAGGAATTCGCTATTCAGCACTGCTTGTTGTCCTAAGCTGATTCCGTCTAGCCTGCTCTAGGAAAAGCAGTTTGTTGTTAAATCATATATTCTTGAAAAAATTACATTTTCGGTTCTTTCTGACGCAATTGCTTTTGGGATATGATCCAGTAGAGCTTCTGCCGAAACTATTGCTCATAAAATCTTGTACTCGAGGGATATGATCCAGTTTAGCATCTGCCAAATCTATTGATCATCAAATCTGGGAAGGACTAAATCTTCCTTTCTTTCTGAGGCTACTAAGTGTGCGGATACCATCCAGTTTAACGTCTGCCACATCTGTTATTCCAAAACTCTTGAAAGCATTATATTTTCATGTCTTTCTGACGCTTCTACATTTGGGAGATGAACCCATTTAGCATCTGCCAAACCTGTTTTCCGCAGCTCCTCCTTGGATCGCAATTCCTTTGCATATAATTGCGTGCTGAGACAGAATTTGACGATGAAGAGAGCTGATCCGAAGGGCTCCTGTCCCACATTAAAGGACAGACCCAAATCCAAGAGGGCAGGGGGCAAGTCTAAACCCTCCAGGGGGACCAAGCTTTCAATTCTGAAGGGCTTGAAGGACTCTCTACAATGCTTTGCCGGCTTTTCAGATGTACGGTTGAAAGCCTTCAAGGGAAGTGAGATGCGCAAAGAAGCCTTCACCACTGACGTGAAGCCTCAACCGTGCGGTGCGATTGCGGGTGTTCATCCATCGGTGGAATGGAGAGTAGTGGAAACCAGCATGGAGGATGGGCTGCTGGCCCGAGCTGCCGTGACTCCTCTACCTGAGTTCCCAAACTCGAATTCCATCAATCGCCCAAATGAGAGAATAAGCAAGGCAAATGAGGAAGAAAAATCAGATAAACAGCCCAATTCTGATGAAAATGAGGCCAATTTATTGGATGATCATGACTGGAATGCATTCAAAGAGGACAGTAGGATGCGAAGGCGATATGGAGGTTTCCCTCCGCCTCTGGCATCTCTATCTGGGCAAGGATCCTCACACTTGCCACATGTACAGTTGCAGCGCATCCGCAGCAATGGCCGTTTTGTTCTTCAGGAGGTGAAAACCCCCCCTCAGTCAGCCTTCCAGCCAATCAGATCACAGGGCCGATTGGTTCTGCAATTGATCCATCAAACTGGTCCGATCCTGCCAGTCAGAGATCCAAACACGGACGGACCTGATCCTTCCCCCACAGGACAGGTGGGCTCTGGAGCACCCAGTAAGCCTTTGAACTCAAATTTAAAGCAAGAATTTTCAAGCAAATTTGAGGAAGCAGCAGGAGCTGTGTCAGATTGGCAAGAAGAAACCATGCCCTCAAAGCAGAAATTTGCAATGTTTTCTGCCTCATTGTTTTCAGTTAATGATTGGGATCAAAGGGATTCCTACCCAATGAATAGATCAAGCAGGCATTACAATGATTTGGATCAACATGTTTTACAGCCAATGAATGCATCACACAGGCATAGCAGTGATTTGGATCAAATGGGTTCACAGGTGATAAACGGATCAAACCGGCATAGCAATGATCTGGGTCATATGGGTTCACAGCAAATGAAGCCATCACACAGACATAGCAATTATCTGGATCAAAGGGGTTCACAGCTGATAAATGCATCAAACAGGCATAGCAATTATCTGGGTCAAAAGGAATCACAACCAATGAAGCCATTACACGGGCATAGCAATGATTTTGTTCAAATGGGTTCACAGCCAATGAAGCTATCACACAGCCATAGCAATGATTTGGATCAAATGGTTTTACAGCCAATGAAGCCATCACACAGCCATAGCAATGACTTGGGTCAAAAGGATTCACAGCCAATGCATCCGTTACACAGGCATAGCAATGAAATCGGTCAAAAGAATTCACAGCCAATGAATCCATCAAACAAGCACGAGGCACGAGAATCTATTGAGCACAAGGACATGAGATCAACTCCATTGAAGACAATAGATAGTAAGGAGACCTTGGAAGCATGCTCCGGTGTAAATGAGGGCGTCTTGCAAGGGAAATTATCAATGAATGACGAATCATGCTCATCAAGTGGCAGATTTCCTCATAGAGAAAATGAAAGAAAAATTTCACGCAGTATGCCTGTAGATTCAGTCCTTAGTAGCATTGAACCTGATCTCAAACAGGAGGCAGCATTCTCAGCTGATTCTCTCGATGATCACCTGCCAAGAAAAGCCGCTATGCAATCAGATCTGAACATTGGAGCCAAATTATATGAACAGAGTGTGGCTGTGGGGACTCGGTCATTGTTGCAATTTTCACTTCTCACGATGATCAGAGAAGTTGATTCGAGGTGCAAAGGATTTGAGAGACGTGAAGAAGACTACATCGCAGTTTGGGAAAGATATTGTGTCACGAGTTCCTAAGTATGGAGCCCCTTGTCCAACTCATGCAAAATTGCGATCCAGTGCATGACTTGCCTTATTCATCCATCTTATTTCACAATGAGCTGTTGTAGTATGAAACTAGGTACGTGTTTCTTGAACCTTATGGATAGAAATGAACCGCTGGTTCAAAAAATTTCACAATTCAAACCTGCAATTTTCTTTGCCATGCTCTGGATATACCGAATTTGATTCCTATAGAAGATTTTGGATTAGTTATTGTTAAGGAAAATTGTCCCTCTATACCAGCAATATATATATCTGAGAGCTCATTCACAAGTTTTTTAACATGCTTGTGTTTGTAGAAGCTTTTTTGACATTATGTGCAAAAGATTCCTTAAAGTTGTACATTTCAACCGACGAGGTTTGGGTATTAAACCTACTAAAAAGCAGAAGGTTTCCCTTCTGAAATTTTGGAAAACATTTCTACCTTGATGTGTACATTTAACCTGAGATGTGCATACTGTGATGTTGCCTTTAAACAAATTTTGGTTCTTCTAAGACTTTGATAAAGTTTGTCCATGTTCATAGCCTGTGATCTTCTGTTCTTTGATATATTCTCTCTACTAAGCTGTAATTGTTTCATATGCATCATGTCAGGTTGTGCTACTTGCCATAATTTAAAGAACTGGCTCTACAAGCTGTTTTATACATTTCATGTGGAACAATACACAAACTTTCTAGAGACACGGCAAGCATATTCATATAGTTCATTTTTTGAGGGCTAATATGTTACTTATAAATCACAGAACATCCTACTTTAGAAAAATCAAGCATGTCATCAGAAAAGTAAGATGTACGAAGCTGCAAGCTGTCCTTTTCAGCTGAGACATGGATTTTCACCTCAACGAACTTCAAATTAATAGAAGTTTTGATCTTCTTTTTAGTTGAGGCATGATTCTCTCCTCACAACCCTTCTCAATTATAGAAGCTTAAAACATACTTTCCTTTCTTCAATCACGACCAGCTAACTATCTCACAGTGCGTCTACAGTTAAATTCTGTATGAAAAATATAACATATAAGGAACTAACACAAGACATTCATGATTGGACAGAGAACCCATAAATGTTGACATTTCTGGTATCCAGTTTTTGACAAATATAACACTTATTCTACAAAAATAATTGTCGCACCTTGGAAATATCATGGAAAGAAAAGATGTCAAATTCAATTTCCAATAAACATCAAGTTACTTCGCCATTAGCACATACAACCACCTGAAAGAGAAAAGATGCATATTTTAATGCCGTGTTTTGTTCGAAAATGTGAATGAGTTTGACAAAGCCAGAAATACACTCACGTCACGCTGTAAAAAGTTAGCATGACATTTTGTGTTAGTAGTCCGTATTATATCTCAATCAGGCATCCACGTACTATAAGGTTGTACTACTGTAGAAGTGGTTACGTTTAAGTACCACCTTGCTACTGGGGCTCGTTAAAAGATCACATGAAATTCCTCTAGATTCGATTGGAACATGGACACCATGGAATCAACCACAGACGTGACAAATGGATTATGGGCGAGGGAGTCGACATGAAAGCTCACCTTTTTAGTAGGACAACTTGGAATCAAACGCTTTCATCTGAACTAGAATCTAGAACGTGCCAGCTTTATTAGATATAAAACACTGTATCTAAGCTTGACAGAAGTATTATTGCTGTGCACCTTTCATGAATTCTTGTGTGTTCCATTCATCATCAACATGATGCACCTCGGGACAATATGTGTCACTGTAAAAATTTATGAAGCTGATGCATCTGTTTCATGAAACTCAATCTACCAACTTTTATTCCATTCTACATAATTCAAATGTAGTAAAACCAGGACCTTTAAGTAGACAATCATGAGGGACTAGTATTTACTGGTAATGCTTAAACAATAACAAAAACTCGCAGCAATATCATGTCACTAGATCAGCATAACAATTAGTAATAGACAACTTCAGTAAAGGTTTCCTTGCCTTCTTTAGATGATGTGAACTTGTTATAGTTTCTCCTTCCGGTTTTGATCTGTATACGTTTAACCCTTTTTTCAAGTAATTAGCTAAGATACCAGCATCTTCACCAGATTATGCGTCTCAGATGCACAGTTCTTTATTCAACAGTTATTTGTGGTACACAGATATTCCGTCCTAGCAAGCAAATGTGCTCCGTGGTGAAAACCAGTACAGTGAGAAATGGTACTGGCTGCTAGTCCTTGTCAAAATACCTTTAACAGTGAAGGGCATGGATGTGAAAGGCCTGATTTTGCAAGAAAATTTGAGAAGTATTTTCACTGTAACTTGCAAGAATGTTTTTCATGATAAACATTCACGGTACCATGCAACAAAATTCAATAGCTGGTTATACAAGCTGTCTCTGAAACAACCATCAATTTCCCCAGATTGAACTTAGTTTTGAGGTTCCTACAGCCTGTTTCACTTTGAGAGATGCCTGAAGACATAAATTGCTGTTGATGACTTCTTCAGATTTTAAGTGCTGCATCAATCGTAGGAGAGATAAAATTAAGGCGTCATCCATTTGTTTCGAAACATGTGCCTGATCTGCTAAAAACCATGCATAACTGTGCGCTACAGCAAATCCAGCCTTTTGCTTAAAAATCAGTGACTATGATTGCCACAATAACATAAGGATTTTGCTACTAGTTTGCATTTAAGCACTTTCCACATTGTTCTGGTCAACCTGCAGAATATGCTTTACAGTATCAGATGCATTCGATACTGTTTCTGATCAAGTTCTAGCTTGTTCGTTGACACCTTGTTTGGATTATGTACTCCTACTTTTCTATTCTTTTTTATGTATGCCTAAAGCTGTTTGAATAAGACATTTTTAGTCCTCATGTTAAGCCAATATTGTTTATTCAGATCAGAAAAGAGCTCCCAATACTCTCTTGTAGCAGCATTCTTGCTTTCACATTTCAGGCTGCTATAAATTTCTTTTTTATCATAAAATGGCCTATGCAAATAATTACAGAACATACAACAACATGAAATCATGCCACAATTACTTGACTTTTCTTTACAGCATAACCAGTTCACATAAAAAATATTTGAAACCTGTCTTGATCATCTTTGATATGCTGTATAACTGAATTCTGTGAGATGGATAAAGTCCAGTCTCTGTAAAACTATCAATATCATTAAACATGAATTCAGCCTCCAAGTCGAAGGTATAAGATTTAGTACAAACAACACTTATTTTTACCCAACTTCATCAAAAGACACTATGTCCTCATAAAACAATAAAACAATCTTTTGAACACCATCACGTTGAAGTGATGATATTGTAAAGTAAATACCCACGTCTAATAGAATGATTCATTAAGTATGCTGAAAAATAAGAGAGATAACAAAAACATAAAATCTGCCATTCTATAGCCTTGGTGAGTCTTGATACATGATCATGAACCTTCCATGATCACCACTCTCTCCCTCTATACCCCTATTTGCAAGTTAGTTTGATTTTCAGAATCCACAAACTCTAATGCCTTTTCTTTCATCATTGATCTTGCCTTTGTTACAGGCATCGCAGGACTTCAAGCATGCTGCATCTTTGATATTGACTCCAGTGAATGCTTTGCTCTAGCTAGCGTTGTATAGAGCAGCTGTATTCATGTATACAGCCTCCTGTGCCATACAATATCCATCGATTCGTTGACCTGGTGAGCTTGCTCTGAAGGTACTCGGATCTTGAGGTGATACAGGTTCCCCTTTCGTTTTCCTGTGGTGATGAGCTGAGTGGTTGCGAATTCAACCACTTCGCAAGTATTGCCTTCAAAGGTGATTGTCAGTCCTACATCTACCATCTTGACAACAAGTAGTAGGTTCTTTTGAAGAGTGGGCACGTATAGAGTGAAATCGAGCCTTCTGTCTCTTTCTTTGGTGCTTAATAACAGCACTCCAGTTCCGCTGACTTTGTGTCTAGAACCATCTCCCAAGATTATATATCTGAAAGATTCTGATTCTTGATAATCAGTGATCATGTGTCTTGTTGCCACAAAGTGTGACGTTGCACCTGAATCAAAGACTATTTCTTGTGTATCTGAAATTGATGTCGCACACACATTAGTACACAAGTAGGCTACTGGATTCTTGTCGTTGTTGGCTCTTTTTTCGGCCATCTTGGAGGATTCGGGTTTCTCCACATATGATCGCTCTCTCTTCTGCTCTTAGCTTTTTTGTTTATGGGATTTTGGTAGCAGTCAATGGCTGTGTGACCCTTCTTATGGCAGTGGATGCATTCTATCTTTGGATTTAGCCAACACTTATCAATAGTGTGGCCTTCTCGTGTGCATCTCGTGCAGGTCTTCTTCTCACCATCTTGTTGTCTCGGCTTATTTTTGCTCTTCCATTTGCTTCCTTTGACTCCCTCTGACTGCTGCTTTCAATCTTGGCTTTGGTTTGACTCTCTCTTAGGCTTGAAATTCTTCTTCTACTTCTTTTTGTTGTTGTAGAGAGCTTGATCAGAGTTATCCTTGTCGTCAGGTGTTCACGGGCTTCCACCTCTTCTCCGGTCTCGATTACAGCCTTCTCAAGGGTCATTTGTGGATCTTTAGCAAGCAATGTTCGGGTCGTCTGAAACGATCTCGGTAAAGCTCACAGCAGGTATGTGAGCTGCTTCTCCATTGAGACTGCATTCTCTATTCTAGAATTCTAAACTTGTAAACTTGTAAACAACAGATAATATTGAGTAGAACAACAACGGAAAGATATCTACTGCTAGCATGCATTCCAATATTGTAGATCATACACATCACAGAACAAAGCATTGAGAAAATCGCTTCTATTATCAAAGCTGAATTTACAATATTTTCTTGAGCACTGTCTATTTCCCAGATTAGTGCGTTGGCGCAAGAGAGATGTTCTCTCTCACAAATAATATGATTAGCTACTACTAATCTGCAAAACTCACTCTGGCGCTATCTCGAACTTTTACAGTTCTGTCTATTCTGTGTCCATGACTGTCTCAGTCTGTATCTGCAATCTCCTTCTTATGTGAACAATCCAGGGAATTGATTAAGTTAAAAGATCTAATGAAAACAAATGCATTAGGCATAATCAAAACTGATTCTAGTTTCCCGTCACTATCCTCCATGCATCATCCGCCTTCTGCCCTTTACATTGTGCCTTCACACTGTAGATCTTCGCATTTTGCTAAAAGATTCTAGTTTCTCGCCTTCCGTGCATCAGCCGCCTTCTACCCGGTACACTGTGCCTTCACGCTGCAAATCTTCGCATTTTGCTAAAAGACACTTTCACAATTTTAAGAGCAGTGTCGCATTTTCAAGGGCACCTTCACTTTTATCCGGAAGGCATTTGGTGACAGTGTCACTTTTTCTCAAAAGGCGAAAAAATCCAATAGTCGCTTTTTCTCGAAGGGCAAAAAATGCGACAGGCCTGAAAAACATTTTCTAAGGCATTTGGAGACAGTGTCGCTGTCTCTTTGAAGGGCGAAAAATGCGAAACCTGACATTAGAATTGAAAACTTTTCTAAGGCACTTCTAAGATAGTGTTGCATTTTTTCTGAAATGCAAAAAATGCAATAGTGTCGGGAGAGTTGGCCAGAATCATTTTCTAAGTGTTTTTGACTTAGTGATGCATTTTTCTCATGACCAGATTTTGCGAATTGTGCATCGAAACAGTTCAAAAATGTAGACTGTGCGAAACATAGTTCAAAATACAACAGTTAAGACAAACAACAAAGGAAAAACTAAAAAAAATTCTAAGGCTTTGAAAGATAGAAACTCTTAGTTTCTTCATTGAAGACACCTTTGGAATAATCTCTTCATCAAAAATGACATCTCTACCAATAATCACCTTATTAGTAGTAGGAATGTAAATCTTGTAAGCTTTACTCACCTCACTATATCCAACAAATATACCTTTCCTTGAAGATGAATCATCCTTTGTTCTATCATCAAAAGTTATATTGACATAGCAAGTACATCCAAAAGTTTCAAGAAAGTTGACACTCAGTGTCCTCTTGAATAGCATCTCAAAAGGTGTTCTTCCATCCAATATAGCACTCGGCCACCTATTGCAGAGAAAGTTATGACACAACAAAGCTTGATCCCAAAATGGTTTTGGAAGATTAGCACCTAACCTCATGGCTTTGGCACTTTCACATAAAGTCCTATTCTTCCTCTCGGCCACTCCATTTTGTTGTGGTGTCCTTGGAGTTGTGTACTCCCTTAAGGCAATGGCCATGGGGAGCACAAGTTTTTAAACTAATCTACTGACTTGATCAAAGTTGTGAGACATGGATGGCAAATGATTATGAGACTTGTCTGATGTAGGGCCATTACTTGGCATGATTTTATTCATTATTCGTTTCCGTCAAATTTTAGTCATAAAAAATCATTGGTGAGAATGTAGAGATATTTCAATTACCAATAATCCCACATTGAGTATTTGATATCCACAGTGTCAAAGTCGCAACACCTTGAATCTTATTGTAAGTTTAGATCAATGAAATCAAATGACGAGCGTCAACACCACCTTCACCTGCATAGCACAAAGAGAGAGAGAGAGAGAGAGAGAGAGAGAGAGAGAGAGAGAGAGAGAGAGAGAGAGAGAGAGAGAGAGAGAGAGAGAGAGAGAGAGAGAGAGAGAGAGAGAGAGAATGCCTAAGTTGAGAGAGGCTTTGGGGGCTCGAGCACCTTCCCAAAACTATTCACACCTAACAGAGAGAGAGAGAGAGAGAGAGAGAGAGAGAGAGAGAGAGAGAGAGAGAGAGAGAGAGAGAGAGAGAGAGAGAGAGAGAGAGAGAGAGAGAGAGGGCCTTGGTTAAGACAGGTTTGGGAGGCCCGAGAACCTTTCCCAAACTATTTGGTCCTAACCAAGGGGGGAGAGAGAGAGAGAGAGAGAGAGAGAGAGAGAGAGAGAGAGAGAGAGAGAGAGAGAGAGAGAGAGAGAGAGAGAGAGAGAGAGAGAGAGAGAGAGAGAGAGAGAGAGAGAGAGAGAAACTAACAGAGTTGTATTAGAATGAAAAATGAGATACAATACAAAGGAAATGACTCTCTTTTATAGATTCCCAAGGTGAGCCTCCTTCACTCTGATTGGCCACTTCATTGGGGCAAAGATTCTAATCTAAGCCCTTCAAAAAAACACAACTTAAATCTAATGGTTCTAAGAAAGCACAAAGCAAGTCACATGAATCATGTGAGTCTTACTTTGTACAAATTAGATTTCTTATTTTTAACTTGACTTTGTGAACTTGGGCCTTTAACTTATTTATTTACACCTAGGGCCCAAGTCTCTATGGAACAACTTGAAACAACTAGCAATGTGCTCATTGGGTTGGGCTTATACACGCAGAAAGCCAATGCCCTCACACTATTATTCTAATTGTACAGTGTACTATGGCGGGGCCCACTAGGTAAGGCTTGGCCAACAGTATTTTAAGTGGCGGGATCCACCTATTTATTTGTGTATAGGAAATATCCACAACAAGGTCCTCTGCCCAAAGTAATGTCGGTTGCTCAGCACTATGCTTGTACTTGTCATGGAGGAGAGCTGTTGTTGCCCCGCTTATTGTTCGGACATGGATGCTTCAGGAAAAGCGTGGATATAATTCACCTACGTAAAACCTAAGGCTTTATTGGATGATGGTGATCAGCAAGAACATGGACTTGCCAGATTTTCAATAATAGCCATATGAGTATGGTGGCCATTTTTTATAACCTTGTTTATTGACAAATGGGTAGTAGATACATTCCATCTGAGTATCCAAGATAAATCTTGCTGATATTGTTCCTCATAGATTGGCGTAGCTGCTCCCAATGTCATAGACTCTCCCAATTTTACAGTTGGCCTTTTTGGGCTTGGATTCCCTAGATTTGGCCTTCGAAGTATTGTTACACCCGGATTTGGCATTGGCATGGTGATCTGTTGCATCGTAGAACAAGTATACTTTGGCTAAATCTTGCTCGTTGAGGGATAGACATCAACCTTAGTCTTTCTCTTGTCAGTGCACTTCCCGTTTGAAGGTTGCGTGATTGCACTTTTCTTTGGATCTTGTGTTGAACTGTCTTCAAGTTGCTCTGTTGCCACAAGTTCCCTTTGTAATTCATCACTAATAAATTTGTGTATTGATTACACCAAGAGTCCTGATAGAACCTTCTGGACTTTCTCAGTTTCCAATTTATTGACTTCCTCAGTTATTAGTGGCTTGATAGATTCTACCAGCTCTGTTTTCTGTGATGTCATGGTCCTTGTGCCCGTGTGTATGTCTGTGAACCTTGAAATTTTTGTCAAATTGTCTTCGTCCTCACTCGTTTCATAACCTGGTGGCACTAGGATTTTCCGTTTTGAGTGCATTCGATCAATAGTTGGAATCGTCAACACAGGTGCATGTGGGCCTACATAAGCCAAATCCCTCCTAGTTATTTGTGGATTGTGTAATGGACAATCTCGGCATGGATGGTTAACTCCGAATTGTGAACGTGAGAGATCGAATGTTGACGTATTCCCTCGATGTGGACATTCAGTGCGACGGTGTTTTCCTCCGCATCCATAGCACCTTACTGAGTGTAGTATGCCATCACCCCTAAGTTGATAAGCATACATCGGTAACAATTGGCTCTTAGTATCTTCCACAAAATAGACTGGTAGGCTATTGTGGTCTTTGTTAAAGTTCAAAGAATACCAATACCTCCACCTTGCCACTGGTTGCTGAAAAAACTTGTGATTTAGATGGATCAATTTGACATTGATCCTTCAGTTATTCCTTCTAAGAAGCGTGAATTTCTTGATTGGACACCTTGTACTTGGATGATCTCCAAAGCATAAGGTACATTCATATTTTTCAAGAAACTTGACTATGCAAGCATAAGCTTGCTGACAACCTGAACTTGTAGTACAAGGTTCTTGGTCTTCTGTTGCACTCGATCTGTTGAGTCTATGCACTCCTTGATGATTCGTAGCCTTCTTCCCTTGTTTGCTCATCTAGTATTACCCTTTCAGACTATCCTGATTTTCCATCCGATATTTCTGCATTTGGATAGGAGTGATCTACTTTTAATCTTCAAGATAAAATTCTCCATAATGACAGCATCTTGACATATTTGTGGCAATGTAGTGTAGGATGTGAAGTTTTTCACACTAGACTTAAGGTTGTCTAGTAATTCAAAATAGAAGTTCTACATTATGGTCTTTGGACTCAGTATATCAACATCTTTTACCAGATCGAATATTCGTCAGGTGTATTGTTTATCTGTCTCATTAGGAGACATCTGAAATGCAATTAATCTCACAAATTCGGTAGTCATGACTGGAATGCAATACCGATTGCTTTAAGGGTTGTAGAAAAATAAAGGAGTAAGTGAAAGATTGATCAACATGGATTGAAAATAAAAACAAGAATGGATGGATCTAACAGAGATGGAAGATGGAATGGAAATGAAACAGAAAAGTGATGGATGGATGGTAACTGATATGAATGGTATAGATGGTAACTGATATGGAGGTAACTCACCAAACAGGCTTGAACTAAAATATTGCTATGGACGGGTTTTTTTTCCATGGTCTTTTTTCTTTTTCTTTTTTTCTTTTTCTTTTACAACCTTTCTTTTTCTCTATTTTTTATTTTTTGCGGTCTTTTTTTTTTCCAAAAGTGAAAGTAAAAAAAGAAAAGAGTAAGTGAAAGTTTGATCAATATGGATCAAAAATAAAAACATGGATCGATCTAACAGATGAACATGATGAGCATTACACTGTCAAGAGGAGATGGAAGATGGAATGGAGATGAAATAGAAAAGTGATGGATGGATGGTAACTGATATGGATGGTATAGATGATAACTGATATGGAGGCCACTCACCAAAGAGGCTTGGGCTAAATTTATTATTTTTGACGTTTTTTTTTTAAGGGAATAGAACCGTGTGGCACTCCCCAGCAACAGTGCCATTGTTGTGTCATAGGTGTAGTATAGGGTCCAAACGTTGGAAGAAGTGTCAACATCGTCACCTGCATAGCACAAAGAGAGAGAAGAGAGGGAGAGAATGCCTAAGTTGAGAGAGGCTTTGGGGGATCGAGCACCTTCCCAAAACTATTCACTCTCAACAGAGAGAGAGAGAGAGAGAGAGAGAGAGAGAGAGAGAGAGAGAGAGAGAGAGAGAGAGAGAGAGAGAGAGAGAGAGAGAGAGAGAGAGAGAGAGAGAGAGAGAGAGAGAGAGAGAGAGAGAGAGAGAAGGCCTTGGTTAAAAAAGGTTTGGGAGGCCCGAGCACCTTTCCCAAACTATTCGGTCCTAACCAAGGGGGGGGAGAGAGAGAGAGAGAGAGAGAGAGAGAGAGAGAGAGAGAGAGAGAGAGAGAGAGAGAGAGAGAGAGAGAGAGAGAGAGAGAGAGAGAGAGAGAGAGAGAGAGAGAGAGAGAGAGAGAGAGAGAAACTAACAGAGTTGTATGAGAATGAAAAATGAGATACAATACAAAGGAAATGGCTCTCTTTTATAGATTCCCAAGGTGAGCCTCATTCACTCTGATTGGCCACTTCATTGGGGCAAAGATTCTAAGCCAAGCCCTTCAAACAAACACAACTTAAATGTAATGGTTCTAAGAAAGCACAAAGCAAGTCACATGAATCATGTGAGTCTTACTTTGTACAGGTTAAATTTCATATTTTTAACGTGACTTTGTGAATTTGGACCTTTAACTTATTTATTTACACCTAGGGCCCAAATCTCTATGGAACAACTTGAAACGACTAGCAATGTGCTCATTGGGTTGGGCTTACACACGCAGGACCAGTGCCCTTGCACTTATTATTCTAATTGTACTGTGTACTATGGCAGGGGCCACTAGGTAAGGCTTGGCCAACAATATTTTAAGTGGCGGGACCCACCTATTTATTTGTGTACAGGAAATACCCACAACACTTCCTAATGCATTCAAAATCGGCTATTTCTAGCAAGTATGGTATGAAATCAGAATTCCTCAAGTTCTCTGACCTAAAATGAGTTTTAATCTACTAAAGATCTAATCTACATATGCAAGAAACTCGATTTTTGGGTAGAAGTCAATCTAGCATGCTCTAGCATTTATATCTCCTCCAAATCCTTGATAGATATGCTTGATCCTTTCATAACCTGCAACAAATGCTCTGATACCATGTGAAGAATTTGAGATCAATTAAAGATCCAAATCCATAACTTGATCTTTGGTTAGAAATAAATCAACTCCCAATGTTGCCAATGTAGAAAAATCAACATCTACTCTAAGAAAGAGATGCAAACTCAATAAGAACTTGATCAAACATATAACATCTGATATGATGAAGTTGTTTTCCATACAAAAATAATAAGCTACTGTATTTCACATGTGTAGATTCGAAAATAGCATAAAATAAGCATTCTACACAAAAGATTGCAAGATTTCACAAATATAGTGCACCAATGGATAGATGTACCCAAGAGAACTCATGTATAAGCATGAAGTGAGATAAGAGAGAATGTGTGTTGCTTCCCACGAGTGTACAACTATATATAACAAATCCATGACTCATTAATGAGTTTGGTTGTTCTCCATAACAAAAAAACCCTAGCATTAATGTGGACTAGATTCAAATGTCTCCACATTCAAATTGAATTTTCTAAAACTCATGTACTACACTTTCCCACACTTTCAAACAATTATTATGCTTGCAATTTAGTTTGTTAGAAATTTATATGAATGAATTTTTAAAGAACTAATTAAAAATTTTGGTTCAGAGACAAAATCATGCTCCATGAATTTTATCAAAGGAGGAGAGCCGAAATCTAAGGGCAGTTATTTGATATATATGGTTTTTCATCGAATATATAGGGTCTATAAGAGGAGCATTTATTGCAGACAACAAATTGTTCGAGTTTATCTCACGATTGGCACAAGATGATGCATGTGTATATACTTAATTTGTTCAAGTAGTGATACATATAATCAAATATGATTGTGTGAACTCTCACAATAAATAAGTTGTTTTATTTTGCAGCATGTATTTTGGTTATCAATAGTAATTCTATGAATAGTTGGTCCATGCTTAGGACTCTATTCTAGGTAAATCTATGTAAAGGGAACTTAGGACTATGCATGGTTATGTGCCCAGGTTGCTTTTGGCTCTATATAATGAGGCCAAACTCACCCTACTCCTCATTGTGATCATTGATTCATTGCCAGGGTTTCACTCTACCTTCAGACTTTTTATTCCTTGGCTTGGGCGTGAAGCTTCTAGAGTTGATTGGTTGCTTCTACTTGGTTGGGTGGTTGCTCCATAGTGTGTTTTCCATTGTGTTTTGTCTTGTAAGCAGGATCTTAGGGAGCTTACCTTATATTGGTATCAAAGCAAGGCTTACAAAGATTGGAGAACATGGAGAAGAGCTACCTTTCGTCGAAATTTTAGATTGGATCATTGGAATTCTCTTCCAAGGTGGATAGCAAGTGTGCAAGTGGGTGTACTATCCCAATTTCAATTTGCATGTTGCTAAGATCCATTACTCTTGGGATTCTTTGGGGTTTTCTAGAGAATTGTCCTTGAAGGCCAATTTGTGATGTTTTTTTGGAGCTTTTTCTTGTGTAGATCAAATCTTTGGTAGATCTAAATTTTCCAGCAAGTGTACTTTCATTTTAGGGTTCTTTAATGATGAAATTAATGATGCATGCTGGTTCTTTCCAAGGATTTTTGATTCTAGGCTATGTTTTGGTCAAAATTGCTTGGTTTTTCATGTTTTTTGGCACAAAATAGATAATAAGAACCAAAATCCAGCAAGATCAGACCAATTAGATGATTATAATTCTGTAAATTGGTTTGCATGTGTTAGAGAAAGAGTTGTATGTCATGAATTTCCATTTTATTGTGATGAAAAAAATCAGAAAATAGCCAAAAATCATCAATTTTGCTTGTTTTTTCATAAAGTTGGATAGTAGTTGGCTGTAAAACACCATGTAGAGCTTGTAAAGAGGTGGACCAAAGTCTTTTGAAGCTTTTGCTGAAGTTAGAACCAAGAATTCCAGCAATTAATCTTGTAGGAAGTCAAAAAAGTTCAAAAAATGACCATTTTTGGTGAATTTTGGGGGATGGATCTCTCCAAATCCATAAGGAGACCATTCTGGAACTATTTATAGCATGATTAACATTCTTTTTCACCTTCCCAGCAAGCTATCAGACCTATAAAATGATAGCCGGTGGCTTATGCACCATCTCCATCAAGTTTGAAGCTATTTTGACTTCTACAAATCAAGAAATCTTCGTTCTCAGCCTATATTGGATCTTAGGATCAGTATGAATGCTTCATGGAAGTCTAATTGATTGTTTAGGACTGTTGGTAGCATCAATTTTGGGCTAGGATGGGTGTTTGCACGTTTTTGCATGATTTTGTTTTGGGGAAATGTGCCCTACTACAGATATTATGACACTCTGATCTCGCACGTGTGAAGCCTAGGTGGCAGATTGATGTGGCAAGCATCTTGATCACTTGGTCTCCTTTTGTACTGAGCTTTACAGCACCCAATTTGGTGTGCTGTAGCCAAAGTTATGATCATTTGAAATTTGTAGTTTGTGAGTAAAATTGGCAAAATTTGGAATTATTTTGATTGCATGCCAGTCATTTACCTAATTTGTAGTACTATGCTTGCATGGAATAGTTGCATGCTGATTCTCAGAGTGATTCTGACATGCATGAGGGATTTACAATCGATTTGAGTGGTCATACGCATGTGCTCTGACAGTTGGGTCACAAATCAGTGTTAATGGCTGACAAATTCCGTAAAACTGAAGTTTACATAAAAAAATTCCGTAATGAAGTTTGTGACTGATGTAGTGTGCTTTGCATGCCAGTTTGACATTGGGTTAGTAACATTAAGAATCAGACAGTATTTCGATTTTTTCAATTTCGATTGCCTTTTGTACAAACAGTACTTTTGTCAGAATGTTCGAATTACGTAAAATAAAGCAAAAATTGAGTTTTCTGAAAAAATCCAAATTTTGATCATTTTTTCGTTATCTATGGAATCAGTTTAGATTAGTGAATTGATTAAACTGAGTTTATCAGTCAGAATGAGTCACAGTGTTTCCACTAAATCTAAATTATTTCTCGGTGATAGATAAGTTAAGATTAACAGAAGGAACCGTAGTGAAATTGCCGACATGTTTTACTATACTGTCATTTTAACTTTTGGAGTTGAGAACTCCCATATTGAAAGTTAAAATTTGAATTTTTTTCTTTTTTGTTGAATTTCAATTTGGTAAAAAATTGAAATCAATTACTTGTCTGATAGTTTTCTAATCGATGTTGATCGCTGAAAATTAGTCAAGTGAACGTTTGTGCAAGATATTCGTTAAATTTGATTAAAATTGTCAAACAATATGAAATAATCAGATTGAATGAGTGGCAATAGTATTCTTTATCTAGATAGTAAATCTGACAGGATATGGTTTAAGAATTACTGAAATCCTATTGGTGGGATTTCCATTCGAATTTCATATTCTAAGTTTGGATAGGTTTTGTCAATATTAATGGAGTAATGCCAAACCAATCAATAAAAAGGAAAAACAGTCCAATTTTATTGGAAAATTTGTAACCATAGAAATTACATAACTGATTTCATTTCTAGTAAAATCCTATGGTGAATTATATTCAAAAGATCAGACTAGTACGGTTTCACATACTAGTAAATGATTTTTAATATTAGATATTCAGCCTAGGTATAGGACAAAAATGAAATTGTTTTGGAATTTTTCCTACAGTAATCAATTTTTAAACATTTATTAATGTCGTTATATCTTCTTGGTACCTTAGCTGAAATAGATTTTCAAGGAACTGAAAATTCTAAGGAGGGAAGAGGAGTAAACATCAGAGATATTAAGTGTGATTGGGAAATGTATTTCGCAGTTAGGATTTTGGTAATTCCTATAAATAATTACTTAATACTGGTTATTAATTTCTTGGTTAGAATTCATTCAGCTGAATTCGTAACTGATATCTTTGTAACCATTTAGTTATCCGTAGTTTTGGATGTCAATTGTGATGTTAGAAGTGGAATCTGATACGTGGATTACATTGGAGCTATTAGTTGACAGAAGCTTGTCCCTAGATTTGATGCATCAGTAGGATTTTGAAGCTTGTTAATAACCAAAAAGGTTCAGGGTGTAATAGTGAACCATGTTAATTCTTCTGTTAAAGACACAAAATCAGATGTGGATTTGTGGTATCCATCTGATAGGCATGCCAGTCATCCAAATAAATGGATTCCCCTATGTTTGTGAACAAGAGATAATATCCTATAGTGATTATAGGACAGCTAGATGATCAATGGATCTCTAGAATATCAAATAAGGCGGTTAAGGACTTTATGGAAGGAAAAGCTGATGGTATGGGACATCAGTAATTTCATAAAGGAAATTCTAGGACTGTAAAGATCTGATGATCAATGGTGTATTTTAGTATCTAGTCGCGATATGGATAAAAAAGAAAAACCATTCGATCAAATATGGGGTATTTTGAGAAATTTTGAGGTTTAATCTAGATCCCTACGTGGTATCATTATTTACAAAATTAGAGGCCCTCAAATCTATTTCTCGCTTTCTTAATTAATCCTTTATTTTTTAATAATTTCTTATAAGACATCAGACCATTTATATGATTATTTCCAGCATGAAGTTATTCTTCTAAAAGACTGTTATGTCATATAAATTACTACTTGTGGGAATGAACTTGGAATTCAAATAATTATAAGGTTAAAATGTTTCGAATTCTTAAACCTAGAATATCTTTGTTGCATAAATGGAATTTGATGGAATAGTAGCTTCTATCACTCAGATTGAAAATATTTGAAGAAAAAGTTCTGTTTGTAATGAAGTGAATTCTTTAGTGGAGGCACTTATTACTGACTTTTCTTGGATTTGGATAACTTCATATATCATCTTCCTAGTTAACTTTTATTGAATTTGATAATTTCTTTAAGAGGAGGGGTGAAGTGGTGGGATAAATTTCTATTGGGGAATCTGTGGTTGCATAGTTTTTGGAAAAGAACCAGTTGTGGTATAGAAATGAGATTTTTTCTGGAAGTGATTTCAGATAGATTCAGAGTAAGATGCCTAATTGGAACTTTTCGAATAAGAGGAATTCTCCAAGGATTGTGTGGACAATCTGGAACAAGTTCGGAATTTGAATCATTATCTATAAGTAGTACAGTAAAAGGTCAAAAGTTACTAATTCCATTTTGATTGGAATAGAAGTAAATTTGATCAGAATTTAAGTCTGAGAGCTTTGTATTGGAACAACCTAATCTTAGTTTTAGTACTAGGATCAGAGAGGGGTTGTTTGAGTTGAAGAATTTATGCTATTAAAAGAAATTGGATTGGAAAACTACTAAGAGTGTGAATTTTATTCGTCTCAAAGATTTCTTGGATATGTTATTTACTCATGAGAAATAGAAAATATTTTGTAGTTGAGTTACAAGATCTTAGTGAGATATGTGAGTGACATATGTGGGTTCTGAAGGGATCTGCCAGGTAAGAATGTGTTTATGTACTGGGTCATAGTGAGATTATTCTCATATGTGAGCAATTAATCTTGTAAGAATCTACTGTGTAATCCTAGTCACTAAGGTTATTTGGTGCACTTAACCTAGTCAACAAACATAAGGATATGATCAAGTATTGTTTTGACAGATACTTGCAGAGTTAACAAATCTTTGTATGGAAGATTTATGGACTAACTTATAAATGATTTGGGTAAGGATCTAAATGTGGTGTTATACTAGTTCTTCACCTAGACATTTGAGATTTCTGAATCATCGGCAATTAACTTGAGTAGTTGATTACTCTAGGATGAAGTTAATTGGTAAAACAATCAGTGTGATGTGGATTCACCAGAAACTGATGGTTTTGATTTATATTGCTTGTAAGACGCATGATTAATGAATCATTTGAATTCATCAGTTGAAATTATGTGCATTGGATATATAGTATTCTTGGGATAGAGTATTCCTTAGTTAAGGGATAGACTCAGCTCATTACTGACTGTATCCCAGAGAGCTCAAACGGATAACGAATCATAATGAATCCAAGAATAACAACTGAATTGATATTCAGCAGGACTTTGGGTATCTAGATTTGATTCTAGACAAGAATCTAAGGTTTTTTGTAGTTCAAGACGATTGTCATTATCATTGTAGTATGCTTTTTGTCTTTAATTATTAGTGGTATATGGAACTTGGAAACCTAACACTTCTGTTAGAGAATCTTGTTAGGAGAATGTTCCTAAAAACCCGTGTTTTCCTGTTGGGAAAGATTTTGGAGTGATTTTTACTTTTCTTGAGTTATGTTGGACATATACTCCAGTATCCTATAAATGATTAAGTATGGTTTTGGATTCCAAAAAGTTATGATTGACAAGTCATATGAATCTAAATATTTATGGTTGATGGATCATAAACAGTTACTTAATTGTTGTTAGTGGATTATAAGGAATTGTAATGATTCTTAAGTGTGATGATTTATTCTTGATCTATTATTTGAGTAAGAATTCGAATTAGTGTTTTGAATCTCTCTCCTCCAGTATTTTATTTGAGGACCTATGGATCTCACAGACATTCTCACAAGGTAAGTATTTTATTTGTGGAGAATTTAATTTATCTGGTGGATGTTATTCTACTACAATTTATGGTCTGTAGGTGCTTGAGTACAATTCTTCATTTGAATTGGATCTCTAGTTATCATAGGAGATAGACAAGTCTATCAAGATGAATGAATGCTATTTTCTTGTATTTGGTGCTAGAAATAGGAGCATTTAACTCAAAAGAGTATTCGGAATACTCAGAGTTGAGTTTTAATCATTCTATATCTTAATGATTCTCCTAGAGATTCTAATTGAATGGATTATCATATCTTAGAATTTGGATTCCTAGGATATTTGTACTTGAAAGATTTATAAATTATCTGTCAGAGTTGTGGATAATTTCAGACTGTAATTATAATTATTTTATTATCTTAAGTTAGGTTATTTCACCCAGTATTTCATGTAAGTGCTTTACATGAAAGTGATGTTACTAACTTGTGGTGAATGTAACTCAGATGGAAAATTTATCACTCAGTGTACTTTTCAAACCTGAGTTGTACTCCAGTGCAGAGATTATCTCTGAGTACTTGTTTGATGTGAAAGTTAGACTAAGGATAGTAATTTTTTAGGTGGACATTGAAAGTTAAAAGAATTGTTCCTGTTATTCTTTCCTATTTAGATAGCTTCTAAAAAAAGAAGCAGTTTAAGGAGGGAAAAATGTTATGTCCATGGCTAGTAAGTAGGATTCAGTATACTCCTAGTCTTGGATACACGATACTCCAGTAAATCAAGCTGTTAGTTATGCCACGTCATACTGGATGTGACCCAAAAGTAACTAATATCCTTTTGAGGCCCAGAACACACTAAATGGAGTTTAGACAAGGTATGAGATAGTGTATACATGTGTAGAGTTATCAATAACAATTCTATGAATAGTTGGTCCATGCTTAGGACTCTATTCTAGGTGAATCTATGTATAGAAAATTTAGGGCTATGCATGGCTATGTGCCCAGGTTGCTTTTGGCTCTATATATTGAGGCCAAACTCGCCCTACTCCTCATTGTGGTCATCGATTCATTGCTAGGATTTCACTCTACCTTCATGCTTCTTATTCCTTGGCTTGGGGGTGAAGCTTCTAGAGTTGATTGGTTGCTTCTACTTGGATGGGTGGTTGCTCCATAGTGTGTTTTCCATTGTGTTTTGTCTTGTAAGCAGGAGCTTAGAGAGCTTCTCTTATAGAGTATATCTCTACCGAATTCAAGGAGTACTGCTAGAGCCAAGGCATTGAACAATAGTTTATCACTCCCTATTCGCCTTACTCAAACAGCTTAACTGAGAGGAACATACCCTGGTCGAGTCAACCAAATGTATGCTAGCACATGCATCTTTAGCAAAGAGTTTCTAGGCTAAAATTGTCTCCATTGCAGCTTACATCTAGAACACATCTCCATTGCAGCTTACATCTAGAACACATATTCAATCAAGTCCCTCTCAGGCAAAACACCACATGAGATTTGGACAGGATCTAAGCTATTGAAAAATCTATGAGTATTCAGATGCATCACCTACGCACAAATCCTGAAGGAGACAAGGAAGAAATTTGACTTCTAAGGTCTCAAGACCATCCTGATCAGATATACTTCTTCTGAAAACACTTACAAGCTGTATAACTCCGATACCCAGCACATTTTATTCAGTAGGAATACAATATTTATCAAAGATCAGTTCAACGACTTCAATGGCAAATATAAAGTTCCTTATGAACCTTCGAAGTCTGCCACCGACATGACAATTCAAGCCTCTAGCTCAAGCGTGCCCATAGTCGATCAGTTATTCAACAGCGAGTCAGAAGAAGATGTTGCTTTTACTCAAGAACAACAAGTCCAAGGATTGGACATCAGCCGCCGATGCTACCTCCAAGAAGATCAGACCGAGTGCGCACTCAGCCCACAAGGTATATTCCTGAGTCTGTATGTCTTTTAATGCAGGAACCGACTACTATTGAAGAGGCACTTAGACCTCCAGACTCCGATCTTTGGAGAGAAGCGATGGACATAGAGCATTCCTCTCTGATCAAGAGCAGACATGGTCATTAGTTGAACTACCCATTGGCAACAATCTTATTGCAAATGGGTCTTTAAGATCAAGTACAACACCAATGGAGGTATTGACCGAAGGAAGGCCCGACTAGTAGCACAAGGATTTGTTCATATCTCCAACATCGACTACAACAAGACTTTCAGTCCAGTAGTCAAGCATTCATCGATCCGAGCTCTCCTATCGTATGCTGCTGCAGTTGTCCTCAAAGTACATCAACTCGATGTATATACAACTTATTTCAATGGAGTCATCGAAGAAGACATCTATATGCTACAATCTGAAGGATACGTTCTTGAAGGTATGAAGCATCATGTATGTAAACTCCATAAAGCACTTTATGGCTTGAAGCAATCAGCAAGATCTTGGATCCCTCATGTATGCAATGGTCAAGGCTCTCATAAGAGTCATGAGATATATTCGAGCTACTACGGACCAGTGCATCTACTATGGGGAAGTTGACAATGACAATCTCCATCGGCTTAGTGGATATTCCAATGCAAGCTGGGGAGGAGATGTAGATATTCGTAAATCCACATCTGGATTTACATTTTTCCTCAATGGCAATCCTATCTCTTGGAACAATTGTAAGCAAACCTCTATTGCTCTTTTCTCTACAAAAGCAGAGTACATTGTTGCTTCTCAAGCTATTAAAAAAGCATTTTGGTTGATTTACTGTCAGATATTAGTCTGAATCAATACACTTTGACAATTGTATTTGTGATAATCAGAGTGCCATTGCCTTATCGGCCAACCCTAGATTTCACTCTATGAGTAAGCACATCGAGATTCGATATCATTATATCAGGGGAAAGGTTCTCGAGAGAGAGGTAAGCTTAATGCACTATCGGACATGAGACATGATTGCAGATGTATTTACCAACACATTAAGAGCATTAATGCACATAACAAATTTTGTGCATTGCTTAGTCAGAAGATCAAGACATTCATGGATCTAGATTAAGGGGGGGTGTTGGATTTATCTCCTCTACTCTCCTAAATCCCATGTTAATCTAGTTCCATTATATCGCTACAATTTTAAATGCATTGTCGCACAATATGAAGAAATAATCTATTATTGAAGACATGCAAGAGATTGGCACTCACTTGTCAGAGTTGGCTGACTTATCGGAGAAGCCCGACTTGGCCGACTTACCGGGGAGTCCGACGTATCGACTCAACCAACATATTGGGAAATTTGACTTGTTCGACATCTCGACTTATCGACTACCCCAACTTAATTGGCCACGACAGCAACTAGCTCGACTCCAAATAGTCAAAGCCTTCTCACGCCTACTTCATGTACTATGCAATGACTTAGACAATGACAACAGTAGCCACGATCTCCTCCAGACGGCACAACGGCTCCACGCCATCTTCTTTGTACACTCATTTGCACAAATGAAAATTGTATATAGATGACCATTGTAATTTAACTAAGTGAGTGGGTCAATTATAGTGATTTACAAAGAGACAGACGTTGTAGATGCTTTCATGCATCGATTCTTTCTTTCAGACGGATTGTCATTAATAAGCTCATAGCTTTTATAGAGCGGAGTTAGCTTCTTGAGCAGGCGGTATTGTCTGCTATTGTCTTGTGCTCATAGCATCAAACTAACTTGTATTTCTCTACATTAATTTGAATCAATCACTATCTTTATTGCGTTAAGAGTTCTTGTCAAAATTTTATGCGTTGCTACTACGTCTTACTGTTTGACTTTCTTACTGCCTTGTCTGATTGTCTACTCTTCCGCTTTTGCAGACAACCACGCAATTAAGCTCTATTCTACTTTTGTGTTTGCCTACTGTTGTTGTAGTGCACACACCGAGGGAATCAGTCGACCACTGCCTCCGTGTAGTAGTAGGATCGTTTTGATCCGATTGCTCGACCAGTCTGAGTTGTCAGACCATTTTCCCCTAATAATATGTCACTCAACCAATAGGATTTAGAGGAGGTAAAGAAGGGGTCCAATCATGTTTCACTCCCCTCTACCTCGAGTTGGTACACATATGAGTCTTAGTTCATTTGTAATTGAGTTTTTGGAGTTATTGAGATTTCTATACATTTTGAGCAATCTTGAATTTCTCTCTCTACCCGAGTGTTAGTACTTGGATTCTCTCTCCACCTGAGAGGAAGGCTTTTCCACATTTAGTTTTGTGTTGTACAAGTCTCAACACATGTGAATGTACTTGTTTGGTTGATCTATGCCTTAGATTTCGGAGATAGATCTTGGATTTCAGTCTATGTATGATCTTTGTGCAATTACCAAGTCTTAGGAGATCACAGTCACACTTTTGGGCACTCCCACACATGTGAAATTCAACATCAATGACATACGGACCAAGCTTTTACAATGAAATTGGAGGAGCTTCTAGATCAATGAAATGTTTCTTGGCTATATGAAGTCATGAATGATGCTTGTGCAAGACATATCTCATTTTGGTGAAGAGATTGGAGGTGGGATTTTGTCTCTACATTGTGTAGTTTTTTCTACATTGCCTTGACTGAATCAATGGTGGTTGAGACTTATTTCGTATTCATCTTTATGAATGTTATGCTCTCTAAAATTTTATAGGTCTAAAACAATCATCATCATATTTGATTTACTTGAAGTGATAGAAAATCATTTAGACGTTTCTAGATCTTGACTAGGTTTCATAGTTAGAGACTGTGTAGGCAATCTTGGCATATTTAGGTTTGTTCCTTTATGCATGAAACTTTCATAGTTCTCTCTCCTCCTCATCATCCACACATCATGGCTTGAGGGTGAACCTTATGTGTATTGGTCTCGAGCTTATATTTGCTTGGGAGGTTTAGCTCCACTACTACTCCTTTTGGTCCTTTGTTAGCAAGATCTACAAGTGTTATCCTTTTAACACCCACACCAGCAACTTCCAATTTTTGATGAGATTTCACTTGTTGGAGAGCAAGTTTTTTATTTTTTATTTTTCAAAATGAACACTAAGCATATGTGGAGATCCATATAAAGGTGGACTAGCTTTCAATGAATGGATGTTCAAATATCATAGGACAAAGTCTTTATGGTTGTTTGGTTCAAAATATTCATCAAGTCTTTGACATTGTTATGAGTTGACATAGGCCAGGTAATAGAAATTCGAGATGTCAATTCTATACCTAACAAAACTCATCAATACACACATAGGATTATTGACATAGATCACCTAAACATTTTGTGCCATTGCCAACTTCCATCTCTTCAAATCTTTTCACATTATTTCACACAAACTTTAATCAGACAAAACAATAAAAAGACATATAAAAAATCAACTAAAATGGAATATATCTTACAACCATAAGGAAAATGAACATTGATTGAGTACAAATTTTTGAGAGAAATCAATTCCAAAATAATCAAATCAATAAGATGTCAACACATATATGAGATTATGTAAAAAAGCTTTCATAACACTAGACTTGTAGACGGAAAGTTTTCTCATCTTAGAACACTACATTGACCTTTAAGACAACCTTGCTTTTTGAACTAGATAGAATAAAAGTTTGACTTTGAATATTAACATGAAAGTTTTAGTGGCATTGTTGTAGTACATGCTCTATATCACTATAGAAGTTTCAAATTTCAAACATGTGGATAAACATTGAAGTCGAATGCTATTCTTAGTCAATCATAATATATAAAAGATAAAATAAAATCACTTAGAAAAGATGATGCTTATGGATTTTTCCACATCATGACATATCCTAATTATGACACCTCATGAAATGATCAACATTTTGGACATTACATGTAGAAAGTTATGGTGCCCATGGGTATACATTATGCTAATTTGGGTAGAAAGTCATAATATTTAAAATTCAAAAAATTTAGTGGCAAATTTTATGCTAACATAATGACATTTTTACATAATCAAGTGGTGGCATCAAGTCCCTAGAAAAATACTACATTGACCTAAAATCAATCAACTAGCTATCAAAATAGAATATATTCCAATAAAAAAAATGCTTTAAAAGATAGAATTGTATACTTTCATAGTGTATTCATAAATCATGTGCCGACACTACTTTTCAAAATATCACAAACACTCCCCAAAGCCATAATTAATACAATTGAAGACATTGAAATAATACTTGCAATATTCGACAAAGGAACACATTTCAACTTGCACATACAAGAAACGTTAGGTGATTTTCATAATGATTTTCTAGAACTTAGTTCAACTACTCACCAACCAAAAATGATATTCCAAAACTTAGTCCAACTACTCACCAACTACCACCTTTATGACTAAACATAGATTGCAACTACTCCGTAAAGAGGCCACTCCTTTACACAATTCACAACTTGATTATATATAGACAAATTGCCATATGCATAATGCCAGTATTGATAAAGTTACACATACTTGTCCTACGACTCTCCAAGCTACTTTTTGTTTTCTTGGGTATGCAGGGCAATTTTACTACCAAACACTTTACAAAGCTACAAAAGCGACAATGAAGACATTCAAATCACACATGCTATTCAACAAGGGAACAAAAGTCCACATGCATGTCCTTCCTATCTACAAGCGTTGAAATTTTTGAAAGCAAAAACAAAAAATCACTACTACAAATGCCCCATAAAGTATTACAAAGAATACTCCTACAACCACATTAGGTGATTGTAATAATATTATTCCTTCCAAATGAAGTGCAACTAGTCACCAACTACAAACTTTGTGTTTGATAACAATATATAACTCACAACTTGATAGCAATTATATGGACAAACAACAATTATCATAAATCCAATTTAGATATATTGGTCCCATCACTTTCCAATCTATTTTTACTACAAAAAATGCAAAAGCACCATACATTGAAAACACAATATTGTCAAAAGGTAAATTGAATTACAAACTAACCTCACAAATATTGGTAGTACTTGTGGTGATTTGGCAAGGAATTTGTTTCCTCCCCTTGAGGTTAGAAGTGTACCAAATATTGGTAGTACTTGTGGTGATTTGGCAAGGAATTTGTTTCCTCCCCTTGAGGTTAGACCTCCTTGGTAGGATGAGTGTATTCTACACCATGAATGACAAGTCAGTCTTGGTGTACCAACCGTCATATTTCCAAGACAATATCATGTCTCCCCACCCTTAGATCTTTGGGAGCCCACTATTGTCCCTTATTATGGTGGTTCAAAATACACTCCCCCTTCTTGGCATGACCTTATTATGTGACATAAATTGTACATCTTGTACATACAAAGGTGCTGGAGTTAATCTTATTCCTACTCACCTAACTCTATCTTCTGACTACTTGTGTACACTATAAATACTCGCTCTCTACAACAGTTTGCAAAGATGACCTGTTATTCAGGGTAGTCTTTAGTTTTACACACATATTTGAACAGTTTGTAGAAATACATGGATTATCAAAGAAGAGCAACAATCGACTATGACATTCCACATAACCAACCAACGACATTGAATCCACACAAGCACTATCGACAATGTCTTCACTATTCTGACTATCAATAGTCGACAGTGTGTCCACTATTGCCTTTGTCAAATATCGACACTGTCAAAGTATTGACTATAGCATGGTACCACTCAAAATGGAATGCTTCCTCTACCGAATTCTAAACAGACTATGTCATCGTTCAAACATGCCATTATATGCCGTAACTGCTCACTGTCACACCCATCACCTACAGTTTAGTATATACTCTTCCTGTAAACTCTTACATCGTGTCTAAACACTAGTTCACAAAAATGAGCTAGATGATAAACTCTATCACTTTGTATATGTACAATAGATCAGAATAAGATAGATGTATCAAAATAGATAATCATATATGAAAATTTGAATAAGATTTCTAATTTGTATCAGACTATAGCTGATACTTTTTTTCCATTGATTAACGTATAATATTTATCAAAGTTTGCACGGCTGTGACACAGATGCCTAATTATTCACACTCTTCATGGTTGTCTACGACACCTACCCAAATATTCTACTAAGTTAAACAAATGTTCTAAGAAATTGTCTGAATCTTAATAGTTTAATTCAATCCTTCTAGTTTTTCAATGTTTTTCTTCTAACTGGGAAGGCAAGTTTGGGCTCACTTTTGCTGCCCTGTCAAACTACATCACACCTTCCCCCAACAAGAGTGGTATCAAAGCAGGTTCAAATTGTCTTTCAAATTCACAATTATTGCTATTTCCTAGATCATTCTTTAATCATGGAAGGTTTAATCTCAGAGATTTGATTGATCAACAAGTTTGACGAAGACGATTTCCACATGTGAAAATTTAAGATAAGAACAATATTGATCAAAAAGGGATTATGAGAATATGCTAACAGTTTGATAGCCAAATTGGTTGAACTAGAATTGTTGACCACTTGGGAAGCAACGGATGGCAAAGCCTTAGCTATCATATCCATGAATCTATAAGATTCACAAATAGCTCATGAGCTAATTGTTTCACTTCCAAAGAAGCATGGGACATTATGACTGGTCTATATGAAATGACAAATGTCACGACTCATCTCTTTCTGAGAAAGAAATTTCTATCGCTCAAGATGAGTGAAGGAACTTCAGTCATTGTTCATCTAAATGATTTCAAATAGCTACTTAATTAGCTAGTTGAAGTAAGTTCGCCAGTATTAGATGAAGATCCAAACATGTCACTTCTTTCTAGTCTTCCTCCCTCTTAGGACAATCAATTAGTATTGCTCTTGAGTAGTCTCTCCAGAAGCTAACAACAAGCTTATTGTAGGAAGAAGTAAGAAAGAAGAGCTTATCCTCCTAGAACAACAAGACAATCATCTTGTATTCGAATAAGCAACAATCCAAGAAGAAGAATTTGAAGGACAAGAAGACAAAGACTAAGCAAACTGATTTGAACCAACAACACTAGAATCTCAAGACCAAACGCTTCTTCAAATATTGCAATAGAACCGATCACGACATCAAAGACTATCGAGTTCTCAAGCACAACAAAACGAAAAAGAAGATGCAGCAGCAAGATGGAGGTTTAGATTCTACTCGAAACTCCAATGAAGACCCAACAATGCTAATGGTACAAGTAGAGATACCCACCAATTGTATCTTGATTGAGGAGCTTCTCAATACATGACTCCATGCAAGAGCCTATTCAAAGAACTCACAATTTCTGATTCAAAGTACATATTCTTTGGATAGACAAACATTATAATGAAATCCTCTCTACAAACAAAGAAGAAAACTTGTATATCTTGACTCATGAACATTCACTTACAACGAATGTGAGCAATTCTAATGCCCAAACTACAACATCAATTACTAGGACACTTGAACATGAGAGCTATCTTCTTGTACATGCATAATAATCGAACGATCAAGGATATGAGCTTAAATGCTACCTCCACAAACACTTGAAATGTCTATGAGGTGTGCTCTAGGAAAACAACCTATATCAAGATTTTCCAAAGGAGAAGTCACTAGAGCTAAGTCCATCTAAAATTGATTCATAGTGATCTGTGTGGCCCTATGAGCATACCCTCTTTGAGTTTTGCACTTTATTTTATCACTTTTGTCAATGATCATTCCAGATTCACCAGAACAATGTTCATCAAAACCAAGTCCGAGGCATTCAACTGCTTCCAAGAATTCAAGTAGTTGCTGAGACAAAGACTGGTAGGAAGATCAAGACCCTATGCATTGATTATATGATGTCAAATTAAGTTACTGTCTTACCGATAGTATGTTGGTTGATATTTTGACAAAACCATTATCTAAAGAAAAACATGCTATCTTGGTTCGTATGTTAAATTTTTATTTAGGTTCCTAGTAGTAAGTTTAAGGGGGAGTGTTGGAGTTTAATCTTACTCCTACTCACCTAATTCTATCTTTTGAGTACTCATGTACACTATAAATACTCACTCTCTACAACACTTTGCAAAAATGAACTGTTATTTGAGACAGTCTACAATTTTACACGCATATTTGAACAGTCTGCAGAAATACACGAATATTTGAAGTAGAGCAACAAATTGACTCCGACACTCTACATTCGAGTTCGAAGTCAAGTAACCAACCAATGACATCAAATCCACATGATCGGCACTATTGTGACTATCAACAGTCAACACTCTCGACTGTCCACTATAAGCACTGTCGAATTATCGACACTATCAAAGTATCATCTATCGAATGGTACCACTCAAAATGAAGTGCTTTCTTCGAACAATAAACACACTATGTCACCATTTGAACACACCATTGTATATAGTAATTGCTCACTGCCATACCCATCACCTAGAGTTCAGTTTATACTCTTCCTGTAAACTCTTACATCGTGTCTAGACACTAGTTCACAAGAACGAGTTAGATGATAAACTCTACCACTTTGTATATATACAATAGATCTAAATAAGGCACATATATCAAAATTTGAATAAGAATTCTAATTTGTATCAGACTATCTGAGTCCTCAGAGTCAAATGTTTCAAGAGAGTGAGAGTAATTTCAGACGATAGAGAGATTTGTTCTATTTGTCGGTTGTTTTGACCAACTGTTAAAGCTAAGTAGGATCACAACGCTTAGTGCATATCTACTGTGAACCATTTTTGGGCATAGGATTACTATTTGTGATTTGATCGTTGTACTACAACAAGCTTAATTTACAAATTGTTTATTGTCTTTACATGCATTAGTCATTGTTGAATGCTCTCTCAATATTTTTTCTCTCTATATTTGATACTTCCGTTTCATTGATTAACATAGAATATCTGTCGAAGTTTGCACGACTGTCCTAGAGGCCTAATTATTCGCACTCTTCATGGTTGTTTATGACACCTACCCATATATTCTACTAAGTTAAACGAATGTTGTAAGAAATTGTCTGAATCTCGATAGTTTGATTCAATCCTTATAGTTTTTCATTGTTTTTCTTTTGACTGGGGAGACAAGTTCGGTCTCACTTCCGCTGCCCTATCGCGAACTACCTTACACCTTCCCCCAACATAAAGTAGTTCAAGCTACTTATGTAAATTAGTAAACATTTTTTTTATATATCAGTCAAGTTGGATAAGAGTTGAAATTGACTCATGCTTGCACAAGCTCTTGCCATGATGATGTACTACTGACATGTTCAAAGCCTCGTGCTCCTTTTTTTGGTCTTATTTTGTATTGTAAAGTGTACATATAACACATGATAAAACTAGTTAATAAAAAAAACAAGATGATTTGAAAAATCACAAAAAGCTTTGACATACAAAGTGTATTGTTGAACGCACTCAACTTGTTAGAAAATGCATAGAAAAGATATTGCAAAGTATGTTCTACAAAAAAACAGGCATTTTTGTGCTCAACTCATGTAATGTAGACACATTAACTTTGAACAGATTATCAAGATAGCTTAATGCTATGGTGAGAAAGCTAAAATTACATATACATAGCGAGTCATCTTTTCCTTGCATAGCTAATTATTCCTTTTCTTTTAATTTTTTCCTCTCAAAATTGCCTTTTCCTCTTTGAAAATTCCAAATGAAATCATTGGTAAGCCAAAGTCTTTGCACTCAACCACAACAATCTTGTTTAGATATTGCAATTGTCAACTTTGACTAAGCATAATATTTGTTTCTCTTGTGACGACTTGACTGGGGCAAGAGATTGAAGTCGACGAGACAAGATTAATGTAAAATCAACAGACTATGGACTACATTAACACTTATATACAATAATGGGCCCAAGACCTAGTGCACTAGCCCCAAAGAGCAAGCAAAGAGCATAGTAAAAAATGCAAGCAAACCCTGAAGGGCATTCTACAAACTTTGTCCAAGTCAGTGGATCCCTAAAGTGCAATATTCAAAACTTCATCCAAGCATCAACATTTGTGAGGGACCCCCTTTAAAGTTTCATCCAAGCAACAATGACCACTCCAACTCAAGCAACAAGAGATGTGAAGGAAGGCCTTGAACTTTCGTCCATGTAGCATCGTGCCCTCGAGGGCAGCCTTGAAACTCTATTCCCAACACAAATATTGGATAGTACAATATTATGTACATCAAATTACAACCATAATACGGAGCAAAAGGCTACCAAATTTTTGGAGCCATTGGGCTCTTATGTGTCCCTCGTGTGTGCCAACTTGGTTTTAAGCCTAGGCCACATGAACTCTCTCATTCCTTCATGCCTCTTTTGGGTGCCAACTTGGATTTGAGCTTGGGCCACACGAACACTCGCATTGAACTTTACTACGATTGATATTTCTTATAAGGCTACAACCATGATAGTCGTGGATACAGATACTAGCATGTATAATACTCTTAGTGTTATTGAGGCTATACTGCCAATTGCGGCACCTTCATATGGGACGGCGTTGTATGAGCAAAGCCCTGCCAACCTCACTTGAGTCGTGGTGCAAATTTAGATGTTTCATTGTTTGCCCCCACAAAATTTCTAGCAATTCAGACGGGCTTCAACGTGCAAAACGCCCGTCAAACTTCAATACGCGTCTAATTGAAGCCCTTGAGTTTAAAAAGGGTTTTGCTTAGGGTTTAGGAGTTTGAATTAGGGCTTGCAACCTCAAGAGTAGTAATGGCGAAGTGCGAGGAGGGAGCGAGCGCTCTCATGGAAGAAGCAGGCAAAGGCAGATGGCAAAGGTTTAGATAGAATTAGAAAGGTGTGCTTGATGAGGTAGCCATCCATTTCTTCCATTTATGTCTATCTTTACACAAGTGGAAACTGTTGGCGATGGAATTCTGTTTTGTTTCTATCTTGTGAAAGTTTTGTATGATGAAGGATGTCCATGCTGATGTCCTTTTATGGAGAATCGATAAGCAAAATTTTCTATATAATTGTTCATTGTACCTCCAAGCTGCTACTGCTGCTGCCGCCTTCACATCAATCATATCGAATTAGGGTTTTGAGATTCTGTCTAAGATGGTTGAAGCTGTCAATCTATGTTCTTGCTTTTCTTTAGCCTTAAGTTTTGTTTTTCATTCTTCATTTATAGATTTTAAATGGCCATGCTTTTGTTCAGACCTCGGGTTCGAAAGATGGCCATGCTTGAACAATTCAAAGTTTCTAAGCTTAGAAAGATTATTCCCTTTCACACCGCCGAGGTGCATACAATCTTAGGCCATTCCATCTCTGCCCCAGCATTTCCATTTTGTTTTATTGATTTTATAAAAGTTTCACTGATGGAGACCATCAAGTCAGGATCATTCCAGAACTTGCAATTCAGCACATATTCTCATGTTGGCTGTAAGCCTGAAGTGAAATCCTTGGACCAACGTAGAGCCAGACAGGTAACATTGGACATGAAGAAAGTGCTTGCTATTCTCCAATGCATGAATCAAAACCCTAATCCAGAAACTGCCCTAGCAAAGCTAAATGTCACGTTCACTCCTCTTATTGTAGTTGAGGTTTTGAAGAAGCTGACAAACGTAGAGGTCGCTCTTTTGTTTTTCAAGTGGGTTGGGCAACAAAAGGGTTTCAAGCACAATGCTGATACATATTCTCAAATGATTAGGGTTTTGGGAAGCATGAAAATGTTCAATGCGGCCTGGAAGTTAATAGAGGACATGAAAAAGAATAGTTGTCAGATGACAGTTCATACATTCACGACATTAATTGTAATGTATGGGAAGGCTAATAAATTGGAGGAATCGATGGGCATTTTGGAACATATGAAGAAAATTGGATGGAAACCTAATGTATATGTCTATAATTGCCTGATAAGCGTTCTCTTGAAGTCAAATGCTCACCAGAAAGCACAGTCTGTATATCTGAAAATGTTGGAGGCTGGATGTCAACCCGACAAAGTCACATTCAATATGTTCATTGATAGCGCAGGCAAGGCTGGTAACACAGATGTTGCATATACAGTTTTTCAGGAAATGAAGGATATGGGAATTTTCCCTGACGTGAAGACATATACAAGTCTGATCAGAAGTTTAGGAAAGGCCAGTAAGATTGATAAGGCTATGCAGGTGTTTGAGGAGATGAAAAATGGTCCTTGCAGACCGAATGTTGTAACTTACAGTGTTCTTATCGATGGACTTGCAAAGTCGGGCAAGATCTCTGATGCCTATGAGATTTTCAAAGAAATGCAGGGGAAGGGCTGCTCACCAGATAAAGTAACTTTCAACATACTGATTGGTGGATTTGGAAAAGCAGGAAGATTGAGCGATGCGATTCAGCTTTATGAAGAAATGAGAACTGCAGGTAAGAGGTGTATCCCTTCTGTGGTGACTTACAACAGTTTGATTGGTAGTTTTGTCAAGGCATCCGCATACCCAGAGGCATACAAAGTCTTTGAGAATATGAAAGAGAATGGTTGCCAGCCAGATGCTTTTACATATGCAATTCTGATCCATTGCCTTTGCAAACTAGGCGATATTGATGCTGCTTGTACGCTCTTCAATGAAATGGAGAAAAAGGGTTGCGACTCCTTTGCAGTCACATATGGTGCTCTAGTTAGCAGCCTTCTGGATGCAGGTCACATGGATGCTGCACGCAAGTTTTATGATGCAATGCAGGAGAGTGGTGGTGCTTGTAAGATTGTGAGCTACAACACATTCATCAATGGGCTTGGCAAGGTAGGGCGATTAGAGGAGGCATTGAAGCTATATGAAGAAACAGGGTTTCAAGACCGTGCTCCAAATTTGGTGGTTTATAACACACTTCTAGACGGTCTTGTGAAGGCTGGAAAATGGGATGAGGCAGTTGGGCGTTTCGACGATATGAAGAAAAGTGGCCTTGAGCCTGATGTTGTTTCATATAATATCCTAATTCATGGGCATGGCTTGGCAGGCAATGTTGCTGGGGCTTGCAAACTTTTTCAAGAAATGCAGGAAAATGGAGTAATCCCTGACTTGATATCTTACAGCACAGTTATACACATTCTTTGCAAAGCGGGTGTGCTAGAGGAGGCTCGTCGATTTGTGAATGAAATGACTTCCAAAGTGTTTCTTCCTGGCTTAATCGACTACCATGACCTATTTCTGGATTTGGAAAGGCAGAATAGTGCTTTAATATGTTAGCTCATTGATCCCCGGAGTCCAGAAGCAATCCGAAACAAAACAAGTTGATGATCAAATATCAAGCTTGTGCTTTATTCATCTTCAGCTGTTGCAACAAGGTATGTATCACAGAAAAGTGTGCATCTAATAGTGATACCGAACTTATAGGTAAATACTGAAATCATGTTGATTATGCTTTTAAATGCTGTGCTTGAAACTGAAAGATGGTTTTAACTTCTAGACAAAAAGGACAAGATGACTTTGGAGAGCGCTACCTGGCTGAAAAGTACTTCAACGCAGAAAGCAACTTGTGTTCTTGCCAACAGTGGATAGTGGATGAATAATTTGTTGCCAAGTAAAGCCAATTCTTACAACCCAATTTGCACTTGGTTCAGATACGTTGCTCAAATTGCACCTGTCATGTCATGAAAATGGTATTTGTGTGGTGGGTACTTCGAAATTCGAATCAAGTGCATGGCATTTGTAAGATTCAAGAATACATTTGCAGAGTGCTACTCACCAGGTACTTTGACTGTTTGAGGTCACCTGAATTATAGTCTGGAAACATTTGATGCTTTCAAAATTAAAAGCCTAAATGCACATTGCATTTATTTCCTCTTTGTTATACATTGTAAGTTGTTATGTCTGTGCTGGAATCTTATCAACATCTAATACTAACTGTTCTCTGCTCGATAATGGATATACCCTATGTATCAATGTTGAAGCTTAGCACTACAAAAAACGGTGATGATAATGTCTTTTGAAGAACAATCTTTTCCACGAGCTTTTTTCAAATTGGTGTATCTTTTCTTTAGAGGTCTACAGGATAAATGATTAATCCCATCTGCTACAAGAAAGAAGCAAAGTTAGACCCTGAGATATGCTATATGTGGGTAAGTAGTTGTTGTTTATCACACTTATTTGCTATTCACGATCCATAGTTTTGATTAAGGTAACCTGTTAGTAAATCAGCTGCCATTGTCTAGAACCGGAAAACGTATGATATGATGGTTATAAAAAGAGCTTGATGAATGCCATCAAATTTATTTGCAAAATTGAAATCTGGTACGTTTAGTATTGGCAAGAGTATGAGTTATTTGCTGTGGAAAAAACTATGCAATTATGCTTGGAAAATTTTTCTAGTACAAAAGATACTTTGTTTTGTCTATTAATGGATGGGAGTCATAATGATTCCTACTGATTTTAGAGGCATGCAAGACAAATTATGGGGCTAGAGGCAAGCATAGTTACTCCTAGTTCCATGCTAGCAAGGAGAACCTGGTCCATTTCAGTTGTAGCTCAATTTGGTTATCTCATTTTGGCAATTTCATACTTCAAGTCTCGCAATGGTGGTTGTTAATGCTAGCCTTCATCATAACGAGTCAGTCCACCACCTCCACAGAAGTGTTAGAAACTTAGCATGTTGGTCTTTGTACAAATTTATGAGAGCTAATGTGGATGCATATGTGTGCATGTGTTGTCTACTCGGTTAGGTACACAATGATGAACTTTAGGTGGTGGTTTGTGTACACAAGGTGGAATGTTCTAGAGCTTGATAGTCTTTGTGATATGTGCGACTACCATTTGCCATGGATCTAGTTGTGGACAATGCTTAGAATGGGGCCTACATGTAATATTGCCATTCATTCTATCTACCCAAGAATAGGTGGATGATATGAACACATGTGCATGGCTAGGACATTGCTCTAGCCTCAGGATGGTGCACATGAGAGACAAATGTGGGTATTGGTGGTATGGGACATTAGTATCGTTGAAACCTCGATCATGCTTGACATATTGATAGCTCCAAGGCTTCCAAATACATTCTATGGATGGACAACTAGTGAGCATTCCTCATTGATTGTGTGCAATTAGTTACCTTATGAATATTGGTTTTTGTGAGAATCTTTATAGTTGATATTAGAGCCATTGTTTTTCGTGTTTAAGGTGCACTCATTCTTACCTTGAATCAATTTTTTTGTCATATTTTGTTTTTGATGAATGCTTTTATATTTAAGCTTGAATTCGTCGATAGTTTTGTCTACACAGAGCTTATATAGTGGCTGGAAAATCAGTTTTTAATTTTTATAATAACCGTGTGCTTAAGTCTTAGCTTAATAAGGTGTATTAGGCACCTAGCTGGCCACTTTAGATATTCATTTTTTTGTTCTCTTTTTGAAAACATTAGTTGACAGGCTAACCAAAATGGCGTAGTTTATTGCTACCAAAGTTATTGTCAAGGCTTCTGAGCTTGCTTAGCTTTTCTCTGGGAAAGTTTTTCATATGATTAGTTAAAAAACATTGTCTTGAGTTGAAAACATATTTTTTCAAAAGAGAGTTAGACTGGGGAAAGTACCTCTCAATAGTTGAGTTCGTGTACAATAATGCAAAGCATTTTGTTGTAGGATTTAGTCCTTTTATGCTGTTGTATGGTTCTCAACAGTATCAGGTAGACTCAAAGGTCTCAAAGTGCAAGTTATAGATTTTTTGTAGGATATGCAAGAAATGTTGTAGGTTGCCAATCATAGCATAAAAATGGCTCAAGATAGAGCACAATTTTATGCGACCCAAATTTGTTCATCCAAAGAGTTGAGAATTGGGTGCACCTTATGTTGCAAAGGGTTCTAAGGTACGTGAAAGTAGTAAATGCAATAAGCTATCTCAAGATACTGCGGCCCACACAAGTTTTTGAACATGCTACTTATTTGAAGGAACGACTAGGTGGAAAGCATAGTTTCATTGAATCATGATTTGATGTTGATTGAATAGTGATTTCTATTCGAATCCGACTTGGCCGATTCGAATCTCCGAATTGGATTTTCTTAGGAATTTTTTTTTTTCACAAGACTCGATTACAAAGGGGTCCCATTTCTCTCTCTTTTTTTGTTGTTCTTCGTTGCGAGACAACAATGGTGTGTGTGTGTGTGCGTGTTGTGTCATGATTCACCTTTGAATGGTTAATCGTTAAAATATGGAATTTGTAATCTTTAAATTCCGATTCGACCGATTTTGAATAGGAAGGAAACTCTAGTGGAAAGGATAACATTATTCAAGAAAATGGTCTAGTTTACTTGGAGGAGCTGACATTTTGTACGATGATAGAAACTTAGGAATTGTACACTCTTTGAGTATTTGGTTCGTTGGAGAGGTAAGCTAGATGATTAGAACACCTGGGAAAAGGAAGATGATCCAAGACTTGAACCTTGGATTACTCCCTATAGAAGCAGGCTCTTAAAGGGGAGGAAATGTTGTGGACCTGGTTAGGTGCATAAACGCCAACTTGAGGTGACAATCTTTGTACATGAGATAGAACACTAGTTTGGAGCTATTGGTAGTTTTAGTGAGACGTGTCATGTGACTGCCATGTGTAGTGGGTCTAGGCTAGATAGTGCTTGGAGTGAGGCCTACCTATAATATACATAGGGGTAGGAGGTCTCCGGTGCTGTTCATTCTATCTCCTCAGGGAGAGGTGGATGGTACTAATAGATGTCTTTAGTGAGGATGTTGCTTTGGCCTTATGATGGTGCATGTGAGAGATGAGGGTGCACATTGGTGATATGTATATTTATATTGGCAAGATCTTGATCATAACTGTCTTGTGCACGACAGTTATGTCCCGATCTGTTATGTGAATGGGTACTTAGTAAGCATTTGTCACTGATGGCATGTGGTTACCTTACAAAGATTGGTCCTATGGGAAGCCTTATAACATGTGATGATGTGCACCTACTCCTGGGCAGAAAAGTGCTCTAGTTATGAGTTAAACATCCTCAACAACAATCAAAAACATTAATGCAATTCAGCTAATACTTGCTAAAATCTAATCTGTGGTGGCTAAGTTCTTGATTGACACATCTATGCAGTGTAGCCCAGGTTTTCATGCAGTCTATGAAGTAGCTAAAGCTCTTTTAGCCTATTTATAAGCCTATGGAAATTCAAATTGGTGTGGGCTTGCTACCTCTTTACAAGGCACAATATTAACTGGAGTCATTAAAAATGCCATATTTTTATGACATTTGAAGGTTTTCGGGGTTTAGGGGCAAAATTTTGATGCAAAATGTTTTTGGACCCCACAATGGCTGAAATTTTTTTCAGCCTTTTCTAGATGTTTTCTTGGCCATAAGCAATGTTATTTCAAAGAAAAAACTATTGTTTATTGTTCTATGTGTAATCGAGTTGGCTAATGCCCCCTAAAAAAGACAACTAGTGCTTGTTCTAGAGCTGGAAGCTAGAGAAATTACTTGCCTCTTGTTCTATGTGTAATGTTTGTATGAGACGTACGATAACTTTGATGATGTGGCATATTTATCTTATCTGTACACGTATTCATATGTGTTTGTGTTTTCGGCGTGCTGTATTGAAAACCTTTTGTATTCTGGTTACTATGAGATTAATGTCAACACTAAATAAATGGGCCCCAAAGCTCCCAGTCACAAGGTCTTAATGTCAAATAATCACAATTAACCTCATGGGGCCCAAATAGTAACATAGAGGTCCAAATACGGATGATTGCTACAAGATAAAAACATGGTGCATGACGCTCAAGCACTATCTGTCGAATATCTCTTACTTAGTTGCTCTGCAAACTGTCATGAAGTTGCCTGCAGAGTGTAAATTATGAGACTCACATCTTCATGTAGAGATCTTAAGTGGGTAATGGGTGATTCTCAAAAGACAATATATCTTATGCAAAGTAATTTCACAGTTTGTGCTTGTAGCAGTTTTATTCCAGATAAATAGCTTTTTGGTTGAAGGTTTAACAACATCAATTAGTTGCTCCTTGTGGTTTCAGAACATTTTGATTTTTATCAAGAACATGAGCCTTAATCTCAATGAAAAAGTTTGTATAAGTCACAGTGAAACCATAGATACTGTTCAGTTGAAAGCTTATACAGTTTAGGGTTTAGGGTTTAGAATGGTTTGGCACATCACATCAAACTCATTGATGGAAAACACCCTATGTGGGCATCTAGATCAACCACCATGTCCCTTCTGCTTGTGCAAACTCCACTGTCCAACATGCATTGTCCCCAACACCTCTAATCAGATTTGTGCCATTTTTCTTCTTGTGACATTGTAGCTTGGCCTCTTTTGTGGCTTTTGAGGAGACTGTTATTCCTCGAGCAAGTAGTTATAGTTATAGCACCTCAGTTTCGATTGCTTCTGATGAGAAGTACCATCAGGGCCTTTCATGGCTTGGTAGAGACCTGAATTTAAGTATGGCATGCCAAATGGGCAAGAATTGCATAAAGCGAGGGGATCCAAACTATTGAGGATGCTTTTGTGTAATTTCTTGGTGCTAAGGAATCACGTTATACAGCCAAACCATAGTTTATTATACGGGCAATGTCAAGGCCTTCTTGCCTTCTGGACAACCCTGATTAGATGGGGTAAGGCTTAAGTGTAGAGGCGAGATAATGCAAATGTGAGAAAAAAAATTACCTACAGATTTTTGCCATTTGCTTATCATAAAGCTCCTAAAGAGGCTGGCTTCCGGCCGATCGAGCAGTACTTTTTTGTAGCAAATAATAATGTGTATCTCCATACCAACATAGGACAAGATGTTGTCAATGATGTCCTACCAAAAGGACTTCAGTTTCATGGCTAAGCATGGGAGTTTGCCTTTCTCCTCCCGAAGGGGGAATAATTCTAGGAATTGTGGTGTTTGCTTATCTTGAGCATAGCTTAGCATGTCTACATAACCATGACTGCCATTTAAGGGCACTGCTTGAAAAAGAAAGTAGATTAAGACCTCACCATTGTTATGTCCTAATTATGAAGTAGATTAAGACCTCGCCCTTGTTGTCCTAAATTCTAATTATGTCTATTTGGGACAGAAACACAGCTTCAACCTGATCATGACAAAGCATTCCAAATCGTGAAGTAAATATGCAGAGCTCTTTAGCTGCTGTTCAACTTTTTAATTCTTGACAAACAAGATTGCACATTTTCTATTCCTGCGGTTGTGTCATAAGGCTAATTCTCTTGTATTGTTGATGTGAATGGAGAACGGCTGAAGTTCTTAGCTTGTCAACTCTTCTTTCGCTTGATGTTTCCTTTTGTAGAACATAAGGTAACTGATATCATTCTATGATCACTATCTATGGGTGCAGTTGTTTTGTGCATGATATCTATCAAGCACGTTTGCCCTGGGCAGGAAATGAGATATAAAGTACCATGGAACCTATCTAGGGACTGCATATTGATGCAAAATTTGATGATCACAAATTTTTTGCCAGCTATATAATTTTTTGAAGATGGTGGACGTGGCTAGAGGCTTTTGCTGAAGTACTTCATTTGATTGCTATCATAGCTGACAACAATTGTCTTACATAATTTTGAGTCTGGGTTGTTTGTAGTCCTTGAAGAATTGACCTCGTACTGGATTTATCAGTGGCTAGCACACATATATTGTGCTTGCAGATTACAATAGTTGTTATTGCAAATTGCAACTCTGAAGGGTCTTGTATCGGCAAAACTTACTAGAAGAGCCTTGTATCGGCAAGATTTTCTTGAGAAATGTACATGACTTACATGTGGTTGTCTGTGAAGTTAGATTGATGATGGTAGATATTGAGTATTTAGCAATGAGCACCATTCTTCAAGACATAAATGATCACCTAATTTGTAATATATATGAAAACTATATTAGAGTGTTTTCATAGATCATTCACGAATTATTGATGTTCAAGGAATAGCTGCGAAATTGTCAAAGATGGGTATCCCATGCAGGGATCATCTGGCTGTTGTAACGAGCTGTTAGCAGGTATCAAATATGTGAATCCAAAGATAATTGTAAAAGTAGTGTTACAATGAAAGGCTTAACGCATGACTAATTGTCATTTGTTTGGATGTGAATAGATATGTTTAGTTAGTCTACTAATGCACTCCATGAGAAACTCTGTGAAGGAATGACTGAAATGGCAGTGATTCCAAAGCGTTTCGAAATATATTAATGAGAGCAATCTGATTTAGAAAGTTCTAAGACTGTTCTGTCATACGACGGTGAAATGTTATTAAGATGTACTGCAATATAATTATAAGGACAGCTTATTTTACTGAATCTTCATTTAATCCATCTGTCTTTCTTGTTTTGATGACTTAAAGTTTATATTGGATGATGATAATGAAGTTTTTCTTCGACATCTTGGAAGTCTATATCAATAGCCATGGAAAACATTACCCTCAACATTGAATCATAAAATCAACACGCATCAACAAACACACACACACACATACACACACACACACCAACTCCCATGCCCACCCACTCACTCACAATTCAACAAACACAATCACATGTTCTACATGGCCACCCATACCTTGGTTAACACAAGGTTATTACATGCTTGTGTTGTTGGTGTATTGGAAGTACCTCTTAAGCATGAGTATTGCCATTTTGGAAGCAAAAGGCATGTGAAGTTTGCAAGTTGATTTGAATATGAAGTGTAGGTTACAATATGATTCATTGCTAAAAAGTGTTGGGAGGTTTACAATCCTTAGATTAAATTTTTGGTTGAAAGTGTGCTCGTGTGATTCGAAAGTGAGTCCAATGTGGGTAGACGATGCTTGCTTTTGTCATAAGGAGAATGATAATTGAGCTGGACGTGCAATTTTAAAATTCAAAATTGCATCATGATATCTCCGTCGGCATATTTTCCAATTTGCTTGATTGACATTTCCCCTTACCCAGGCCTTGAAAGGCTATAAGAAGCTAAGCCGAAGGGCTAAGAGTCCACTAGTGGTGTGGACAAAGGATATGAATAATTGTTTTGAGTTGCTTAAGAAAAGTGTCACTTCGACATCAATACTAATCATTGGCGATCCTAATAAGACTTTTGTGGTTAGGACCGATGTCAATGATTATGCTATTGGAGCTGTTTTGATGCAGGATGGACATCTTGTGGCTTATGAAAGCAAGAAACTCAATCCTGTTCAATCTAGGTATTGTACCTATGAGAAGGAACTGTTTGCAATTGTTCATTCCTTGAAAATTTGGCGACATTATTTGTATGGAACCAGATTTGAAGTTTTGACAGATCATCAGACTCTTCGATATTTCTGTGATGCTACAGATTTAAAGGGGAGACAAGCTAGATGGGCTGAGCTGATGCAAATTTTTGACTTTTCTATATGTTATTGTGAAGGAAGTCAAAATACTCTAGCGGATGCTTTGAGTTGGTTACCGGTTTTTAATTAGTGGTGCTTTACTGTTATAGAACCGGAGTTGTTTAAGTCTCTTCAAGGACTATATGAGTCCGATCCCTCTTTTTTGGAAAGTATTGGCAACAAGTACTTTTGGGGGTCGATTCAGGTTTGCAAGATTCCTCGAATTAGGGAAAGGCTGAAACGGATTTCCTAATTCGAAACAAGATTTTGTTTTGTAAAGGAAAGGTGTGTGTACCAGAGAATGACACTGTAAGGGCCCAAATCTTGCATGAATGTCATGATAGTCCATGCGCAGGACATCCGGGTATACAAAGAACACTTGACTTAGTTCGAAAACAATTTTGGTGGCCTAAGATTAAATGTCAGGTAGAGGCCTATGTACTTAAAGGTACTAAGTGCCAGTTACATAAAGCAGAGAGACTAAAAGCTAGTGGCCTGTTACATCCTTTAGATATTCCTACTGGAAAGTGGGAAAGAATATCTATCGATTTTGTGGCCGGGCTTCCACATACAGGGAAGAGCCACGATTCGGTTTGGGTCATTGTTGACAGACTTACGAAGTTTTGCTCAATTTATCCCAACGAAAACTACTGTCAAAGCTTCAGAACTAGCTCAACTGTTTGTTGAGAAGCTTTTTCGACTGTACGGGCTGCCTTGCAATATTGTCAGTGACCGTGACCCAAAATTCACTGGAAATTTTTGGCAAGCAGTATTTGAAAAGTTGGAAACATTTTAAGTGTGAGTTCTACAGATCATCCGAAATCAGACGGTCAAAAGAAAAGGACCAATCAGACGATGGAGGATATGCTTCGAGCATATGTGGGCCATCGGTAGTCTGATTGGGAACAATACCTTCCATTGGTGCAATTTGCATATAACAGTGCAAAACATTCAGCGACCGGATTCAGCCCTTTCATGCTTATGTATGGTTTTCAACCTCGATCACCAATTAGTGTTGGCATGAAAAACCTACGGGTGCAAGCCGTAGCTGATTTTCTTGCGGATATGCAAGAAATGTTACAGTTGGCTAAAGATAGCATTAGTAGTGCCTAAGACAGGGCAATGCACTATGCTGATCTATTTCGGAAGCACAAGGTATTCATGGTCAACGACTGGGTTTTTATTAGGGTCCCTAATCACTCTAGGAGTTGAAAAATTGGTAAGTGTGCAAAGTTGGCGCCTAGGTTGCGGTCCTTTTAAGGTTATCCAAGTGATAAACAAGGTTGCATACAAACTAGACCTTCCAGCTAACATTGGAATTCATCATGTTTTCCACGTTAGTAAGTTGAAACCCTCGTTGGAGGTTGGAGAGACCCTGGTCCCTGTGGAAAATCTAGTGGAACTTCTTCGTGATGAGGCCGTGAGTGGACCACCTGAACCTGAGGCGATTGGTAATAGCCGGCAGAGAACTCTACGGAGTAGAGTGCTTCGGGAATTTTTATTCAGGTGGAGGGGCAAATCAGAAGAGGAGGATACTTGGGAAAAGGAGGCTGATCTCCAGAAGAATTTTCAAAATTTTTCCCTACAAGGAAAAATTTAAGTTTAGGGGGAAGGAATGTTACATACCTATGTAACTAGCAGTACTTCAAACCCCTAATAGTCCATTTAGTATTGGGGGCTAAATGGCAAGGTACCCTTAGGATTAAGGGTATGTGCCCTTGGATAAGGGCAGACAAGTGACTATACCTTAGTTGGAGGTATGGAGTCACGTGACCCTTGGATAAGGGGTACCCTTAGTATTAAGGGTATGTGTCTTAGACTAAGGTACTAGTGTCCTTGGTTAAAGGCATGTAGGTGTCTATGTCTTGGATGGAGGTATGGAACCTAGAGAGGTGTTAGAAAGTCATTGGATGACTTTTTCTAAACCTTGGGCCTCAACCTTGAACCATATCACTTTATTGGTCTAGGACCAAAGTATACTTGCACAACTTGGGCAATGGGACCTGAGTAGGAGGGCGCCCTTCTAAAGTGTCCATTGAGTACCCAACTCTCACAAGAAAGGCATTCAAAGAGTCATAGGTTATGGAAGGAGTCTCTTGACATTCCATAAGCCTATGGAGGCTCTTGGAGATTCTTTAACTCCCCTTGGCTTCTCTCTCTCTCATTGGATGTGCATGGAACTCCATAGTGCATTGGAAGGGTCCATGGGGCATCTATATGAGGGTAGTAGGGCGCCCATTGGGAGGGAGAAATCTCTCTTGTTTGCTTTGCTTATGTTCTAATGTTGCTACTAGTGTGTAGAGTGCTTTCTTGTGGTAGTATGCTTGAGGTTTGGATCTTGCTCATGGTATGGGACATAAGTAGGGTTTGGATCTTGAGAATGCTATGGAGTTTATGCTTGTGATTTGTTTATGGTTAGCAAGGGGGTGCTAGATAGGTCTTGCTTGGAGCTTGGATCTAGCTATGGTTGGGTGGTGAATACTTGAGGCCAGCTTGTTATCTATCTTTGTGTTTAAAGAGTAGGGACATAGGTGAAGGAGAAGTCCTTGGAGGCTTGCAGATCCTTACTTGCAGGGTGGAGGCATCCTAGCTTGGAGTTGGGGAGCATCTTGAAGCTTGCAGGTTGCTTGGAGGACATTTGGAGGCTCTACCTTGGATTTGGAGGACTTCCTCATCTCTACTTGTAAAAAGAGGAGCTTGGACCTTGAATAGTCGATTGAGGAACTGGAAAGTTCAAAGCGTCAGGAGAATCTGATAGGTCGGCTACATGTGGACCGCCCTTTCCTTTGAGGTCTAAAAACTGATCTTTGATGAAGATGACATCCCATCTAGTGAATATCTTCGACTCAATGGGATCGAACAACTTGTAGGCTTGATCTGAAGTAGTGTAGCTGATGAAAACACACTTGATACTTTGGAAGTTGAGCTTCTTCCTAATATCATGAGGAATCTGCGCAAAAGTAGTATATCAAAAGCTCCTAAGTTTGATAAAGAAGGTTTGGTACTTGTCCAAAATTCGAATGGTGTTTTGTTTGAGAGGCCTTTAGTAGGACATCTGTTCTGAATAAAGGTTGCTATTGAAACATCTTCAGCCCATAAGCACTTCGGAAGTGTCGAATGTGATAACATGCACTTTGCCAATTCAACTAAGGTTTTATTCTTTCTCTCAGCAAGACCATTTGACCGAGGCAAATAGGAAGTGATGTATTGTTGTTCAATGTCGTTGTTAAGACAATAAACCTTGAATTTATTGGAGATGTATTCTCCCCCGTTATCTGACCTCAGTACTTTGATTCGTTTACCTGTTTGATTCTTAGCATGCTCTTTGAATTGTCTAAATTTGATGAAAGCCTCTGACTTCTGTTTAATGAAATAAACAACTGTTCTTTTGGAGAATTCGTCAATAAAGATAATGAAGTACTTTTTATCTAGCAATGAAGGAGTTTGCATAGGTCCACATATATTTGTATGAACAACATCTAACAGATCTTTTGCTGCATGCCTATGGTTTGATCTAAAAGTCTACTTTCCAAAGATACAGCTATGACAGACAGAGAGATCGACCTTACTAGAAGGATAGTCGAGATCAAGAACCATGGATTGTCTGGACATGGTCAAAACAGATGCATAATTCACGTGTCCTAAGTGACGATGTCATAGTAATGCTTTATTGACTAGAACAGATATTTTCAAGGCTTGGGTTGACTCAGAATAGCAATGTGCCAATCTATATAAGTAACTCTGCCTCTTGCCGAGTGCAAGGATTTTATTACTCCTATCAACAATTTTGCATTGATCAGATTCAAACTCTACCTTATGACCTAAATCTATAATTCTACTCACTGATAACAGATTTGTAGAAAGTTTAGGAACATATAAGACCTTTGATAGTAATTTGAATTGATCATGCCAGAAATGCAATCTTACAGTACCTTCACCTTCAATAGTGTGATTACTATTGTCACCAAGATGAACAAATTTCTTCGTGTTGTAAGGCGTGTAGGAGTTGAAGATCTCACGTTGATTGGTCATATGTTGTGTAGCTCCACCATACATAATCCAAAAATGCGCTTTGATCTTTGACCATGAATGCACCTTCATCCACTTCGACCTAGGGAGATGATGAAACTGTGTTTGCTTGTTGATCAGGTTGCTTGGCTGCGCTCTTCGCTTGGAGAATTCGGCAATCTTTGATCTCATGGTTATTGCGCTTGCAATACCTACAAAACATCTTCTTTTTCGATTGTGGATCTGATGATTGTTCTTGATTTTGAGTCTATTTCTAATTCATTGCAGCCTTCTTGGAGCTTTTTTGCTTCTGTCGCTTAGAGCCTTTGTTGACATATAGTTTGAAAGTACTATACTTTAGGACCATAAATGATCTACAAAAGATCCACAAGAGTGATTGGATGCTTGCTTAACAATCTATCAAAAAACTAGACACAAAAAAGTTGATCTAGATTGGCAGTTTGACAAACAACAAGCATTAACAATCAAAAGCATTGATAAACATTGAAATCCGAGCCCACACATGTGCACTACAGGCTGTAGTATGGCCTTCAACCTGAGAAATAAGTAGAAATTGATTTGGTTTCATTTGGATCACAAAAACTCAATGTACATAGTGAACTAGCTTGAGATTGCCAATGAGCTCCAAAAATTTTCTATCTTCTCACTATGAGAGCTTGGAATACATAGCAAATTCGACTTTCTTCTTGAAGTTAGGTGAATTTCCAGCATGTGATAAGGAAGTTAACTCACCCTTCTTGCCCTAAAATGAAATCCTATCCTAGATCCTAGAGTTATGCTTTGTAGGTAGCTAGTTGTTCAAATTTTCACCTTAAACTTAGGTGTAGGTCCTATAAAGTAGGGATGACCACCAAATAGACATGACCAACTCTCTTGGCTTGACCTAACCTACATTAGGAGTGGTTTGCCACGTGGCATTTTGGCCATACATGTGTGGAACCCAATTATGTACAAAATTTACACTATTCTTCATGGTTTTTGATCAAGCTAGATTTACCAATTTTTGGCAATTCTCCGCACTCCTCCTCAAATTTAGCTTGATCTATCTACAGCTCTCTTGTTAGATGAATGAATGCTTTTAGAAGTGTCTAGAAAATCCAGCTACAAACAAGGAACTTTTGAGACTCCAATAGAGAATGATGTCCATGAAGGATCTTTCACCACCTCTTAAAGGATCCCTTACAAGATGTTCCACAAATGTGTCTATATACATGTAGCACACTTCAAAAACTATACATCATGCCAAGCCATGGATTCCAAGGCATTTTGTGCACTTGAAGATACATCAATGAAAATATTAAGTGAATAAATAATGTTGCCAAAGACAACTTTTCTTGCTTGATCCATATGATTGAGCCTAGATGGCTCCATCTTGATACTCATGGTTCTTCTTGGAGTCCTCGGGTCTTGAGCTTGCTCCTCCACTTGACTCCAAACCATCAATAAACTGAATAAAGTGTTGATCCAAAGGTGCTTCTTCAAGTTTACAAATCTTCCACTCTTGAAAGATCACATTTCCACTGATCCTCAAGATCTTCCTCCTTTTGATGCTCCTCCTCAATGCAAGCAAGATCACACTTTGCCAAGATCTCCTCTTGAGTGATCTCCTCCTTTGCCAAGCTCATTTTTTTAAAAGCAACACTAGCTTCCAACTTAAACAATCTTCCATGTTTAAATCCCTTTGCAATGCAAACATCATTCTTCAAGATGAAACAAACACCATGCTTAAAGTGGACATTTAAACCACTTTCTAAGAGTAGACCAACACTAAGCATATTCTTGGTGATTGATGGTACATAAAGGACATTTTCTAGATCCATGCATTTTGAGTATTCTAGACACAAAGAGATGGTGCCAACACCATCTATCCTACACTCTTCATCATTTTCAGTACAGACAAACTTTTTACCATCATTGAATGAGTGTAAGGTTGAGAAAAAGTCCTTTTCATAAGACATGTGGGAGCTAGCCCCACTGTCAATCCACCAATTGTCTCTTGAATTGCTATTGCTTGTTGGTGAGGATGTAGATGTCATCAAGAATACATCTACTTCATCCTCTTCCTCCTCCTTTGCAAGGTTTCCTTGTTTGTCCTCCTCCACTTGTGCTCTTAGCCTCTTGTAGCATTCAGATGCATAATGCCCCTTCTTTCCACAAAAGAAGCATTTCTGTTTTGACTTGTCCTTTGAGCTTGATGAATCATCCTCTTCTTTGGCCTCCTTTGGATGCTTCTTCTTTCCATTGGTCTTCTTTTTGCCCTTGAATGAGAAATTGGCTTTCTCATCACCATTCTGCAAAGACAAGGAACTCATCCTAGATTTTGCATGGAGCATCCTACACTCTTCAGCCACTAATACACTGTGAAGTTTTTCTATAGTTGGCAAAGTGTCTTGGATGGCAAAACTTTTGACCAAATTTGCAAAGTCATCTCCTAGACCATTAAGGACAATTTGTACAAGCTCTCCATCATGAATCTTCTCTACAATAGAAGCCAACTCCCTATTTAGAGACTTGATTCTAAGTACATAATCCTGTGCACTCTCCTCACTTCTCCTCATGCTTTGCAAAATCTGATTTCTAAGCATGAGTACTCTTGAAGTGTTACTAGATTCATAGATTGATTTTAAAGACTCCCAAGCCTCTTTAACACTAGTACATGCTGATACTTCTCTCAACAAATCATTGCTCAGATTCGTCTTCACACAATGAAGTGCAAGCCTAGATCTCTTCTTGTATCTAGCTAACTCCTGTGCACCTAGAGGTTCATCTTCATCTTCAATCAAGAACTCATAAAGGTCTTGGAGCACCAAGAGTGACTCCATCCTAACATTCCAAATAGCATAATTTGTAAAATTCAATCTCTCACTAGCTTCTAGAAGGTATGCTCCAGCAGATCCCATCTTACTAGTGACTTCTACAAACAAGAAATAAATTTGATTGACTTGAAACTCACAAAGGTCTCACACTTGCAGTGTTTCACTCAAATTTGATTTCTAATCCAACAAATGGACTTATAATCATAGTTCTATCACTCCCTCACAAAGCTGGAATGAAGATAAGATGAAGTGAAAACTACTTTCAAATAAATCTTGCCAAGAAATGGATTTGATTGTCTCTAGAAACTCACTAAGGTCTCTCTCTTGTAGTGTTTCACTCAAATTAGATTTCTAGTCCAACAAATGGACTTATAATCTCAGTTCTAGCACTCCCTCACAAAGTTGGAATGAAGATAAGATGATGTGAAATCTACTTACAATCAAATCTTGGCAATTTTGGCTATTTTTGGACAATAACATGACTAAATCTCCCTCACACTTTTTGATGTACTTTCAAGATCTGTAAAACAAGTTTAGAGGACATGATTTCAGCCTAGATTAATTAGATCTCATGACCCTATGTCAAATCTAATCAAAGGCACTCAATTTTGGTAGCTTATCCTAATATTTCCACCAAAAATTACATCAAAAGCTCAAATTGAATTTCTTTGGATAAAATGAATACCATGCATTAAATGCAGGTTCAGAGGTGCCCACACATGTGGATAGTATAGATTTGGACCCCTACCAAGTTTGGGATCAAATCTCCTCACCAAAATCAAGATTCTAGCTTGCCCTCTCAATACTAGTTTTTAGCACCAAAACTTGCTAAAAATGGATTTGCATTTGATCAATGGCTTATGCTCTTGTACTTAGCTCTGATACCATGTGGAAGTACTATACTTTAGGACCATAAATGGATCTACAAAAGATGCACAAGAGTGATTGGATGCTTGCTTAACAATCTATCAAAAAACTAGACACAAAAAAGTTGATCTAGATTGGCAATTTCACAAACAACAAGCATTAACAATCAAAAGCATCGATAAACATTGAAATCCGATCCCACACATGTGTACTACAGGTTGTAGTACGGCCTTCAACCTGAGAAACAAGTAGAAAGTGATTTGGTTTCATTTGGATCACAAAAACTCAATGTACATAGTGAACTAGCTTGAGATTGCCAATGAGCTCCAAAATTTTTCTATCTTGAGAGCTTGGAATATATAGCAAATTTGACTTCCTTCTTGAAGTTAGGTGGATTTTCAGCATGTGATAAGGAAGTTAACTCACCCTTCTTTCCCTAAAATGAAACCCTAGCCTAGATCCTAGAGTGATGCTTGGTAGGTAGCTAGTTGTTCAAATTTTCACCTTAAACTTAGGTGTAGGTCCTATAAAGTAGAGATGACCACCAAATAGACATGACCTCTCTTGACTTGAGGAGTGGGTTGCCATGTGGCATTTTGGCCATACGTGTGTGGAACCCAATTATGTACAAAAGTTACACTATTCTTCATGGTTTTTGATCAAGCTAGATTTGCCAATTTTTGGCAATTCTTCACATTGTGAAAAGTTTTTACACTTGATGTCGGGATAGGGATTGAACCTAGGACCTCCCCCATTCCGGTGGGGTGCTCTACCACTAAGTTACCCATCCATTTGTGGTCCAAGAAAGTTGTGCAAGGGCTATAGCCTTGACACTTTCTAACACTCCCCCTCAAGGCATAGCCCTTTTTAGCTATTGCTCGTCTAGACCACACCCACAACCATGGATCTGATACCATGTGAATAGTGTTTACACTTGGTGTGTGTGGTCGGGCTAGGGATTAAATCTAGGACCTCCCCCATTCCGGTAGGGTGCTCTACCATTGAGTTACCCGTCCATTTGTGTTCTAAGAGTGTTGTGCAAGAGTTAAATCTAAGTGTGTCGATATGATCATCACTTAGTTCTCATATGTAGAGGGCACGCTTGAAAGCAATGTCATAATTGCATCTTGATTGTCTATGACTGATCCAACAGTGGCCATCTGTTGCAAGAGATTCTTAAACTAGTTAATGTGACTCTGAAGTGAATCACCAACAGACATTTTGAATGTGAAGAATTTCCTTCGTAGATGTAACTCAGTAGTTACGTCCCTCACGTCAAATAGTGAGTTCATAATGTCCCAAACGTCTCTTGATGTTTTAGCTTCAGCTATGTGTCCAATCTGTGTATCTAATATATTGAGGATAATAAGCGCGAAAGCTTTACGGTCCTTTGATTTTCACTTTGAGTTGTCGTCTTCAGGTTTTACTTCTGTACCTGTAACAACATCCCATAATTCGCTGGCAATTAACAAGGTCTTCATCTTAAATTTCCACAAATGAAAATTGGATCTATTCAGCTTGTCTACAATGAGACAGGCTTTACTTTGAGAATCCATCTAGAACTTAGTCTATCGATTGTATCGATGACACTAAGATGTAGTAATGCCAACAGTAGGAAAATCAATTCTTTGATACTGAAAGTTGAAAAGAACTGAAGAGTATGATATCAATTTGATATCGCAAAAGATATCAAGTATTAGAGCTTTCACTCTAATATCATGTTGGAATTGGAGGCTCATTCATGGTGGATTTCAACACATACACTTCACAATAAGTGAAATATGGAGAAGACATGCAAGCAAACATTCATCACTTTCATTTATTACATGTTTGTTGTTGTTTTGCAAAGATTTCAAAGGTGGAAACATGGAGGAATCATTCCATTCCCATTCTATGTTATTCATGATGTACTAGTTTCATCTTGAAATGTAAAATTGATGTAAGAAATAGTGAATATGGACACTATTATCTATATCAATTATGAAGTTTATTGTTTTGTACATATTAGGATCATTGAGAGGATATCTATCCTTAAGATGGAAATAATTCTTAAGTTAGATCAAAGTAGTGGTGTAAAACTAGCAAGTAAAGTTGAAGAGGGAGTGTGAAAATTGTCAACACTTCCTAGCTAGTTTTAGGCCAAATTTGGTATTTTTGGCACATACTTTTGGATCTAACCTTTCAAACGAGTGGAATAGGCCTAGATTCATTTATTTTCATAGTTATTTCATATTGAAGAAGTCTCAAACTTCAGGACCTTCGAAATGACACCAAAATCATGTTATTTGGACATATACGCCAAAATTGGCTATTTTAGGCTACTGGTGCCCTAAAATTGGGTCCTAAGTTCTGGAGAGAGGAGAGAGAGTCTTCTCTCTCACCTATATTAGGCTAAAATTCGTGGAAAACAGGTCGGAGAAACCTATTGTACGGTTCATTGAGATCAATAGATCATTGTCATTGTCATTGAGAGCATTGTCTTGTTGTGTATTCAAGCTTTTGTGTATGATCTTAAGAGGTTTCCAAAAGTGGTAGGCTGCTGTTGGGCACCCTTTTTACTGTTATTTTTGGCTACCAATAGTACCTTAAATTAGTTTCTTTTTTCTCTTGAATGCTTTGTCAAGTTCATGTGTATCAAAGGTAGCATTCGGGATGCTTTACCATTTCTAGCTTTTGTAGCTTGTTGTGCAAAGATCTTAGCCAAGCATTTTGAGAGTTTGGATCCACGCAAGATCCACTTTTTTCACAAAACATACTTTTGATGACACAATATCTTGCTTTCAGAATGTTTTAAAAACATATCTAAGCCATCAATGAAAAGAAATATTTCCATACAATAGGCATCATCCAAAACTAAAATTGCCTTACTTGAATTTTGAGATGTAGAAATCTCAATAAAGCAAGATAGTACATCAAGTAATGGAAGAGAAGCATAAGTGAGAATGTTGGAGTGGATACCATCTAAAACTTGCTTCTCTTACCATGAAGAATGAGCCATAAAGACTCGGCTATGCATCTTGAAGATCCCCTTGAAATCATGTATTGAGGAGGCTCCTCCTCAAACCTCGACCCCGTCACATCTTGATAGTCTTCAGTAGATATAATTTGTGATGCATCTTGAGATGCCTTGATCTCAGCCCCTTCCAAAGTTGAATGTCGATCTTCATAAATATGACATCTCTATCCTCAATCATCTTTGAGGTAGAGAGTATAAAGGCTTTATAGGCCTCCGTGGTGGATAAGCATCCAACCATGAAAAATGAACTTGGCTTTCTTCCTTGTTTCCAAGGGAATATGTGCAAAGCAAGAACTTCTAAAGACTCTAAGGTGTTCAACCTTAGGCTTTTTTTTGAATAATACTTTATATGGTGTATTTCCTTCAAGATCTCCATTAATCCTCAAAGCTTTGATCGTCAATGAGAATTCCATCTCAATATATGCTTTGAATAATAGGAAATAATCATGCACCATAAATCTTGAAGAAAGAAGATATAACCATGTGCATCTTGTGTCATCATCTTCTTTGGAAAGCTTGGATACATAAGCAACATCACAAGACTTTGCACTTCTTAGATTCACTTTGTAGATGCCTTCATATCTAGATCCATGTGCAAGGATCTCATCATCCTTCTTGATCACACAATTGTCAATATGGAAATTGACATCAAGGCCACCATCAAGTAATTGGCCAACATGACTTATAAGATTCTTTGTAAGCTTGTGAACAAAAAAAACCTTCTGAAGAGATAGAACTTTGGAAGATGCAAGTTTCAAGGGAATAGTCCCTACTCCTTCAATTTTGCACTCTTGATCGCTTGCAATGTATATGGACTTCTTGATTCCTTCATAAGGCATAATAAATGAGAAGGAATCCTTGGAGCTACACATATGAGATGATGCTCCACTATCAATATACCAAGAGCCATCCTTTTGAAGGGGATGAGGAGAAGCTTGATGCCATAAGAGATCATTCTCCATCACTATTGGAAAATATGAGTCAAAGAAAAAAACAATTCATTTCTAAGCTCTGATACCTCTGATGGAATTTAAACAGAACAAATAATGCTCTGATCCCATTGTTGAGAACCCGAATGGAGTTCGATTCTGTCTGCTAGTCACTGCTTGCTAGATCAGATCTACAATCCTCCAAAGTGTAGACAAACACTGTTGACCTACGTTTGATTCATTTAAAGATTCAATCAAGTATGGACCAATGTGCGGAATAAAAGATAAACAGTTGAATAAGAACAGACAACAATCGAACATCTGAACGTTCAAGATCATTCAGCATATGCATTACCTATTATATTATCAATGATCTTTTGTTCAGAATGTTGTGTGGCAAACCCACCCAGGGCATCAATGTGAAAGAAACTGTGTCTTCCACAAACAATATCAGTATAGTCTCGCTTACTAGTAGACTTTGGATCCCTCTTGTATCTCTCTATCTTTGTTGATTGCACAGTGTCTGGCTTGTACATGTTATACGGTTTATCATTTTTCGGGATATAAATGCTAAAGACTTGTCTTACACTAAAGGACAAGACCTCTAGAAATGAAACAATGCTTGGAACAATTTTAGTCCAGTCAAGGATATGAACCGACGAGAGTTGTATCGCCGCATCTAACTAGAGTAGATTAAACTTGTACTTAATGTACCATCAATTGTATAATTTACATGAGTTAATGAATGGAGCGATGCAACAGGAATCTCAAGAGGTGTGTTTGCTCGTTCCATAGGTAATATAAATGAAGACACGTTCCATTCTCACACCACCGAGAGAGAGAGAGAGAGAGAGAGAGAGAGAGAGAGAGAGAGAGAGAGAGAGAGAGAGAGAGAGAGAGAGAGAGAGAGAGAGAGAGAGAGAGATTCTTGTACTTGACAACTAGATTAACACACAACTCCATTTCATTCATAATAAGTCAAAACTATACCAATTGAACAGCTTTTAAGTGCTATCTCCCTGGGAAGTGACATAAATATTACACAAATCTAGCAATTCTAGGTTGGTATATCACGACAACAGACATGAACTCAAACTCAAACTCAAACTCGAACTTGAAAGCTATCAAAGCTTTGTGGGCATAAACATTTTGTTTCTTTAGCTCCTTCTCGAAGCGTGGTAGATTTACTATGCCAAGACTCTTTCTCTGCCTCTTGAATATTTCTTTGTCTAGCGGCTTGGTGCATATTTGCTGAAAGATTTGCTTCGCGGTCTTCCAGTGTGTAATACCTGCATTCGTGCTGAATATTGGCTCATCCTAAACATGGTGTAAGCAATGTCGGGGTGTATGTTATCTGTTAGATACATCAGCGATCCAATCAGCCTCCTGTAAGGTGTGTGCAACATGATCTCCTTCTCTTCGTCAATCTCTGAACAATCTTTGTTTGACAGAATCGTACTTGCAAGCATTGGGGTGTTTGCCTCTTTGCAATCTGTCATCCCGAAATCATTTAGGATTTTCTTGATGTACTTGGACTGGTGAAGGTACAATTTCCCTTCATCATGGTCATGTTTGATCTGCAAGCCTAGATAACATCTAGCTTCTCGTAGGTCTATGATTTTGAAGTTTCTCAAGATGTCGCTGTTGACTTCAGCAATAAGCTCTTCACTTCTGTGAGTATCAGTGTGTCATCCACATACATAGCAACAATGGTGACCTGTTCGTTTGTGATCTTTACATAAACATTGGAATCGACCATTAGTGGCTCGAAGCCCAAGGATTGTAGGGCATGGTCCTTCTTCTTGTACCATTGTCACGTGGATTGCTTCAGTCCATAGATACTTCCGAGTATGCATTTGACAAGCATAGGTGGGAAGTGATTTGCAAGTATAGTCTGGAGGTTGATCCATGTAGACTTCTTTGTCTACTTCGCCATGCAAAAGCGTTGTCTTCTCATCGAGAATGTGAATCCTGAGGTCATAAGTAGTTGCATATGCAAATAGTAAGCATAGGGACGAATGTTTCTTGACTGGAGAAAAGGTCTCAATGTAATCAATACCGTACTTTTGAGAGAATTCATGCGCTACAAGTCTAGTCTTATACCTCGAAACATTTCCATTTGGTCCATACTTCAACTTGTATATCCATTTGCACTATATAGTCTTTCGCTTATCTGGTACTGGCTGTAGTGTCCATACCTCATTCTTCTTCATAAATTCCATCTCTTCATTCATGGCTTGGATCCATTTGTCCTTGTTTGGGCCTTCGATTTCTTCCTCGAAAGTTTGTGGCTCTTTCGCCACTGAATCCACAGAACTCTTCAGATGTTGAAGCTGAGTTGCCTAGCACAAATATGGCTGGCACCCTTCATTCTCTTGTTAATATACTGGGGAGATTATTTTGGTATTGTAATGTCTCTGCCTTTGTCTCTTCAGCTAGGTCTGAAACCATTTCGATTTATAGGCGTTATGGCTGCAGGCATGCTTGTTGTCCTTTCATCGTCTGATTCGTCGCTCAACTGAGGTGCAATTTGAACATCTTTGTGTGAGTGTTTGTCTTCTGCTCTCTCTATCATGGTTGGCGAGTCGAAGTACTACTTTCCTAAGACTTCATAACTGGCAGAATCATCATCGGTCATTATTCTGGTCTCATCGAACTTGATGTCTCTGACTATCTTCACTAGATTCGTCTATGGCAGGTAGATACTATAGTATGATGAATGGTTGTCATACTCGATGAGATATCCCTATTCAACTTTCTCATCTAGTTTCTTTTGAAGCTTATCAGAAACATGGGCATAAGCTGCACAACCAAAGATTCGAATGTGTGTCAGATTGGGCTTTCTACCCCACCATAGTTCGTGTGGGGTACACGAAGACAGTTATAGCTACTGCTTCAGCCCATAGCACTCTTGGTGCCTTTGAGCGATCATGCACCTCACGGATTTCATGAGTGTCCTATTCTTTCTTTCAAAAACACCATTGTGTTGTGGTGTGTAGGATGCAGTAAGGATTCCTCGATCATTGTAGAAATCAACGAAGTGATTCGAGGTGTATTCTCCACCACGATCTATTCTAATCTGCTTCACTTTGCTTCCTGTCTGCTTTTTTGTCCAGTTCACGTATTCTGTGAACTTGTCGAGTGCTTCTGATTTGTTGTGAATGAAGTAGACTCTGGCGAACTTACTGTAGTCGTCAATGAAGGTAATATAGTACTTCGAGCCTTCTACTGAGATCACATGGAAAGGTCCGCATATGTCCGAATGTACCAGCTCTAGAATATTTGTCATTCTGAAGGAGTCTCTGGTAAAAGGAGTGCGAGACATCTTCCCTTTCATGCACGCATTACAGGTCATTGAATTTGTTGCATTCGAGATGCTCAGTCCTGTGACAGCTCCATGTTGGCTTGCCTGATAAAAGACGATTGGGTTCATGTGGCATAGCCTTCTGCCATAGAACATCTGCCGAATCATGGGCTTGGTGTGCTTGATCTGCTGGTAGGTGTACCTTCAAATGATAAAGGTGCCCTTTCGTCTAGCTTGTGTAATCAGCCTGATGGTGCTGGCATCAATGATATTGCATGTTTCATTCAAAAACATCACACGCATCCCATCTTCTGCTATTCTTGCTACTAAAAGCAAGTCTTGCTACAGTTTGGATACGAACAGAACATCTTCTAGTTTGCGATCTCTGCCGTTTGTGTTGATCCACAATGAACCAGTGCCATTCACCTGATGTCTTGATCCGTCTCCAAGAACAATGTATCTTGATGAATTTGTACTTAAAAAATAAGACATTATTCGTCTGGATGTAACGAAGTGAGCAAGCCATTAAGTATGACTTGGAATAGCTCACTTTGTTTGATGGAATCTCCAATACAAGCAAAGCTCCCTATGAATGTCTTTCACTCTCAAAATATAATTAGTGGCACTCTCATCACTCTTTTGAGAACTTTGAAATATTTGATTTCTAAGAGTGAGGAGTCTAGAGGTATTCTTGGCCTCATAGATAGCTTTGAGTGCAAGTGTTGGCAGATTCCTTGAGGCCAACATTAACAATAAGTTGCGAGGGTCGTGGCATCCTGCGTGCGTAAGCCCATAAATAGATTTTGATATGTGCTAGAATCGACAATGTGGAATCCGTATCTATGCTGCGTCCCACCGAAGAAGTGTGAAATAATCACACACATTCCTTGTGTGCACGTCTAACGTCTTGAACACTGCACAAAAATGAGCGCAACACTCTCATTGTATAAAAAATGAGATGGGAAGAAATATATAAAAGGGAAATCCATGTATGCAATGCTCCATTGGATTCTTTGTTCTGCATTTGTGACACTCTTTTTACGTATTATGGAAGGAGTCGGGCACAGGCCATTCTACTCCGGGCCTTGCCCAAATTTTTTTTGGAAAGCCGAACCGAGCAGAATGGTCTGTGCCCGGCTCCTTCCATTGCGTAATGGATACCTGAATTTTTTTCACAAGCACATTACGAAGCATAAAAAGTAGGTTTGATTTTGATTGACCACTACAAATGCGCCATGTGGCATCATAACGGATGTCGTACGGACGGGCACAGACAGGCAGAAAAAAAAATGCAGAATCTACCTTAAAAAAAAACACATATATTTTATACTTTTTAATTTGTTTAAAATTGGACAGAATCTGCCACAGGTATTCATTACGTATTATGGAAGAAGCCCGGCAGAGGCCATTCTGCCCGGTAAGGATTTCCAGAATTTTTTTAGTCGGCCTCGACTAAAAAAATTCTGGAAATCCTTACCGAGCAGAATGGCCTCTGCCGGGGCCTCGACTAAATTTTTTTTGGAAATCCTTACCAGGCAGAATGGCCTCTGCCCGACTCCTTCCATTGCGTAATGGATTTTTGGACCCTTTTTAAACCAATCCTTAGCTGCCACATGGCAAGTGCAAGCAAAATCAGCACTAAAATAATTTGAGACCAATCCGATGTTGCCACATGGCAGACGCAGGCAGAATCTGCACTAATTTTTTTAAAAAAGAAACAGGTGACTATTCTGCTTTTTAATGTGTTCACAAATGGGCAGAATAGTCACCAAAAATCCATTTTACTTACTCTTATCACGATTTGATCACATCCCCACACTTTCTTGATTACAACCCACTTCACTATCATTCAATCAAGAAAACAAAAAACTTCAACACCACCGACAGTCACCAATCCCATCAATCCCATCGGATGTATACCAGGCCTTTGGCTCAGTCCTTTTGTTCTGACCTGCGAAGCCAATCCCATTGAATGTATACCAGGCCTTTGGCTCAGTCCTTTGATTCTGACCTGCACGACCCATTCCATCGGATGCAAACGGACGCTGCCCATCAGATGCAAACTGCTGCCCCTACCTTCCCTCCTCTGTCGGTTGTAAACTGTGCGACTGTCGGATGTAACTCCTTTGCACACAAACCTCGGATTGGACGGTAGGCTATTTTCAAACAATCGGAATGCTTCCAAATGTCCCCACACCTGTCAAATCCGAGAGGCTTCAGAAACTCTCCTTTGGATCTGATCTGCGAAACCCAACTCCATTGGATTGAATGCCCTGGATTTGCACGCAATAAACCAGGCCTTCGGCCATAAACAGTCTTCATCCAACAGGGTTGGCTCAGTTGGTTAGCTTGACATCCAAAGTTTCTTTGGTCTCAGGTTCGAGCCTCCCCTTGGAAACCAAGAAGCATAAACAATCTTCGGATCCCATTAGAAACACGTGCCTTCCCTCTGTCGGACGCAAACACTGCCTCCCCTCCTCCGTCGGATGTAAGGTGCCCATCGGACGCACCTCCCCGTCAGACGTCTTAGACTGCCCATCGGACGCAATCCTATCGGTAACACCTACCCATCGGAGGCACTTGCCCATCAGAGGCACCTGCCCATCAGACGCAATCCTATCGGTAACACCTCCCCGCCGGATGCAAAAAAAGGCCTTCCCATCGGACGCAAATGCAAACAAGAAATCCAAGAAATCTATGTACCTAGCTGTTGCGCCGGCGCCTCAAAGGGCGCTGGGACTTGAGCGGTTTTCCCAACACGCACTTAAGTCTAACATTCATCCATCATGCATTACGTAAAAGCCAACTCAGAAACGTAACAAGCTTAACCATTCAGACTTAAGAAAACTGGAATCCCAACCAACCCGAAAGCCAACTTAGAATACGTCCCCAAAAGGTAACTAAAGGCAAAGACAAGCCACACATGAAACCCAAGGCATAGTGGTCGCCAAACTGACCAATTGGCATAGCGGCAAGCCCCATGTCGATGACAGGGACCCTTAGGCGCCAGCGACGCAAAAAGGTTGTAGTAAGGGTCCTTCCACTTGGACCAGTCCCGGAGGCGAAACTGAAATGATAATCATCCCCAAGGATCAACTTTATTAGATTTGGAAGAGGTTACATTCATACATAGACTGACCGGTCTCGGGGCCACCAACACGTGCTGGGCATTGTGCCTGGCTCGTGCTGGTAGAGGGAGCTGAGACCTGGCGACTGGATTCTTGGCGCTGGTTGAGCTGCCCAAGTTTCTGTCTGTCGGACTTCCCCTATAGTTCTGCTGTGTTTCGACGCACCCCCTCTGTTCTGAAACATAGTGCTTTCTGGTAAAGCACGCTTTTTGGGACTTAGTTTTTATTTTGCTGATTAAGCCTGGCAAGCCTGGCAGAATCAGTCTGGCTCCCAGACATGGGTCCTGGGAGCCGTCCTGATGGCAGAATCAACTTGCTTCCTGACTAGGCCATGACTCGAGCTCCAGAGCTAGCTCATGACTTGTGACTACTTGACTGGCTCACCACAGGTCGGAGGCTCAGTCCTTGACGTTCTAACTTGCTCTGGGACCTTAGGGAGCGTCACCCCTTAGAGTCTTACAGGGCACGCTGGGTGCACCTGAGTCAGCTTTACAACATCCTCCCCTCGTTTGAAAAAGCTGATGTCCTCAACAGGGCCAAACTAGACCTAGGACGTATGGCACGGGCTTAATTCACCGGCCTTAACAACTTTGAATTAAAAATACATTGGCAGTAGCACATGAAAAGTGTAGATAAAGTTCACTTACGTAAAACCTGTGTAAAGCTGCAAGTGATTTATTGACAAACTTAAGAAAGATACCTAGAAGTTCCTTGAACTTCAGAATGGCCATGAATGTTTATGTAGGAAGCATGCCGCCAGGTAGTGCTGTGTGTGCCGATATGGGAAAACGGCTATTGCATTGGTTCTACTGCAAATAATTTGCAAGTACTTCAGGGGCTCCCTCCTTAAGTTTGTCTTCGTACTCCCAAGAAGCCTAAATAAGTGGAGCCCATAGCCACTTTACTAGATATTCACGTTGAACGCCAGTTCGCTTTCTATGTGTCAATATTTGTTCTGGTACAAGCTGCCTCTTTGTATCATCAAGTGTCGTTGGTGGGTGACGGAGTTCGTGTTGCCGATCAAATCGCTCATCTGGTTTGTACCGTTTGAGTAATGAGATATGAAACACATTGTGTATATCCAAGCTGGACGACAATGCCAATCGGTAAGCCACTGGGTTGATCTTCTTGGTGACATAATATGGTCCCGCATAAGGTCGAACGAAATTATGAGAAAAACTTTTTGGTAACGCAATGTTCTTTGTGTTCAGCCATACTTGATCACCTTCCTCAAATTCCAGTTCTCGTCGATGTGGGTTTACGTCAGCTGCCATACTCCTTTGTGACTGCTCTAGAAATGACTTCACCTCTGTCAGCTTTGTGTGCCACTCATTGATGAATTCCTCCACAGTAGATACTGGTGTTTCCTGCACGCCTGCAAGAAAAGAGCTTGGAACAATCGGTAGCCGACCATTGCTTATCTCGAAGGGTGCCCTTCCAGTAGATCTGTTCACTTGGTTGTTATGTGCGAGAATATCCAAGTAGTTGACCCAATCGGATTGGTCCCAAGCGACATAATTTCGTAAATATTGTTCAATCTGTCGATTGACTCGTTCCGTTTGCCCATATGTCTGAGGGTGATATGCAGTGCTGAAATTCAGTCCAATTCCCACAAAGCGAAATAGACAAGTCCAAAACTTTCCGACGAACTTGGTGCCTCGGTCAGAAATAATCGTTCTAGGCAGGCCATGGTATTTGAAGAACATTTGAAAAATAACCTTGCCGCTTCTTCAGTTGTCACTGAACTTTTAGTTGGTACTAGATGAACTTGCTTTGAAAAGCGGTCAACCACCACATAAATTGAGTCGAAGCCTTGGCACCGTGGTAGTTGAACAATAAAATCCATGCTCACCAAATCCCATGGGTATGCTGGTACTGGTAATGGTTGGAGTAGTCCTGCTGGAGCTAGCGGTTCCACCTTCACTTGTTGACATGTCGGGCATGTTTGCACATAGGATTCAACGTCTGCCCACATACCTGGCCAATAAAAGTCTCTTTTGAGAAGTTCATACATGCGATTCACCCCTGGATGTCCGGCGGCTAGTACGTCATGATGTTCTCGCAAGACTTTCTTCCTCAGGTTGATGTTGTCTGGGACATATACTCTGCGTTGTTTATAAACAACCATTTGATCTTTCCAAGTGAAATGTTTATGAGGCTTTCCCAGCTGAAATTCGATCATTAAGTCCTTCGCCAACGCATCTGCACCATAATTCTCCCTGATTTCTTGGAGTAGGTCAGTCACCTGAGTTATCACTGTTGCCATCAAGTGTTCCTGTCTACTTAGTGCGTCCGCCACCACATTGTTCTTTCCCGCCGTGTGTACAATGTCTATATTGAAGTTTAAGAGAAAGTTTTGCCATCGCATTTGCTTTGGCGTGAGCATACCTTGGGATGAGAAGTACTTGAGTGATACATTATCAGTGAACGCCTTAAAGGGTTTTCCTACCACATAATGTCTCCAATGCTCCACTGCTTGAACTACTGCGACCATTTCTTTTTCATGAGTTGGGCATCGTCGCTCTACGTCACTCAATTTCTTTGAAAAATATTCAACAAGTTTTCCGTCTTGCATCAGCACAGCCCCAATAGCGAAGTTTGACGCGTCTGTATGTATTTCAAAAGGTTTGCTAAAGTTCGGTAAGGCAAGGATGGGTTCTTGAGTGATCCATTGTTTTAGTTCTTGGAACGTTGCTTCACATTCCGGTGTCCATGTCATCTTCAGTTGAGTCTTGGTCTGCTCCAACAGTGGTGCCACAATTTTGCTAAATGCCTCAATGAATCTCCTGTAAAAGTTACATAAGCCCACAAAGGATTTGATGCCATGAACAGTTTTAGGAGCCAGCCAATCCAAGATAGTCTTGATCTTCTTAGGATCCATCCGAATTCGTCCGTAGCCTATAACGTGTCCAAGGAAATCAACTTCCTCTACCACAAATTCACATTTTTCTCTTTTCTCGAACAAGCTGTTCTTCCTTAGTCGTTGGAGGACAGTCCTTAAATGTTTAATGTGATATTTGAGGCTGTTGAATTTCACACGTGTGGACTGTCCACTACATGTACTTGTGATCTCCTAAGGTGTGTAGATGCACCAAGATCAAGACTAGATTGAGATTCAAGATCAATCTTGAATCCTATGGCAAAAACACACTACTACATGCATTCAATCACTTCCAACTCTCACTCACACATGTGGGAAGTGTTCCAAAAGTATTCTAAGTAAAAACAAGCTGCTCTCCTCAGGTAGAGAGAGAAAAACCATCAAGAGCTCTCGGGTAGAGAGAGAAAGCTAGAAATTCAATGACACTCAAAATCCACTCAATCTCAAAATCAATTAGATCCAAAATGAGGAGTACAATGATACTAATAGATTCATGAGCTACCACTATGCTTAACTATGATTGGATCACACTTTGCCACCTCTTAATCCTATTGGACCATTGATCCATGCACCTCTAAATTCTATTGGACTATATTCAAGCACACCTCAATTTTCTATTGGACCTCACAAGGTTCCACCTCTAAATCCTATTGGACCTCTTAAGCTTCATTAAACAAAAGCATGACACTTGTATACACTCTAATTGGCACAAGTTTGGCTCTATTTTGGCTCAATAGTGGCATTACCAGTGGAAATGGATAATTTGCCATCTATGCCAAATTTGACCCTATCAACATCCTACACCTAAATGCTTGACTATGAAATTCTATGAGACCCCTATATCAAACATTTTGATTTACTCTACAATTCTCCACACGTGGGAACATCCTCCACACATGTGAGATTCACTTACAAACTTCTATCATAAAAAATGCCAAGCTAGATTTTTGCCAATTTCTCACACTCCTCCTCAAAAAATAGCTTGGAAAGGTACTAGATCACTTGAGAAGTTTGTAAATCTTTCTGAGTGGATCCTTTGGTATGCATAAGAAGTGAAGATCAGCCAAGGGATCCATCATAGCAGCACCCTTACCATATCCATGATAAGATCTCTTTGGTAGAGATCTCTTGCCAATGCCTTTGAAGAGTGCTCCACCAATATGCCACTATTATCATGGGCTTCCTCCATGCTTGATGATGATCTTTGCCTTGAAAGTTCCACTTGCATGATGGATGCACCATAAATAGAGAAATCTGAGGCTTCCAAGCCTTATAAGGATCATGGAGATCAAGATCATAAGATGTGAAACAATGATGATTATCAAGATTATGCTTTCTAGCTTGACTAGTCCACATACAATGAACTATATCCATGATGGATCTGATCTTGATATCAAAGACTATCTTGATCTTTTTTAGGCTAGCTACTCTCTCAAGGATGTAAGTGTCCACTTTGGATGCTTCATTTAATCTCAAGAGGAGTTTACAATTTGCCTCAAAACATGTGAAAACATGATTTTCAAAAAAGTGAGTACCAAGCTCAATCTTGTTCTTACTAGAACCAAGAGCATACTTTTGACAATACAATATCTTGCTTTCAAAAAGTATTGGAAACACATCTAAGTCAATAATGACAAGAAACATGTCCATACCATAAGCATCATACAAAACTAGTATAGCTTTTCTTGAACTTTGAGATCCAAAAAATTCAATGAAGCAAGATAGCATTTCAAGCAAAGGAAGAGAAGCATATATGAATGTGTTGTAGTAGATACAACATGAAATATGCCCCTCTTTGCCATGTAAGGTGAGCCATAAAGACTCGGCCATGCATCTTGAAGACCTTCTTGAAATCATATGAAGAAGAAACTCCTCCTCACACATTGGCCCCATCATAACTTGAATACCTTCAAAAAGGATAACTTGTGATGCTTCTTGAGAAGTAAAGACACTAAAGGCCTCCTTGATGGATGAGTATCCAATCATGATCCATGAGCTTGGATCATCCTTCCTTCTTGTTTCCAAGGAAATATATGCAAAGCAAGCACTACCAAGTTCACTAAGGTGATCAACCTTAGGCTTCATCTTGAATAAAACTTCATATGGTGCTATTCCTTCAAGAGCTCCAATACTCCTCAAAGCTTTGATCTTCAATGAGAATTTCTTCTCAACATATGCTTTGAATAATAAGGAATAATCATACACCATAATACTTGAAGAGAGAAGATATGTGCATCTTGTGTAATCCTCCTCCTTTGAAATATTGGAAATATAAGAAACATCAAGAGAGTTTGCACTCTCACTTGGATCAAATTTGTAGATGCCTTCAAATCTTGATCCATATGCAAGGATCTCACCATCCTTCTTAATCACACAATTGTCAATATTGAAATTGACATCAAAGCCACTATCAAGAAGTTGGCCAACACTTAAGATGTTCTTTGTAAGCTTTGGGACAAAAAGAACATTGTTGAGAAAGAGATCTTTAGAAGATGCAAGATTCAAGGGAATAATCCCTACTCCTTCAATATTGCACTCATGCTTACTTGCAAAGTATATGGTCTTCTTGACTCCATCATAAGGCATAATAGATGAAAAAAAGTTCTTGGAGCCACACATATGTGAAGATGCTCCACTATCAATATACCATGAGACATCCTTGTTGAAGGTGGAAGAGGAGAAGCTTGATGCCATAAGAGAGCCTTCTCCATCACTTGCAATATAGTCTTCTTTATCATTGGTGATGTTGGCTTGATTGAGTTGATTCTTCTTCTTTAAGCAATTGGTGGCATAATGGCCTTTCTTGCCACAATAAAAGCACTTGATCATCTTCTTCTTGAGATTTTAATTAGAAGCATGAGAGGTATCCTCCTCCTCTCCATCTTGGTCTTTAGCTTTGTCATTAGAGAAGTGATGGTGTTGCTTCTTACTCCTCTCTTTGTGCTTGGTAAATAGAACTTTGCCATCATCATGATTGAGTGATAGCTTGTCCATCCTCAAGAGTTTGTACTCTTGTCTTGATTCTTCAGAAATAAGCACACTTTGAAGGGCCTCCAAACTTGGTAGCTCCTCCTTAATAGCATAGGATTGGACAAGGTTGTCATATTCATCTCTCAAGCCATTGAGAATGACTTGGACTAGCTCACTTTGATTGATTGAGTCACCAATACATGCAAGCTCCCTATGAATATCCTTGACTCTCAAAACATAATTAGATGCACTCTCATCACTCTTTTGACTACTTTGGAGTAGTTGATTTCTAAGAGTGAGGAGCCTAGAGGTGTTCTTAGCCTCATAGATGGACTTGAGACAATCCCAAGCTTCCTTGGATGTAGAACAATCACCAATCTCCCTCAATATCTCATTAGAGACATTCATCTTAATGTAGTGGAGAGCCATCCTAGCTCTCTTCTTGTATTTTTGTACTTCTTGAAGGACTTGAGGCTCCTCCTCAATCCCAAGTACAATGTCCATCACATCTTGGAGTATCAAGATGGACTCCATCCTCAACTTCCATATTGAATAATTGGAAGTAGACAATCTCTCACTTGGTTGCAACAAGTATGAACTCATTGAAGTCATGTAAAGTGGAGATAAATAAAAGTGATGAACAAAAAATGTTGCTTCTCTCTCACTATAGGATCCAATAATGGTGTGCTACCATCTCCTATGCAAGATCTTGCAACAAACTGTGAGATGATTCTCACTAGCTATCTCAATCTCTCCAAAACTAGATCTACTTCACATCAAATGATGGAGTACGGGCAAAGTTAGGATCAAACACTCTTAGCACGTGTGAAATACACTAAGAAACCAAATTTGACTCAAATACAATGATATTGCATGAAACAAAATGGCTAAGATCTCAAAACAGTGCCTAGATCACATATAGATGAGATTGGTAAGCATTCAACTGTGATTTTGGATCAAACAAGCAATCTTTTGACCAAACCAAATGTGTCCACCCAGGTCTAGGTGCCCTAACTAACCCTCTTCAAAAGCTTATAACTTTTGATTGGCTCAACCAAATGGAATGAAACTGATTGCATCAGAAACTAGACAAAAATAGCTTCAAAACAAGCTATCTAGCAAGATTTTTGGATCAAACATGAAAGAGAACTCCCAAACTGAAATTGGATGTTCCTCACACGTGTCTGAGCACCTGATTCCGTACAGTACCAGGTCAGACCCAATCAATGTCCTTTTGATCTCTTTTGATCCAAAATTGAACAAGATAGCTAGGAAAATGGGCCTTGACAATTTCTAGCTCAAGATTGATGAATAGTTTTCACTCAAATGGATCAAAATGCATGGTAACCTTAGGTGTGATCTTTGAGGCTGTTGAATTTCACACGTGTGGACTGTCCACTACATGTACTTGTGATCTACTAAGGTGTGTAGATGCACCAAGATCAAGACTAGATTGAGATTCAAGATCAATCTTGAATCCTATGGCAAAAACACACTACTACATGCATTCAATCACTTCCAACTCTCACTCACATGTGTGGGAAGTGTTCCAAAAGTATTCTAAGTAAAAACAAGCTACTCTCCTCGGGTAGAGAGAGAAAAACCATCAAGAGCTCTCGGGTAGAGAGAGAAAGCTAGAAATTCAATGACACTCAAAATCCACTCAATCTCAAAATCAATTAGATCCAAAATGAGGAGTACAATGATACTAATAGATTCATGAGCTACCAATATGCTTAACTATGATTGGATCACACTTTGCCACCTCTTAATCCTATTGGACCATTGATCCATGCACCTCTAAATTCTATTGGACTATATTCAAGCACACCTCAATTTTCTATTGGACCTCACAAGGTTCCACCTCTAAATCCTATTGGACCTCTTAAGCTTCATCAAACAAAAGCATGACACTTGTCTACACTCTAATTGGCACAAGTTTGGCTCTATTTTGGCTCAATAGTGGCATTACAAGTGGAAATGGATAATTTGCCATCTATGCCAAATTTGACCCTATCAACATCCTACACCTAAATGCTTGACTATGAAATTCTATGAGACCCCTATATCAAACATTTTGATTTACTCTACAATTCTCCACACGTGGGAACATCCTCCACACATGTGAGATTCACTTACAAACTTCTATCATAAAAAATACCAAGCTAGATTTTTGCCAATTTCTCACAGAGGCTACGATCAAACACCAAGATGTCATCGATGTACACAATGACAAATTCATCTAAGCAGTCTTGAAAAATGTTGTTCATCAACGTGCAAAAAGTGGCCGGTGCGTTTGTTAGACCGAACGGCATCACCCTGAATTCATGACTCCCATACCATGTTCGAAAAGCCGTTTTGTGCTCATCGCCTTTAGCTATTCGAATTTGGTGATATCCAGATCTAAGATTTATTCGGCTAAAATATCTGGCATGTTTGAGCTGGTCGAACAGGTCATCAATTCTAGGCATGGGATACTTGTTCTTGATGGTACCCTTGTTGAGCATGCGGTAATCCACACACATCCGCAGTGTCTTGTCCGCCTTTTCCACAAATAGTACAGGGGCTCCAAAAGACGAAGCACTGGGTCTAATGAATCCTTTGTCTATCAATTCACCAAGTTGTCGTTTCAGTTCCACCAACTCTTCTTGGGACATCCTATAAGGTGCTCGTGAAGTTGGTTCTGTTCCTGGTACCAACTCAATCTTATGGTCCACTGGTCTTCGAGGAGGTAACTTAGCTGGGAGTTCTTCTGGAAACACATCGCTTAATTCCTCTAGAAAATCTGCCATCTCCTTTGGCAAATTTTTCTATTGTGCATTTTTCCCTTCTGGAACCTCTCTGCAGATACAAAGAAAGCACTTTGACCTTTTCCCTTTCGCCATGCTTTTAATCACAGATGCAGCAACCAGATTTTGTTCAATATCGGTGCGCTTCGCGTTCCCTCCAGACACAGCTTTTGTCATATAGATCTGTCCCTTGTAATCCAAGAGAACCAAGTTTGAGCTCATACCCAAAACTGCAATAGAATGTTCATTTAGCCAGGGAAGGCCCAAAATTACATCGAAGGCATCCATCTCTAAAATCCGAAAGCTAAGTTTAGCCTTCCATCTCCCAATTTGCACCGGGATGTTCAATGTTGCTTTGTCTACGTCCAGTGCTCCCTTTGCTGTTTCTACCTTGAGCGTTGATGTTACATTTCTGGTCGGCAAGCTGAACTGTTCCACTACGCTCCTTGAAATATAGTTATGTGAAGCTCCGGAGTCGATCATGAAATCTGACTTCCTCCCCGCGATCTTTCCGGAAAGGAATAATAATCTTGAACCAATCTTGGGGGTTGCCCCATGGAAGCTCCTTTCCATACTTGTATGTCGTCCACCCACAAATGTAAATTCCTCCTTCAACTCCCAACTAGATCAGATCACCTGGAAGAAGTTCAGCAACCAGGGGTTACTCAGGTCCAAACAAGCACACCACAAACGAACATACCAACCAAAGCAAACACAGAGGATCCCTCTCAAGCCACATTCCCCTTGAGATCGGACGTAGGACCTTTGCCTAACCGCGCCCACACAAATCTATCACAGAATTAGCCCACAAGGAAACATCCATCCAACCATCCGTGCTTTCACCATTAAGCAGCACATTGCCTCAGTCACGCCCCACCACTTTTTTGTCGATAGCCCTTATGGCTAAACGATTGGCAGCTATCCCGCACCGGCAGCTAACCACCCGTGCTTTACACCCGAATTCGAGCAGCATCTCTGTATCAATGGTTAACCCGTACAGTTCGAATATGTCACCCCGCATCCCACAAGGCACAGACCGTGCTTTCACCAACCTAATGGCAGCACATTGCCTTATCTGTCCTACGTGCAGACGGCGCTAGGCCCGAACCGCAGAAACTGACCGTGCTTACACCTCGAGGGCAACACTTTGACTCATCAAGTCCCCCGTTCTACCGACCACCCCGACCGTGGACGCACCCGTGCTTACACTGTGGGCAGCACCTTGCTCAACAGTTGTCCTGACAAATCCCAAAATGTGGCCATCCTTGTGAGACTTGCGTTGCTGACCGGCTAGTCGGCTCTGATACCACATGTTGCGCCGGCGCCTCAAAGGGTGCTGGGACTTGAGCGGTTTCCCCAACATGCGCTTAAGTCTAACATTCATCCATCATGCACTTACGTAAAAGCCAACTCAGAAACGTAACAACCTTAACAATTCAGACTTAAGAAAACTGGAATCCCGACCAACCCGAAAGCCAACTCAGAATCCATCCCCAAAAGGTAACCAAAGGCAAAGACAAGCCACACATGAAACCCAAGGCATAGTGGTCGCAAAATTGACCAATTGGCATAGCAGCAAGCCCCATGTCGATGACAAGGTCCCTTAGGCACGAGCGACGTAAAAAGGTTGTAGTAAGGGTCCTTCCACTTGGACCAGTCCCGGAGGCGAAACCGAAATGGTAATCATCCCCAAGGATCAAATTTATTAGATTTGGAAGAGGTTACATTCATACATAGACTGACCGGTCTTGGGGCCACCAACACGTGATGGGCATTGTGCTTGACTCGTGCTGGTAGAGGGAGCTGAGACCTGGCGACTGGATTCCTGGCGCTGGTTGAGCTGCCCAAGTTTCTGTCTGCCGGACTCCCCCTATAGTTCTGTTGTGATTTGGTGCACCCCCTCTGTTCTGAAACATAGTGCTTTCTGGTAAAGCACGCTTTTTGGGACTTAGGTTTTATTTTGCTGATTAAGCCTGACAAGCCTGGCAGAATCAGTCTGGCTCCCAGACATGGGTCCCGGGAGCCGTCCTGGTGGCAGAATCAACTTGCTTCCTGACTAGGCCATGACTTGAGCTCCAGAGCTAGCTCATGACTTGTGACTACTTGACTGGCTCACCACAGGTCGGAGGCTCAGTCCTTGACATTCTAACTTGCTCTGGGACCTTAGGGAGCGTCACCCCTTAGAGTCTTACAGGGCACGCTGGGTGCACCTGAGTCAGCTTTACAACACTAGCAGACGCGTAGTTTTTGTGGCTTGATGCAAATAAGCTTGAAGACACTTAACACAATTTTTGCACATGGTGGACGAGAGATATATTCGCTGAGAACAAACTTGGACAATCATGACAATCAAATGAGAAAGGGCCAGCAATAGCAACAATATCTCAAAACAAGAAAAAGATACAGCCATGCAGATTGATGAAGTGTGAAGATAGGCCTGTCACTCATCACGATATTCCATCTCATACTCAAGCTACTAATCAAATGACAAAACAAGTGGTCAATTCTCTACATAGATCTGGAATCTCTCCCAATATGCAACAACAATACTTGTAGTGGATAAAAGGAGATGAAGCAGTGCACGATGAAGAATTGTTTGAAATATGGTATGATGTCACTAGGAATCAATCCACAACATTTTCGTGATCACGTTGCACAAGATCTTATTGGATGATTCCGCTTGCCCGTTACCACAAGGATGATAAGGTGTGTTGAATCTATGGATGACGAAGAATTCCTCCAATAGGACCTTGATGGTCTCATTGACGAAATGGCTTCTGCGATCGTTGACTATCTCTACCGGGCATATGAAGCGCACAATGATATTTTCATATAGGAACTTGGTAGTTGTTTGAGAATTAGTTGTTCGCACTGCCTTGGCTTTGACCCACTTGGTAAGGTATTATGTGGCCGTGATAATATATCGGACTTGTGAACTTCTTGCGGTAGGATGAATTGGACTGATATAGTCCAATCCCCACTTTTTGAATGGTGCTTGAGCTAGAACTGGATGTAAAAGATCAAAGTTCAGCCTTGTTGGTCTCCTAGCTCTCTGGCACACACCACATTTCTTCAAGTATTCATCTGTATCTTTATGAATCGTTGGCCACCAGCATCCTGATTGTAGGATCTTGCGAACTGTAATGTCGGATGCAAAATGACCACCACCCATACCTTCATGCGAAATTGAAATAATTTGGGTGGCCTCATGTGGAAGAATACACCTTTGAAGAATACCATCTAGGCCTCTTCGATATAATTGGCCGGCAATCAGCTGATAAGGTCTCGCTTTTAGTATCAGTTTTCACTGTTGTGCCTTGGGTAAAGATTTATCTAGTTGGCCCCACATTAAATATTCAACTATATATGTGGCCTATTCAGGTATAGAGTCAATGTAAAACAAGGCAGCGTCAAGTAGCTCATCATCAAGTAGGACATTAGTTTCCCTTCCTTTGATTCGTGACACATGATCTACCATATAATGATGCTTTCCCTTGTGACCCACTATTCAAAAATCAAATTCCAATAATAGAAGCAACCATTGAGTGATTCTCCCTGTGTTGCAAGTTTTATTAATAAGATATAGCAAGGGGTGATGGTCCGTATAAAAAGCAAAATGTGTGGCCATCAAATAATGCCGAAATTTCTTAATCACATAAATCATAGCCAGTGCCTCTTGCTCTGTTGTCAAATAATTCATCTCTGAGTCACTGAGCTAGAAAATCTTTTTTGTGCTCTCCCGGTTGGGTTAAGACAGCTCCCACTGCATACTTTGATGCATCCGTATGCACGTGAAACTCTATGGACCAATTGGGCCGACACAATATTGGTGCCGAGACCAATGCGCCTTTAAGTTTTTGGAAAGCCTGTAGGGCTTCCTTTGTCCAATGTGGTTTCATTGTGAGTTTGTAGATTGGTCGAGCTAGCTCCAAGTTTAAAATGAAGATTCGGCAGTAGTTAGCATGACCCATGAAATTATAGATTCCGTGGATCATTTCTGGTAGTGGCAGATTGACAATGATCCTTATCTTTGACAAGTCCGTGGCGATCTAGTGTCTGGATACTATATGGCCAAGAATTAGGATCATATTTACCCCAAAAGTGATTGGTGTGTCCAATGTATAGCACTTGGGTGAAGATATGTTGGGTTCTGGATCTGAATCTGGTTGACAAGCATGCCCAACCATACTGTAAAGGGTTGCTTTCCCACGCTGTCCCAATGTGGAGGACGTTGCTCATTTCTTCATAGCCTGCATAGTATATGGGCTCTTGTGTTACTGGTTTCGCTTCCACCTTGGCCCATTTAGCCATGAGGCTCTTGGCTTATAGTGCAATTCGCGGCAACTCTCCAAGGGATAATGTTATAAAGCTAACTCGGGTGCACCCAGTGTGCCCTGTAAGACTCTAAGGGGCGACACTCCATATGGTCCCAGAGCAAGTTAGAAAGTCAAGGACTGAGCCTCCGACCTGTGGTGAGCCAGTCAAGTAGTCACAAGTCATGAGCTAGCTCTGGAGTTCGAGTCATGGCCTAGTGAGGAGTCAAAATTTCTATGTCAATCTAAGGTTTTGCTTTAATACCAGACACTCATTGGCTGTATGGTTTTGAGTGCAAAATGAGCACCATATATTTTTTCGGTGAGGATACTGCAGCTGGTTCTATTATAGTGGATTTGAAATTTGCGCTACAGCTCCTTGCAAGGCTTTCAGTTTCTAGTCAAACTGCGTCGTCAGTTGTTCCATTTGCTGCTTGTGTAACTTTGTCATTTGCAACTCTAGTAAGAGTTAAATCTATGTGTGTCGATATGATCATCACCCAGTTATCATATGTAGAGGGCAAGTTTGAAAGCAATGTCATAATTGCGTCTTGATCGTCTATGACTGATCCGACAACGACCATCTGTTGCAAGAGATTCTTAAACTGGTTAACGTGACTCTGAAGTGAATCACCAACAAACATCTTGAATGTGAAGAATTTCCTTCATAGATGTAACTTAGTAGTTACGTCCCTCACATCATATAGTGAGTTCAGAATGTCCCAAACATCTCTTGACGTTTTAGCTTCAGCTATGTGTCCAATCTATGTATCTGATATATTGAGGATAATAAGTGCAAAAGCTTAACCATCCTTCGATTTCCACTTTGAGTCGTCGTCTTTAGGTTTTACTTCTGTACCTGTGACAACATCCCATAATTCGTTGACGATTAGCAAAGTCTTCATTTTAAATCTCCACAAATGATAATTGGATCCATTCAGGTTGTCTGCAATAAGACCAGCTTTACTTTGAGAATCCATCTAGAACTTAGTCTGTCGATTGTATCGATGACACTAAGATGTAGTAATGCCAACAATAGGAAAATCAATTCTTTGATACTGAAAGGTTGAAAAGAACTGAAGAGTATGATATCAATTTGATATCGCAAAATATATCAAGTATTAGAGGTTTCGCTCTGATATTATGTTGGAATCAGATAAAGAAGTAGTGAAAATTGCTCTGATACCATGTCAGAATCAGATAAAGAAGTAGAGAAAATTGCTCTGATACCATGTCAAAAAGTGGTGTTGTGAAGATAGGTCTAGTTCGAAAAGAAACGAATGTCTAGAAAGAAATCTTTTCATGCATGGTGGAATAAATTATCTTCCTCTTTCACAATGCATGACTACACCTATCAATTTCAAACAAAACAATAGTGATAGAAATCATGTTTGATCTTATAGTTATTAACTTTGAAATCGTTAATACTACAGTGATTACGTAGTCAAACAATCAAGCATCAAAAATTATTAGACAAATACTTAGTCGTGAATTGTTTGTGAATTAGTCGCGAAGAAATACAGAAAATGCATACATTTTGAGACGAAGCTGAACGCATAAAGGATAGTATTGATTCAAAATGAAACAAAAATAAATGAGTGCAATAAGTTGTGGATCAAGCCACGTACTCTATGCTATCTCTGGGCGGCTAAAATGAAAGTTTGAATTAAGTGCAATGCTGATAAGCAGTACTGCAATAGCAATTTCTAAAACAACTCTAAGAAGTGAGCTAGAATGCTTAGAAGCGTTCAAGCTCGCATGCTTGAGAGAGAGAGAGAGAGAGAGAGAGAGAGAGAGAGAGAGAGAGAGAGAGAGAGAGCTAATTATTTAAAAACTTCTTCTGATAACTTCAACTTCTGATGATTCTGATAATGAAACTGTATGAATATGGACAGCTATTTATACTTAGATATTAGATCATCAATTGCGATCGCCAGTTGGCTAGTGATCCACTGGCATCCATCTAGTCCTTGTCATTGATTGCCGATAAGCGGTGAAATTGGCCGTAAACGGTCTGTCTGCATAAATGAACCAAAATTGTAGCTCTGTAGAAATATACTAAAACAGCCACATGCGACATTGTCGCGAAAAAGCAACAGTGTTGGGTTTTTCAAGAAAAATGTGAAAAAGATGAATGTGCCCTTAAATCTCATTTAGGGTTGTCCCACACTTTGCTAGAGTCATTTCCTTAACATTTGAGGCTCTTTGAAAAAAGCGAAAAATGCGACACTGTGATTTTACACGAGATTTCTGTCAAGCAAAATATGTGTAAAAGGCGACATTGCATTTTTCAACGGGATTTTTGACAGGCGAAAAAGACTACACTATTGTAAACTCCGTGTATTTCTACAGACTGTGTAAAAACACTTGTAATTTTGCAGACTATAAAAAACATGAAAAAATCCACAGAACTGGATAAACAATAGATGAGGATTGTATGACTAAAATTATGTTAGATTGATATTTCTTATTAGATAGACATTCATGTGGTGTAGCTGCATTTTTGTATTGGAAATTGTTATGTTTGCTTGACAGGTTTGGCAATGTTTATGGTGGTCTACAGCTCAAGGCTTGCAGTACATGACCTCCTTTTGGAGATTCTCAAGCTGAGGGCAATAATCAAGTTAGTTTTCGCGCATTTGCAGATGAGTGAGTTGCTTTGCAGAAATTGGCATTGTTGACATGGAAGCTTAATCACATATCGCAGGCCAGATCAAGCAGCCGAAGCGTTAATCTGTCAAAGCTTTTTATTGACCAATTTCATTGACTTCCCATCAATACGTGCTTTGTCACTCAGAGAACAAACTGGACTCTGCAAGTGACTTTCACAAGATGTTTCCATACCTTACTCTGGATTCCAGAATCTGTTAAATTTTCAAGTACTAAACCTGTAATCTTCATGCTCAAAAACCTATTGCAGGTTGCATTCCACCATTGGGTGCTTTAGGACTTCATCCTAGCTAGGTGATCAGGAAGAAAATGTAAACAAAGAGTTTACATTTTCTTCCTGATCACCTGTATAATCTGATCCTCCTAGAAAGACAAAGAAGTTAGCTGTAAAATTCCTGATTGTTGTAGTCATCGCCTCGAAATAAATGTGCAATACTAGCAACAAATTCTGGATCCAGCACTGGATTTCTAAGGCACAATCTAGACCTCACAACCCTTTGAATCTCTCCATTCAAGGTACATCAAGCCTGCCTTGTAGTGTGTATAAGCTCCAGCTATCACTAGCACATGGAAAATCTGGTCGCTGTGTCCTGCCAGATCAAACCAACCTGGCTTCCATCTCTCAGGAACCCTGGTAGCATAAAATAGAGTCCCAAGTCCATAGAAAAATGCCATTGCTGTCTCATAAACCAAGGTAGTGATGCATGCAGGCTCATTCCAATGAGCGAAAAGTGCGTGAAGTCCTGGGATTATGCCTGACAATCCCATTCCAAGGAACAAAAATGCACGAAATCTTCGATAATTAGAAGCTTGAAAGACGGGAATCAGAGTAACAAGTACTGTTGTCAGTCCGATCAAGCTTATGCCTGTGAGGTAGAACTCTCTCCACATTTTATCACATAGAAATGTGTAGTAGACAGGAGGGAAAAATGAGGTGGTGATCATGGCAGATATGCCGGCGTAGTCTAGTCGCCATAGAAAGTATGAGAGGCGCCTGGAGTGGCAGGACAGGAGATGACAGGCAGTACTGGAGAGCAGACAAAACATGGCACCGCACAGAAATATGAAAAATGGCCATCTAGTTATGGCAATATCTAGGTTCATGTTAACTAGTACACACCGGTCATCCAGATTGCCTGATGATGCAGTTATAGATATACACCTGCAGCTATTAGCAGTAAAAGCATCAGTGAAATTATCTTGATGTGGGTAGAAAACATCTGCTCTCGACTGATTGAATTCTATTTCATGGCTTTCGGAATATTTGGATTTAAAAAAGGCAAACTGACCTTGAATTTCGACTCGGCAATCGCACCACATTGGGCAATTTCGTCACCGTGTAAACAGTTAAGCCAAGAAAAAGAAAAAAGCCTATCAAGTGCCTGTTGATTACAACAAAGACACTTTAATGATCATTCAAGTTTTTCAACTTTGCGACAGCATGCAGTTTCTCCTATGCAAAGACAATACAATAATCAGATCATTCTGATTTTTATGCCGCTCACCCTTAGCCGAAGTAATGCTTCAGCAAAGGAAACTCCAACTCGTCAACTCATCATCACAAACTGTGACTCATTCATACACAATATATCCTGCATGCACCATTGGTGTCTGAATGCAGATCACCCCATGCATGCTTTGTCACTTACGTCCATATGTTCACAGTCTCATTGTGCAAGCTGAAGATGCTGAGAAACGCTTCTCTTAGGGGCCAATCTGCCCTGTAATGCCCCACAATATACTCATTATCCTGTAGATAATCTGGCAGAGCCTCGTAATCCACCAGCTGGGATAACTTTCTCACCATAGTACAGCTACGGCACTCTCCTCTGATCTCATCAAAACCACTCGTTTCCGCTGCTTTTTCTTCTGATCCAGCAGCAATATCCCTGCAATCTGTAAACTGCTGTGAAGACCTACAACAGATGCTGCTTATCCATTTTCTCTCGTGATGGCTTCTACATTTTCCCTCATCCGCCATAGCTGCTTCCATACCCTTCCTTCCTTTGCCCACTTCACTTTTCATCTCCATCTCCATTTCCACCTCGATCTCTCTCGCCATCTCTCTCTCTCTCTCTCTCTCTCTCTCGTAACGTCGTGAGTAGGCAAGGACGTAGCTTTTCCAGTATGATGATGATGATAGAGGACCCAACAGCCTTTCCTCCAAAAAAAAAATCCATAAGCTTTTATTGAGAACTACACTACAGTGCTCATTCAAGAGCCATATCATTTAAATGATTGGTGAGTCCTCTCATATTGGTGAGTCCTCTCATTGAGCCAAGATAGCGCCGAGTTGACATATTGGTGAGTCCTCTCGTTGAGCCACGGTAGCCCATTTCGAATGAAATTTGTCCTTGCACTACACGAGCAATCCGACCTGCAGGATTTCCTTGTCCTTTTCCCACTCAAACTTTTGTAGGTTTGTGGTAATAGGAATATCTACCAAAACTCTTACCCATATTCGACCATTTCTTCGAAATTTTTTGCTTATAGCACGACGCGCTACTTCAATGGCTTGGTATGAAATAGGACCAGCTTCACAACTTTTAATGCCATATTTTCCAAAACGCTGAGTTGAGATATTGGTGAGTTCTCTCATTGAGCCATGGTAATACCGAATAGGAATAGGAATCGAAGTAATAAGCATGGTATGTAGAATAATGAAAACAATATCAGGATTGATCTATGGTTGGAGGAAATCTTTGTAAAGTTAGAGTTGAAGAGGACTAGTGCATTGAAAGAAGGAAAAAGTTTGTTGCGAGAGAAAAAGTTGTGGAAGGGGAGAGATATGGCCATGAGGGCTCAAGATATAGAGTGAATTACTACCAATGAGATTGCATGGAAAAAATGTGGCTGAATTTTATGGCAAATAGTGGGCATGATCTCCACCATTCAATCCTATAAGATTGGAGCTAACTATGACCAATAAGATTGATAGGAAAAAATAGATCTTATAAGATTTGAGCTATCTATGACCAATGACATTGGTAGGAAAAGATAGGAACATTGACAGTGGATAACAGGCGTGGTCTCCACAATCCAATCATGTAACTAACTATGACCAATAAGACTACTAGGAAAAAATCAAGGCTGAATTTTATGGTGGATAAAGGGGACAATCTAACTAACAAAAATAAGCATAGCCACATTTTGGAGCAGGATCACGCTCCCAAGTGTCCCTTGCCCATAACAAAAGGGATTTGGAGCCTAGGTCTTCTTGGAGACATCAAATACTCTGATCCAACTCTCAACTATTGGAGGGGCATGACATTTGAAACCTTATTAATTTTTAGTAGCTCATGAGATAGAAGACTACATACGAGCTATGAAGGGCTAACACCTCAACATCGAACACCCATCGACCATTATATTTTCAACCCTTTCAACGAAGTCTGAAATGTGTCCTTATGTGGCATGACGCCCCCATGAGTGCCCATACACTTCGGAATCCACCCTCAAACTATACTAAATGTTAATTCTCAATTATGGACACAATGTATAGTAAAGACCAGATAAAGGATATAACTCAAGGGGGAATGCTCTGACTCAAAAAGGGGAATTAAGGTTTTTAGTGAGCGTAAAAACGTGAGCATACAACCATGTTAGCGGGCATTTACAAATCATTTGTGCAGAAAAAATTTGTATCCTCACTTCTTCATGTTGATCCCACTGCACCAGAGGGCATGACGCCGCCAGAGAACCTGATAGGCGTGCAGACCACTCAGGCAACATCACAAGCAGCCCCAACAAGAGCCACACTATCGGCTGCTCCCACGGACCTCACAATGGCCTACCAAGCCTTGGGCATAATTATCCAAGATGCGGTAGCGGCCAAAACCTCATTGGACAGCCACGTATTACAATTGGCCACCAATAACACCCAACTACGAGTCGATATTCTATAGCTCCAGCAAGATCTATTGATCGCTCAGCAACAGGAGAAGGAAGGACAGAAGGAGATCCTGAAGCTGCAACAACACGAAGATGGCCTTCAACAGTACATCCAAAGCCTCTTCAAAGCAATCATAGATGCTTCTACAAAAGTCCAGGAGCCTTAAACAGAAGATACCCAATGGCTTGCCCCCCTCCAGGCACAACTACAAATCTATGAGACAAAATATTCGCCTAGGAGTGGAGGTGCAAGCCTTACAACACGAGAAGGCCACGTGGTTAGCTCAACTGACACCTGATAATAGGCCACTCACACAGGTAGAAATGAACCCATATCGACATCAGGTGCAGGTTTACAGCCAAACATTGAACAACTACTAGGCTAAGTTCGACCGCCACCGCGCAAGTGCCAAACAAGAATTGGCCCAAGCAAAGCAAGCTCTAAAGACCTGTCAAAGATTCATGGAGCAAAAACTCCAACCGGCCCCGATGGTAATTCCAGCGCCACCCTGTATTTGATGTTGCACAGGCCGGCTCTAGCCACAATAAAGACAAACAAGTAGCGAGGGTGACAAGTCCAGATCACGGCTCAGGTGCGCAAGACCAAGGGCACCAAGACACCACGGGAGCCGATACCCAAGGGCAGGACACGGGCCCAAGATCCGAGACAAGCGCAAGCTACCTCTTCCCAAGGCTCCAAATTGATCTCTGCCAGTCGTGCATTCCGAAAGCCAACCTCGATAGAGGATAAAAGCAACTCTTATCTGGCGCAATTCCCACATGAAAGCTCATGCAGTGGTTGGCAATTGTCTGTCACAGTAATAGAGATCAATTGTTTGTCACATGGCGGTCTGTCACAATAAAGGAGTTCAAGGGCAATGAGTTGGCCTACATTCCAACTTTAGGCGCTCAACCAGAGTAGTGGAAAAGACTATCTGAATGAAACCCTCTGGCCATCAGATTGTATGCCACCAGTCCCAACCAATTACGAGTTAATGCCCATTACCTCCCCTACCCCCGAAGATCTAAATGGGTGGAGTGTGGGCACCCCCCTAGACAAGATTACACTGAACACGAAAAATTGGCCAAGGATCGAATCAGAATATGGGTGAAAAATGGACACAGATGCCAGGAGGGCTCTCATTTCGTTCTCACAACAGTATCTCACCTGCCCTGATCCATCAGTCTACGCAGCCGCAACCTATGCCCGGGACTTAGAATTTTTGATGGGAGTCCCCACCAAATGGGACAATTTTTTGCCAACCATATGTTTTGATCCCAATACCACCCTAGTTTCGAAAAAAATTGAAGACCAACTACCAGTGGCGCAAGTGTAGAATAGAGCAGCCTTACTCGGTGATCCTTGGCCAAGTAGATTCCAACAATGGATCGACCAAGCATGGCTTCCCGGTATACATAAGTCTTTCCATACTCCCAAGAACAAGGAAAATCTCATGGAAGACGTAACAGGCTATCTCATCCATCAGAGGCACATGAAGAAGACCTCCTATACTAAACTGGCAGAGTGCCGAGTCGAACCGGCACTACTTCAGATCGTGGGTCCTGTTGGGGGTATTTCCAACATGTTGTAAATAAATAAAGTCGGAAAATAGAAATAGTTGTGAGGGTTGTGGCATCCTGCATGTATAAGCCCATGGCCCAATGAGCACTTGTAAATAAATAATTTGGCATAAACTTGACTTTGGGCATTAAAAATAATAGTAGAAGGCCAAAGTTAAGCTTAAACTTAAGTTCCTAAGTTTGATTAATTAGTCAAAGTCAATTGGTGGTAGGTGAAGTGTGTTTCTTTCTCCACCATTGATTAGTTTGTGTTTTTGGTGAAGGGTGTGGATTTCAATCCCACCTTCCTTAGAATAGCCAATAGGAGAAAGGGGCAAGGGCCTTCCCCATCCATAAAAAGGCACCATTTGTACCATATTTTCATGCTTAATGAGAAGGAGAAAACTCTACCATTTTGGAGAGAAGCATCCTCATTTGCTATTCCGTACTTGCTAATGCCATTTTGTGTGTGTTTGCTTTTTTTTGCTTTCTAGCTTACATGTTTTTATTTTGAATTGTTAATGTTTCTCTATTAGTAAGCAAAATGAGCAAATGAGCTAACCTCTCCTCTCACTCTCTTTCTCTCCCTCTTGCTCTACTTCTCCTATCTATTCTTCTATCTCTCTCCTTGCACTCTAAATCTTGATGTGTGTGGTTAGTGTAGGAAGGGGTCTTAGAGGAAAGAGTAGGAAGCATCTAAGGTACATATCCAGTGAACTAACCCTCTTTGACAGGCGGAAGGGCTGCTCATCGACCATATCTACACACCCTACAGTATAAGGTCCAATTTTGACATTATGACATCCTCGATCTTGATTCATCATTCTCCAATGTGAGGAGATCCTCAATACATATATAGAGAGAGCATTAGCTCGTGACACTACTAGCATGCAACCATAAACTCCACCTCTGAAAGTGTAATCTACCAAACTATTGACACCTAACAGCTTGCATGCTGAGATTGCACCTAACTTTTACCTACTTTCTACAAATGTCAATTTCTAAACTAGCAATGTACAAATCACACCATGGATGTGTCCATTACAACTTGTGCATGCCTTGCATGTCACTTTGGAACACTTACAATGTTTGCATGTGATGTGGCTCGAGTTCCTACAAGCCCATATTTGGCATTTCTATGCCTAATATTTATATGCATGTTGTATCTACTTCATACAACCCATGTAGCTTGAGTTTCTTCTAGGCCAAATTGGCTTTCTCAATATGAAACATTACATGCATCTAGAAAAACCTTATCCAGTCCAAAAGTCAAGTTGGATGGCTTTTTATTCTATGTATCTCTTAGAGTATCTGCTCCATTGGAGTATCTATGCTCTTAGAATTTTCCATATGAAATTTTTTCAACATAGAAAGACCATATCTAGATTGACATATAGAAACATAATCTTCATGAAACTCAATCTCTAGGCCTAGAATGTAATGGATCTCTCCTAGATCTTGCATTTTAAACTCACTTCCAAGTGCTAGCTTAGTTTCTTTAACTAGCTTGATACAACTTCTACAAAGAATAATGTCATCAACATAGATTAGAAGAATGACAATATTACTATCAACAAACTTTAGATACATGGAATAGTCACTAAGGACAAATCCTAGTGAGATAAGAAAAGAGTTGAGTCTGGAATACCATGATCTTGGTGCTTGCTTTAGTCCATAAAGACTTTTGAAGAGCAAACACACTTTGGATTCATCCTTGATGAATCCTTGAGGTTGTTCTATATAAATCTCCTCCTGAAGATAACCATTCAAAAAAGGATTGGATACATCTAATTGGAACACCTTCCATTTGAAAAAACAAGCAAGAGAGATAAGAATTCTTATTGTCACCATCTTTGCAATGGGTGCAAAGGTCTCCTCATAGTCAAGGCCATGGATTTGAGCAAATCCTTTAGCACATAATCTTGTCTTGAACTTGTTGATGGTTCCATCATGATTGTATTTGATTTAAAATAACCACTTGCATCCAATCACATGCTTGTATGATGGTGGATCCACAAGCTCCCAAGTATTATTGGTGATCAATGCATCATACTCTTGCTGCATGGCATCATAACACTCCTTGGTATTGACTGCCCCTTAAACATTCCTTGGCTCTTCATGAGAAACAAATAAGGCATAATTAGTAGAATCAAGATCCACTTGCTTTCCTTTATCAACATATGAGAGCCTCTTAGGCTCGGATCTATCTCTCATAGATTTTTTAGGTGAAAAAATCCGAGAAGACTCCTCTTCAATTCTCGACCCCATCATATAACATAATTGTCTTCAATAGCAATAGTTGGTGATGGTAGCTCTATTAATCTCTCCAAAACTAGATCTATTTCACATCAAATGATGGAATATGGGCAAATTTAAGATCAAATAAACTTAGTGCATGTGAAATACACTAAAAAATTAAATTTGACTCAAATACAATGATATTGTATGAAACAAAATGGCTAAGATCTCAAAACAATGCCTAGATCTCAAATAGATGGGATTGACAAGCATTCAACTGTGATTTAGGATCAAACAAGCAATCTCTTGACCAAACCAAATGTGTCCACCCAGGTATCTTTGTTTGCTGACTCTAGCACATATCAGAATCTGTTTCTCTCAACCACTCATTTCATTTTGTTGTAGTATAGTTATCTTCTGCCTTTATCCTTCCCACCGAGCTTGAACCTAAAGCTTGCAATGAAGATCCTCAACCCAGAAACTAATCAAGAAACCAGCAGGAAACCAGCCAAACAAAACCCCAAAACATGCAAGAAATCAAGAACTAAAGAGCTATTTCTAGCAAAGAAAGGCAAGAAGACAAAGTGTAAAGATCAGAGCTTATCTACAATATTTACATTTCTAAACAAGAACACAAAGAAGCAGATCTTAACTTTTAAACTATGAAAATTTAAAACATCATCCATATCTATGATAAATCATCAACCATCTACATTAACCACCGATGGAGAGAGAGAGAGAGAGAGAGAGAGAGAGAGAGAGAGAGAGAGAGAGAGAGAGAGAGAGAGAGAGAGAGAGAGAGAGAGAGAGAGAGAGAGAGAGAGAGAGAGAGAGAGAGAGAGAGAGAGAGAGAGAGAGAGAGAGAGAGAGAGAGAGAGAGAGAGAGAGAGATTAGACCATTGCTCGTGGAATACCTATGGGTTTTTCCTACTACCTTTCATTTTTTGAAATGTAATCTCTTAAAAGGCTTGCAAGATTAGGGCAATTTTCATTTATGAATAATTTCAAATATTTGTTAAGATATATTAATGACATTTGCTTTATCAATAATCATACAATTGGACTTTTCTTAGACAAAGCCCAGGGGTGGTTTGGCCGCCAACCCCGGTCAATATGTTGTACAACAAGGTTAATACTCAGAGAAGTTTTGTCCAATAATGGATGGTAGGTGTGTTGGTCTATAGATGCTTAGTTAGACATGCCAAACCAGTGTAAAAACTAGGATGGGTGACCCAATGGTGGGGAAAGCCTTCACATCTCCGATGTGGCAGAACTTCGCCAAGTATTTTTTGTGGGATATGACATGTTGTACTGACTCGTGGAGTGACCTTAAATATCATTCTCCAGTGTCTCGGAGACTATGTGAGTTTGGGTAAGTGTGTATTGTAAAAATTTACTGACAACCAATGAGATCAAAACAAATTATATTGTATGATATAAACCAAAAAACATCACCTTCACGAAAAATGTGCAGTTTTACGTGGAAGCTGGTTTCCCACCATTTCCGTACACAAAATATTCAAATTTTTAATCACGGAAGCATACCCAAAAATCCTTACAAATACTTCAAGATCATGCAATGTCATCCAATTTGTTGAATGAAATGAAGTGTTATCGTCAGACTCTACAATCTACACTTCTTTTTGTTTGTCTACACTTCTTTTTGTTTGTCAAAAAGGAAGTTACTTTGGAGTGGCATCATTGTATGCACAATTTAGAAATCTTACATCCAACCAAAGTTGAAAGTTGGGAGCATAAGGCTCCAAGATATCCCTATTCCTTTGAGCCTACATCTAGCAAGGTGCAATTGGAAGCACGGTATGTGGAAGAACCAACAAGAAGGAATTGAAGACTTACTCACCACCCAACCATGAAACATCCACGACAACCTACTACATCCAACATGCTCCCTCCAAGTCAAATTATGAAGTGCAATTCAGAGAGCACACATAGAGGTCTCGCTAGAGCTTCATCATAAATTGGAAGAGATGCACACTAACCTCTCTCAACAATCTCACCCTATTTAAGAGACCATTGATACCAGACAAGACCACCGAATGTCCCTTACATTGACAAATTGGAGGTATACATGATGTGAAATGACCACTAATCCTACCGGCCTCTCCTAACTTTGTAAAATGGAAACTCTAGAAGCTATTCCTCTGTTTACCCACTACAAACTTGTGCACTTTATCCTCCACTCTCCATGGGCCCATTAGGCTTTCACGTAATTGGCCTCCCTTGTTGACCCACAAAAACAAATCAACATAATTTGGTCAAGCTATAACCAATGACCTAACACCAATTGTTTTGGCAACATGATGCCCCCCCCCCCCCCCCCCCCCTTAGTTTCCTTGATGAAAAATTCAAAGACATTCTTCTTCCAATAATCTATTGTTTTCTAAGTCACAGGCTAATCACTTCCATGAGATCACAATATTTGGAAATTACTAATCTCTCAAGTGACTTGCCTTTTTTTTTCAACACAATCCATAAAATTTTTACCTCTTCCAACTTGACGAAATCATGTACAAGGTGTAAATCAAGTGAGTCCTTGAGAAAATGTTAGAAATCTTGATCTAAAAAGCAAGTGCAATCTAAAACAAGATGTAAATAAAATGATGACCAAAACAAGAGAAATGACATTTTTCTAAAATTTTCAATTTTTTTTAAGAATGCCAATATTTAAAATGCTTCAAAAATATATATTGTAATACTAAAAAGATTTCTTATTTTGCTAGAAATTTTAATCATGCTAATTTTTTTTCAATAGATTAAGATTAAGATATTTAAATTAGAATAAAATCAGTAGTCACACAACCATTAAGATAAGTAAAAAAATTATTTTTTTTGATTTTTTCTTTTAGATATGAAAACCTTTCAAAATGAAAATTCTTGTATTAATTTACAAAGTATTTGAAATCTAAGTAAACATTCACATATTTAAACATAAACAAATATAAAATAATTGCAAATTAAATTACTTTAGACAACCAAGATTACATGGAACTTTGTGAAAAAATTTAAATTTGATTGAAAAGGACTTTCTGTCAATATTCTCTCGAAAAAATTATTATATTGTTTACATATGTCAACAAATAAAAATATGAAAAATCTAATTTAATTAAATAACATTAAGTATTTTTTTAATAATATGAATCTACTAATATATATTTCCGAAAAGAAAAACATCATTTTATTTTAACATTAATAACCATGATCAAAAATAAAATTGCAATAGACTCTTAAGAAATTTTTTTTATTACAAACAAATTAAAAAAAATCAAATTAATCTAAAAAATTTCAAGACACAAATTTTCAAAAAATATGAACACAGTTTTTAGAATAATAAAAGAGATTAATTATACCAAAAAATCATCAACGTGATTGACATCCTCTTTCTCTAGAAGAGTCTCAATAGATACAGATGGTACTTTTTCCAATATTCTTCAACAATTATTACATTATAATCATGAACTAAAACATTAGCAAACTCCCTTGTGTCACCCACCTTCCCATTGGTGGGAGGTTGTGGTTCATTCGACAAGGGATTTTATTGAGTCATTAATATCTAGACTTTTATCTACCCCTACCAACTTATTCGACAACACTAACATAGATTTCATTTTCATTTTTACAAATTCAACTAAATTAAAATCTAAATCTACTATAGCAACAGCTCAATAATTCCATTCAGATAGGTTGTTTTTACATCGAGTTAATGTACTTCGAAGTCGGTTGCAGCAGCATATGATAGGAGTAGTCGGATCGAGGAGTGTTTGACTACTGAACTGAGGGTCTTGTTGATATCAATGTTCGGGATTTCAGAAAATTCACATAGCTTTCCTTCAATCGATACTACCGTTAGCATTGTATTTGACCTTAACGACCCATTTACAGTCGATATGATTGTTGCTTGTAGGTAATTCGAGTAATGACCATGTCTGGTTCTTGATCAGAGAGGAATACTCTTGGTCCATTGTTTCTCTCTAGATATCGAAGTCTGGTTGGCTAAGTGTCTCTGCGCATATAGTTGGTTCATGAATTAAAAGATAGACAGACTCATGAATATATCTTGTGGGCTGTGTGTGCTCTTAGTTCGATCCTCTTGAAGGTGGCGTCAGTTGATGATCCAGTCCTTGGTTGGGTCCTTATTGAGTAGCAGCAAAGTGTTCATCTGATTCGCTATCAAATAGACTATCGCCACACTTGAACCAGAGGTTCAAATAGTCATGTCCGAGGTGGGAGTTGTTGAAGGTTTACATGGAACTTTGCTCTTGCCTTTTAAGTCAATGAATTGATCCTCGATAAAGACAATATCCCTGCTAAATAAAATCTACTGGGTATCGGAGTCGTACAACTTGTAAGTCAATTCAAAGAAAGTGTAACCAGCAAGGATGGTTTTGAGACTTTGGAAGTCAAATTTCTTCCTTGTCTCCTTCGAGATCTATGTGTAGGTGATGCATCCGAACACTTGTAGTTCTTTATTGAAGGCTTAGATCCTGTCCAAACCTCATGGGGTGTTTTACTTGAGAGAACTCTAGTCGAAGATCTGTTCAAGATATAAGTTGTAGTGGAGATAGCTTCAGGCCATAAACTCTTTGGTAATGATGCTTGAGCTAGCATGCATTTGGATGACTTGGCTAGTGTAAGATTCTTCCTCTCGGCTAAGCCGTTGAACTGAGGTGAATATGGAATAATGAACTGTTGTTTGATGTCCTAGCTTTGGCAGTACTCCTTGAATTCAGTAGAGATATACTCTCCACCGTTGTCTACGATTAATTGTGCTTTAAGCAGTTCAGCATCTATCAATAAAGAATTGATTGGCATTACAAACTTGGTCACCTTAATCATGTATTGATAGGTGACATGTCTAGATGTCCTTCAGTCCTTGATTTAGACTATTGGATTATCGACCCTTCTATTTGCCAAAACTGTATCATAGGAAAGCAGACAAGAAGGTCATTTAAGTGAAAACAAGAACACGTATTTAAAGATTTGCTAGACATTGTACATATTGATATGTGTGGCCCCATGTAGACACCATCACTACTTGGTGCTAGATAAGAGTTTATTACATTTATAGATGACTATTCTAAAAGAACTGTTGTATATTTTTTGAAGCACAAATTTGAAGCCATCCAAATTTTCAAGAAATACAAAAAAAATGTTGAGTTGTAGATAGGAAAGAAGATCAAAGCTCTTAAGAGCGACAACGATAGTGAATACATCTCAAATTAATTCAGGGATTACTGCTCAGCCAACAACATCGAACAATAGTTTGCTGCTTCCTATTCTCCACAGTCAGATGGACTGGCAGAAAGAAAGAACAGGACCTTAGTCAAGTCTTCCAAAATGCATGATAACTCATGCTTCATTGTCCAAATCGTTCTGGCAAAGCAGCTTACCTACAGAACCGATGTATAACTAAAGGCCTTCCTGATAGCAAAACCCCCCCTCATGAAGTCTGGACAAGATCCAAGCTTATGCTCATGTCCCAAAGGACAAACATAAAGAAATTAGATGAGCATTCATTCAAAACTATTTTGTTGGCTACTGTACTTCTAATGGAATGTATAGACTATACAATATAGAAACCTGTTAACTTTTCACTAACAGGGACATGACTTTCATTGAAGATCAGTTTATTGATTTTGAAGGGCAAGGACCAGATGCACTCTACAATTTCTGTCCTAACAACTGATGCATATCGAAAGACTATTTTGACTTCTTCTAGCAGTCACTCTGTATAGTTAGATCCAAAAGAAGATGAAGAAGCTACAACTCAGGAGTAGCCAACACAACCGACACAAAGTCAAATTTCACAGCCAGGAACCCTCAACCAGAAGATCAACAAACCCGAAACTCAGCCTATCCAATACACTGATTCTATTCTATTCAGGAGCCAACCACAATTGAGGAAGCTATGTCACAAGTGGATTCAGATCTCTGGAAAGAAGCAATGGACAAAGGGTACAACTCATTATTGAGGAACAACACATGGATTGTCACCAAACTGCTAGAAAACAAAAAGATAATCGATTGCAAATGGATCTTTAAGATCAAATACAGAGCAAACGACAATATCGATAGAAGGAAAGCTCAACTCATGGCAAGGGAGATTTCACAAATATCCCAATATCGACTATTTCAAAACTTCTAGCCCAGTTGTCAAACATACTTCCATTCATCTGCTATTGTCATATGCTGCTATAGGCAGATTCTTGAAGTACACTAGATGGATGTACAAACGGCATTCCTCAATGGAGTTATTGAGGAGGGCATTTACATGATCTAGCAAGAAGGCTATATCCTTAATGGTAGAGAAGGTCAGGTATGCAAACTCCATAAAGCTTTGTACGTTCTGAAAAAATCATCCATTAGCAGGTCTTGCTAGAGCTGGATGATTTCTGCTCTCCGGCTGCGTATTGCTTGTGGTCAACTCCAATACTCAACCGTCCTATCACATCCTGTATAAATGTTCCCAAGACTTGGTTGGCCATTGTGAGATCTGTGGGACCAGCTAGTAGGGTTGGTTCTAGTTGGGGCTTGGTGACATGTTGTCCAAATGATGTGCATTCCATCGTCATCGTCTTCAATGAGTTTCTCTAGTGCTGTCATGATGTTAGGTGAGGTGGGGTCAACACGGTCCGATAATGCTGCATAGGTTTTCTGCACAAATGCTTCATCGAGTAATGGTTTGTCGCCTTCGGTATCTTTCAACAGTGAAGTGAGAGATGTGATAGGGGTGGCGGTGGTTTGGAAAGGAGTAATAATGATTGCTTGAAGGAGGGGATGATAGGAATGGTGGAAAACTAAAGGATGATGTCTGAGGATGGAGGGAGACAGAGGGGGTGTGGAGTCTTTTGGGGCGGCAAGAGGTTAATAAGATTTCATCCAAGCAAGGGTGTCGGGAGAAAGCTGTGAATTGAGGGGGTTGATATTGAGAAGTGAGGTGGAAGTGGATGTAGGAGGTACGGAAGAATCGATGGTTGATGTTAGGAGTGAAAGATGCAAGAGTTGGCTGTGGAAGGGGGAGGGATGGGAGCGATAGGAGCAGAAGTGGTGGCAATGGTGGATGGTTGTGCGGGAGTAGAAGAAATTGATATGGAAGAAGTTGATGTAGGAGGTGATAGGTGCAGTGCGTTGTTGTGTGGTAGAAGGGCTACACATGAAGATGAGGCAGAGTGCTACACATACATTTGTTTGGTCGTTGTGTCAGTAACAACAAAAAGAGTGGAGGGGCTGCAATAGAAGGTAGAATGAGTCGAGTGTGTGGAACGGTGGTGGATAGAATGTTAGCATGACTAAAACCCCGAACCTTCTATTCAAGGAATGCACATGCAAAGTTGCAAAACAGGGGACCGGCGGCAATGCGATCGCGCGTGTTGCGCTTGATGGCGATGTAAGGCTCGTTAAGAAGGAAGGTATGCCAATCATCTGGCACAACTGAGGAGCTCACACAACTACTTTGTGTTTATCCATGCGACACCTGACACTTAGCCAATTTTTCGAAATCTTGTTTGCGTGGAACATCCACGCATGGATTATCCACGCCAAAAAAGTTTTGAACACACCTCCGACAAATCCACCAGTGTTTTTTTTGACGTGACGCTGAAAAAATTTATGCACGTGGATTACCTTCACATGGATAATCCACACCAAATTGAATTTTGAAAGTTTCGACAACTGTTTGGATGGAAGCGGAAATTTTGTAAATGATTCCATGATTTGGCTTAGGAGGGTGGACTAAATGCGGTTCTTTTGAGAAGTTGACACAACCAGGAA
>CM055108.1:19944772-20063827 GCA_029204225.1 Diphasiastrum complanatum
GCACTTACGTAAAAGCCAACTCAGAAACGTAACAACCTTAACAATTCAGACTTAAGAAAACTGGAATCCCGACCAACCCGAAAGCCAACTCAGAATCCATCCCCAAAAGGTAACCAAAGGCAAAGACAAGCCACACATGAAACCCAAGGCATAGTGGTCGCAAAATTGACCAATTGGCATAGCAGCAAGCCCCATGTCGATGACAAGGTCCCTTAGGCACGAGCGACGTAAAAAGGTTGTAGTAAGGGTCCTTCCACTTGGACCAGTCCCGGAGGCGAAACCGAAATGGTAATCATCCCCAAGGATCAAATTTATTAGATTTGGAAGAGGTTACATTCATACATAGACTGACCGGTCTTGGGGCCACCAACACGTGATGGCATTGTGCTTGACTCGTGCTGGTAGAGGGAGCTGAGACCTGGCGACTGGATTCCTGGCGCTGGTTGAGCTGCCCAAGTTTCTGTCTGCCGGACTCCCCCTATAGTTCTGTTGTGATTTGGTGCACCCCCTCTGTTCTGAAACATAGTGCTTTCTGGTAAAGCACGCTTTTTGGGACTTAGGTTTTATTTTGCTGATTAAGCCTGACAAGCCTGGCAAAATCAGTCTGGCTCCCAGACATGGGTCCCGGGAGCCGTCCTGGTGGCAGAATCAACTTGCTTCCTGACTAGGCCATGACTTGAGCTCCAGAGCTAGCTCATGACTTGTGACTACTTGACTGGCTCACCACAGGTCGGAGGCTCAGTCCTTGACATTCTAACTTGCTCTGGGACCTTAGGGAGCGTCACCCCTTAGAGTCTTACAGGGCACGCTGGGTGCACCTGAGTCAGCTTTACAACACTAGCAGACGCGTAGTTTTTGTGGCTTGATGCAAATAAGCTTGAAGACACTTAACACAATTTTTGCACATGGTGGACGAGAGATATATTCGCTGAGACAAACTTGGACAATCATGACAATCAAATGAGAAAGGGCCAGCAATAGCAACAATATCTCAAAACAAGAAAAAGATACAGCCATGCAGATTGATGAAGTGTGAAGATAGGCCTGTCACTCATCACGATATTCCATCTCATACTCAAGCTACTAATCAAATGACAAAACAAGTGGTCAATTCTCTACATAGATCTGGAATCTCTCCCAATATGCAACAACAATACTTGTAGTGGATAAAAGGAGATGAAGCAGTGCACGATGAAGAATTGTTTGAAATATGTATGATGTCACTAGGAATCAATCCACAACATTTTCGTGATCACGTTGCACAAGATCTTATTGGATGATTCCGCTTGCCCGTTACCACAAGGATGATAAGGTGTGTTGAATCTATGGATGACGAAGAATTCCTCCAATAGGACCTTGATGGTCTCATTGACGAAATGGCTTCTGCGATCGTTGACTATCTCTACTCTACCGGGCATATGAAGCGCACAATGATATTTTCATATAGGAACTTGGTAGTTGTTTGAGAATTAGTTGTTCGCACTGCCTTGGCTTTGACCCACATGGTAAGGTATTTATGTGGCCGTGATAATATATCGGACTTGTGAACTTCTTGCGGTAGGATGAATTGACTGATATAGTCCAATCCCCCACTTTTTGAATGGTGGCTTGAGCTAGAACTGGATGTAAAAGATCATAGTTCAGCCTTGTGTGGTCTCCTAGCTCTCATGGCACACAAGCACCACATTTCTTCAAGTATTCATCTGTTATCTTTATGGAATCGTTGGCCACCAGCATCCTGATTGTAGGATCTTGCGAACTGTAATGTCGGATGCAAAATGACCACCACCCATACCTTCATAGCGAAATTGAAATAATTTGGGTGGCCTCATGTGGAAGAATACACCTTTGAAGAATACCATCTAGGCCTCTTCGATATAATTGGCCCGCAATCAGCTGATAAGGTCTCGCTTTTAGTATCAGTTTTCAACTGTTGCGCCTTGGGTAAAGATTTATCTAGTTGGCCCCACATTAAATATTCAACTATATATGTGGCCCATTCAGGTATAGAGTCAATGTAAAACAAGGCAGCGTCAAGTAGCTCATCATCAAGTAGGACATTAGTTTCCCTTCCTTTGATTCGTGACACATGATCTACCATATAATGATGCTTTCCCTTGTGACCCACTATTCAAAAAATCAAATTCCATAATAGAAGCAACCATTGAGTGATTCTCCCTGTGTTGCAAGTTTTATTAATAAGATATAGCAAGGGTTGATGGTCCGTATAAAAAGCAAAATGTGTGGCCATCAAATAATGCCGAAATTTCTTAATCACATAAATCATAGCCAGTGCCTCTTGCTCTGTTGTCAAATAATTCATCTCTGAGTCACTGAGCTAGAAAATCTTTTTTTGTGCTCTCCCGGTTGGGTTAAGACAGCTCCCACTGCATACTTTGATGCATCCGTATGCACGTGAAACTCTATGGACCAATTGGGCCGACACAATATTGGTGCCGAGACCAATGCGCCTTTAAGTTTTTGGAAAGCCTGTAGGGCTTCCTTTTGCCCAATGTGGTTTCTTGTGAGTTTGTAGATTGGTCGAGCTAGCGCCAAGTTTAAAATGATAGATTCGCAGTAGTTAGCATGACCCATGAAATTATAGATTCCGTGGATCATTTCTGGTAGTGGCAGATTGACAATGATCCTTATCTTTGACAAGTCCGTGGCGATCTAGTGTCTGGATACTATATGGCCAAGAATTAGGATCATGTTTACCCCAAAAGTGATTGGTGTGTCCAATGTATAGCACTTGGGTGAAGATGTGTTGGGTTCTGGATCTGAATCTGGTTGACAAGCATGCCCAACCATACTGTAAAGGGTTGCTTTCCCACGCTGTCCCAATGTGGAGGACGTTGCTCATTTCTTCATAGCCTGCATAGTATATGGGGCTCTTGTGTTACTGGTTTCGCTTCCACCTTGGCCCATTTAGCCATGAGGCTCTTGGCTTTATAGTGCAATTCGCAGGCAACTCTCCAAGGGATAATGTTATAAAGCTAACTCGGGTGCACCCAGTGTGCCCTGTAAGACTCTAAGGGCGACACTCCCATATGGTCCAGAGCAAGTTAGAAAGTCCAAGGACTGAGCCTCCGACCTGTGGTGAGCCAGTCAAGTAGTCACAAGTCATGAGCTAGCTCTGGAGTTCGAGTCATGGCCTAGTGAGGAGTCAAAATTTCTATGTCAATCTAAGGTTTTGCTTTAATACCAGACACTCATTGGCTGTATGGTTTTTGAGTGCAAAATGAGCACCATATATTTTTTCGGTGAGGGATACTGCAGCTGGTTCTATTATAGTGGATTTGAAATTGCGCTACACCTCCTTGCAAGGCTTTCAGTTTTCTAGTCAAACTGCTGTCGTCAGTTGTTCCATTTGCTGCTTGTGTAACTTTGTCATTTGCAACTCTAGTAAGAGTTAAATCTATGTGTGTCGATATGATCATCACCCAGTTATCATATGTAGAGGGCAAGTTTGAAAGCAATGTCATAATTGCGTCTTGATCGTCTATGACTGATCCGACAACGACCAATCTGTTGCAAGAGATTCTTAAACTGGTAACGTGACTCTGAAGTGAATCACCAACAAACATCTTGAATGTGAAGAATTTCCTTCATAGATGTAACTTAGTAGTTACGTCCCTCACATCATATAGTGAGTTTCAGAATGTCCCAAACATCTCTTGACGTTTTAGCTTCAGCTATGTGTCCAATCTATGTATCTGATATATTGAGGATAATAAGTGCAAAAGCTTAACCATCCTTCGATTTCCACTTTGAGTCGTCGTCTTTAGGTTTTACTTCTGTACCTGTGACAACATCCCATAATTCGTTGACGATTAGCAAGGTCTTCATTTTAAATCTCCACAAATGATAATTGGATCCATTCAGGTTGTCTGCAATAAGACCAGCTTTACTTTGAGAATCCATCTAGAACTTAGTCTGTCGATTGTATCGATGACACTAAGATGTAGTAATGCCAACAATAGGAAAATCAATTCTTTGATACTGAAAGGTTGAAAAAGAACTGAAGAGTATGATATCAATTTGATATCGCAAAATATATCAAGTATTAGAGGTTTCGCTCTGATATTATGTTGGAATCAGATAAAGAAGTAGTGAAAATTGCTCTGATACCATGTCAGAATCAGATAAAGAAGTAGAGAAAATTGCTCTGATACCATGTCAAAAAGTGGGTGTTGTGAAGATAGGTCTAGTTCGAAAAGAAACGAATGTCTAGAAAGAAATCTTTTCATGCATGGTGGAATAAATTATCTTCCTCTTTCACAATGCATGACTACACCTATCAATTTCAAACAAAACAATAGTGATAGAAATCACGTTTGATCTTATAGTTATTAACTTTGAAATCGTTAATACTACAGTGATTTACGTAGTCAAACAATCAAGCATCGAAAATTATTAGACAAATACTTAGTCGTGAATTGTTTGTGAATTAGTCGCGAAGAAATACAGAAAATGCATACATTTTGAGACGAAGCTGAACGCATAAAGGATAGTATTGATTCAAAATGAAACAAAAAATAAATGAGTGCAATAAGTTGTGGATCAAGCCACGTACTCTATGCTATCTCTGGGCGGCTAAAATGAAAGTTTGAATTAAGTGCAATGCTGATAAGCAGTACTGCAATAGCAATTTCTAAAACAACTCTAAGAAGTGAGCTAGAATGCTTAGAAGCGTTCAAGCTCGCATGCTTGAGAGAGAGAGAGAGAGAGAGAGAGAGGAGAGAGAGAGAGAGAGAGAGAGAGAGAGCTAATTATTTAAAAACTTCTTCTGATAACTTCAACTTCTGATGATTCTGATAATGAAACTGTATGAATATGGACAGCTATTTATACTTAGATATTAGCGTCATCATTGCGATCGGCCAGTTGGCTAGTGATCCACTGGCATCCATCTAGTCCTTGTCATTGATTGCCGATAAGCGTGAAATTGGCCGTAAACGGTCTGTCTGCATAAATGAACCAAAATTGTAGCTCTGTAGAAATATACTAAAAACCATCCACATGCGACATTGTCGCGAAAAAGCAACAGTGTTGGGTTTTTCGAGAAAAATGTGAAAAAGATGAATGTGCCCTTAAATCTCATTTAGGGTTGTCCCACACTTTGCTAGAGTCATTTCCTTAACATTTGAGGCTCTTTGAAAAAAGCGAAAAATGCGACACTGTGAGTTTACACGAGATTTCTGTCAAGCAAAATATGTGTAAAAGGCGACATTGCATTTTCAACGGATTTTTGACAGGCGAAAAAGACTACACTATTGTAAACTCCGTGTATTTCTACAGACTGTGTAAAAACACTTGTAATTTTGCAGACTATAAAAAACATAAAAAATCCACAGAACTGGATAAACAATAGATGAGGATTGTATGACTAAAATTATGTTAGATTGATATTTCTTATTAGATAGACATTCATGTGGTGTAGCTGCATTTTTGTATTGGAAATTGTTATGTTTGCTTGACAGGTTTGGCAATGTTTATGGTGGTCTACAGCTCAAGGCTTGCAGTACATGACCTCCTTTGGAGATTCTCAAGCTGAGGGCAATAATCAAGTTAGTTTTCGCGCATTTGCAGATGAGTGAGTTGCTTTGCAGAAATTGGCATTGTTGACATGGAAGCTTAATCACATATCGCAGGCCAGATCAAGCAGCCGAAGCGTTAATCTGTCAAAGCTTTTTATTGACCAATTTCATTGACTTCCCATCAATACGTGCTTTGTCACTCAGAGAACAAACTGGACTCTGCAAGTGACTTTCACAAGATGTTTCCATACCTTACTCTGGATTCCAGAATCTGTTAAATTTTCAAGTACTAAACCTGTAATCTTCATGCTCAAAAACCTATTGCAGGTTGCATTCCACCATTGGGTGCTTTAGGACTTCATCCTAGCTAGGTGATCAGGAAGAAAATGTAAACAAAGAGTTTACATTTTCTTCCTGATCACCTGTATAATCTGATCCTCCTAGAAAGACAAAGAAGTTAGCTGTAAAATTCCTGATTGTTGTAGTCATCGCCTCGAAATAAATGTGCAATACTAGCAACAAATTCTGGATCCAGCACTGGATTTCTAAGGCACAATCTAGACCTCACAACCCTTTGAATCTCTCCATTCAAGGTACATCAAGCCTGCCTTGTAGTGTGTATAAGCTCCAGCTATCACTAGCACATGGAAAATCTGGTGGCTGTGTCCTGCCAGATCAAACCAACCTGGCTTCCATCTCTCAGGAACCCTGGTAGCATAAAATAGAGTCCCAAGTCCATAGAAAAATGCCATTGCTGTCTCATAAACCAAGGTAGTGATGCATGCAGGCTCATTCCAATGAGCGAAAAGTGCGTGAAGTCCTGGGATTATGCCTGACAATCCCATTCCAAGGAACAAAAATGCACGAAATCTTCGATAATTAGAAGCTTGAAAGACGGGAATCAGAGTAACAAGTACTGTTGTCAGTCCGATCAAGCTTATGCCTGTGAGGTAGAACTCTCTCCACATTTTATCACATAGAAATGTGTAGTAGACAGGAGGGAAAAATGAGGTGGTGATCATGGCAGATATGCCGGCGTAGTCTAGTCGCCATAGAAAGTATGAGAGGCGCCTGGAGTGGCAGGACAGGAGATGACAGGCAGTACTGGAGAGCAGACAAAACATGGCACCGCACAGAAATATGAAAAATGGCCATCTAGTTATGGCAATATCTAGGTTCATGTTAACTAGTACACACCGGTCATCCAGATTGCCTGATGATGCAGTTATAGATATACACCTGCAGCTATTAGCAGTAAAAGCATCAGTGAAATTATCTTGATGTGGGTAGAAAACATCTGCTCTCGACTGATTGAATTCTATTTCATGGCTTTCGGAATATTTGGATTTAAAAAAAGGCAAACTGACCTTGAATTTCGACTCGGCAATCGCACCACATTGGGCAATTTTCGTCACCGTGTAAACAGTTAAGCCAAGAAAAAGAAAAAAGCCTATCAAGTGCCTGTTGATTACAACAAAGACACTTTAATGATCATTCAAGTTTTTCAACTTTGCGACAGCATGCAGTTTCTCCTATGCAAAGACAATACAATAATCAGATCATTCTGATTTTTATGCCGCTCACCCTTAGCCGAAGTAATGCTTCAGCAAAGGAAACTCCAACTCGTCAACTCATCATCACAAACTGTGACTCATTCATACACAATATATCCTGCATGCACCATTGGTGTCTGAATGCAGATCACCCCATGCATGCTTTGTCACTTACGTCCATATGTTCACAGTCTCATTGTGCAAGCTGAAGATGCTGAGAAACGCTTCTCTTAGGGGCCAATCTGCCCTGTAATGCCCCACAATATACTCATTATCCTGTAGATAATCTGGCAGAGCCTCGTAATCCACCAGCTGGGATAACTTTCTCACCATAGTACAGCTACGGCACTCTCCTCTGATCTCATCAAAACCACTCGTTTCCGCTGCTTTTTCTTCTGATCCAGCAGCAATATCCCTGCAATCTGTAAACTGCTGTGAAGACCTACAACAGATGCTGCTTATCCATTTTCTCTCGTGATGGCTTCTACATTTTCCCTCATCCGCCATAGCTGCTTCCATACCCTTCCTTCCTTTGCCCACTTCACTTTTCATCTCCATCTCCATTTCCACCTCGATCTCTCTCGCCATATCTCTCTCTCTCTCTCTCTCTCTCTCTCTCTCTCTCTCTCGTAACGTCGTGAGTAGGCAAGGACGTAGCTTTTCCAATATGATGATGATGATAGAGGACCCAACAGCCTTTCCTCCAAAAAAAAATCCATAAGCTTTTATTGAGAACTACACTACAGTGCTCATTCAAGAGCCATATCATTTAAATGATTGGTGAGTCCTCTCATATTGGTGAGTCCTCTCATTGAGCCAAGATAGCGCCGAGTTGACATATTGGTGAGTCCTCTCGTTGAGCCACGGTAGCCCATTTCGAATGAAATTTGTCCTTGCACTACACGAGCAATCCGACCTGCAGGATTTCCTTGTCCTTTTCCCACTCAAACTTTTGTAGGTTTGTGGTAATAGGAATATCTACCAAAACTCTTACCCATATTCGACCATTTCTTCGAAATTTTTTGCTTAAAGCACGACGCGCTACTTCAATGGCTTGGTATGAAATAGGACCAGCTTCACAACTTTTAATGCCATATTTTCCAAAACGCTGAGTTGAGATATTGGTGAGTTCTCTCATTGAGCCATGGTAATACCGAATAGGAATAGGAATCGAAGTAATAAGCATGGTATGTAGAATAATGAAAACAATATCAGGATTGATCTATGGTTGGAGGAAATCTTTGTAAAGTTAGAGTTGAAGAGGACTAGTGCATTGAAAGAAGGAAAAAGTTTGTTGCGAGAGAAAAAGTTGTGGAAGGGGAGAGATATGGCCATGAGGGCTCAAGATATAGAGTGAATTACTACCAATGAGATTGCATGGAAAAAAATGTGGCTGAATTTTATGGCAAATAGTGGGCATGATCTCCACCATTCAATCCTATAAGATTGGAGCTAACTATGACCAATAAGATTGATAGGAAAAAATAGATCTTATAAGATTTGAGCTATCTATGACCAATGACATTGGTAGGAAAAGATAGGAACATTGACAGTGGATAACAGGCGTGGTCTCCACAATCCAATCATGTAACTAACTATGACCAATAAGACTACTAGGAAAAAATCAAGGCTGAATTTTATGGTGGATAAAGGGGACAATCTAACTAACAAAAATAAGCATAGCCACATTTTGGAGCAGGATCACGCTCCCAAGTGTCCCTTGCCCATAACAAAAGGGATTTGGAGCCTAGGTCTTCTTGGAGACATCAAATACTCTGATCCAACTCTCAACTATTGGAGGGGCATGACATTTGAAACCTTATTAATTTTTAGTAGCTCATGAGATAGAAGACTACATACGAGCTATGAAGGGCTAACACCTCAACATCGAACACCCATCGACCATTATATTTTCAACCCTTTCAACGAAGTCTGAAATGTGTCCTTATGTGGCATGACGCCCCCATGAGTGCCCATACACTTCGGAATCCACCCTCAAACTATACTAAATGTTAATTCTCAATTATGGACACAATGTATAGTAAAGACCAGATAAAGGATATAACTCAAGGGGGAATGCTCTGACTCAAAAAGGGGAATTAAGGTTTTTAGTGAGCGTAAAAACGTGAGCATACAACCATGTTAGCGGGCATTTACAAATCATTTGTGCAGAAAAAATTTGTATCCTCACTTCTTCATGTTGATCCCACTGCACCAGAGGGCATGACGCCGCCAGAGAACCTGATAGAAGATGATGACACAGGCGTGCAGACCACTCAGGCAACATCACAAGCAGCCCCAACAAGAGCCACACTATCGGCTGCTCCCACGGACCTCACAATGGCCTACCAAGCCTTGGGCATAATTATCCAAGATGCGGTAGCGGCCAAAACCTCATTGGACAGCCACGTATTACAATTGGCCACCAATAACACCCAACTACGAGTCGATATTCTATAGCTCCAGCAAGATCTATTGATCGCTCAGCAACAGGAGAAGGAAGGACAGAAGGAGATCCTGAAGCTGCAACAACACGAAGATGGCCTTCAACAGTACATCCAAAGCCTCTTCAAAGCAATCATAGATGCTTCTACAAAAGTCCAGGAGCCTTAAACAGAAGATACCCAATGGCTTGCCCCCCTCCAGGCACAACTACAAATCTATGAGACAAAATATTCGCCTAGGAGTGGAGGTGCAAGCCTTACAACACGAGAAGGCCACGTGGTTAGCTCAACTGACACCTGATAATAGGCCACTCACACAGGTAGAAATGAACCCATATCGACATCAGGTGCAGGTTTACAGCCAAACATTGAACAACTACTAGGCTAAGTTCGACCGCCACCGCGCAAGTGCCAAACAAGAATTGGCCCAAGCAAAGTAAGCTCTAAAGACCTGTCAAAGATTCATGGAGCAAAAACTCCAACCGGCCCCGATGGTAATTCCAGCGCCACCCTGTATTTGATGTTGCACAGGCCGGCTCTAGCCACAATAAAGACAAACAAGTAGCGAGGGTGACAAGTCCAGATCACGGCTCAGGTGCGCAAGACCAAGGGCACCAAGACACCACAGGAGCCGATACCCAAGGGCAGGACATGGGCCCAAGATCCGAGACAAGCGCAAGCTACCTCTTCCCAAGGCTCCAAATTGATCTCTGCCAGTCGTGCATTCCGAAAGCCAACCTCGATAGAGGATAAAAGCAACTCTTATCTGGCGCAATTCCCACATGAAAGCTCATGCAGTGGTTGGCAATTGTCTGTCACAGTAATAGAGATCAATTGTTTGTCACATGGCGGTCTGTCACAATAAAGGAGTTCAAGGGCAATGAGTTGGCCTACATTCCAACTTTAGGCGCTCAACCAGAGTAGTGGAAAAGACTATCTGAATGAAACCCTCTGGCCATCAGATTGTATGTCACCAGTCCCAACCAATTACGAGTTAATGCCCATTACCTCCCCTACCCCCGAAGATCTAAATGGGTGGAGTGTGGGCACCCCCCTAGACAAGATTACACTGAACACGAAAAATTGGCCAAGGATCGAATCAGAATATGGGTGAAAAATGGACACAGATGCCAGGAGGGCTCTCATTCCGTTCTCACAACAGTATCTCACCTGCCCTGATCCATCAGTCTACGCAGCCGCAACCTATGCCCGGGACTTAGAATTTTTGATGGGAGTCCCCACCAAATGGGACAATTTTTTGCCAACCATATGTTTTGATCCCAATACCACCCTAGTTTCGAAAAAAATTGAAGACCAACTACCAGTGGCGCAAGTGTAGAATAGAGCAGCCTTACTCGGTGATCCTTGGCCAAGTAGATTCCAACAATGGATCGACCAAGCATGGCTTCCCGGTATACATAAGTCTTTCCATACTCCCAAGAACAAGGAAAATCTCATGGAAGACGTAACAGGCTATCTCATCCATCAGAGGCACATGAAGAAGACCTCCTATACTAAACTGGCAGAGTGCCGAGTCGAACCGGCACTACTTCAGATCGTGGGTCCTGTTGGGGGTATTTCCAACATGTTGTAAATAAATAAAGTCGGAAAATAGAAATAGTTGTGAGGGTTGTGGCATCCTGCATGTATAAGCCCATGGCCCAATGAGCACTTGTAAATAAATAATTTGGCATAAACTTGACTTTGGGCATTAAAAATAATAGTAGAAGGCCAAAGTTAAGCTTAAACTTAAGTTCCTAAGTTTGATTAATTAGTCAAAGTCAATTGGTGGTAGGTGAAGTGTGTTTCTTTCTCCACCATTGATTAGTTTGTGTTTTTGGTGAAGGGTGTGGATTTCAATCCCACCTTCCTTAGAATAGCCAATAGGAGAAAGGGGCAAGGGCCTTCCCCATCCATAAAAAGGCACCATTTGTACCATATTTTCATGCTTAATGAGAAGGAGAAAACTCTACCATTTTGGAGAGAAGCATCCTCATTTGCTATTCCGTACTTGCTAATGCCATTTTGTGTGTGTTTGCTTTTTTTGCTTTCTAGCTTACATGTTTTTATTTTGAATTGTTAATGTTTCTCTATTAGTAAGCAAAATGAGCAAATGAGCTAACCTCTCCTCTCACTCTCTTTCTCTCCCTCTTGCTCTACTTCTCCTATCTATTCTTCTATCTCTCTCCTTGCACTCTAAATCTTGATGTGTGTGGTTAGTGTAGGAAGGGGTCTTAGAGGAAAGAGTAGGAAGCATCTAAGGTACATATCCAGTGAACTAACCCTCTTTGACAGGCGGAAGGGCTGCTCATCGACCATATCTACACACCCTACAGTATAAGGTCCAATTTTGACATTATGACATCCTCGATCTTGATTCATCATTCTCCAATGTGAGGAGATCCTCAATACATATATAGAGAGAGCATTAGCTCGTGACACTACTAGCATGCAACCATAAACTCCACCTCTGAAAGTGTAATCTACCAAACTATTGACACCTAACAGCTTGCATGCTGAGATTGCACCTAACTTTTACCTACTTTCTACAAATGTCAATTTCTAAACTAGCAATGTACAAATCACACCATGGATGTGTCCATTACAACTTGTGCATGCCTTGCATGTCACTTTGGAACACTTACAATGTTTGCATGTGATGTGGCTCGAGTTCCTACAAGCCCATATTTGGCATTTCTATGCCTAATATTTATATGCATGTTGTATCTACTTCATACAACCCATGTAGCTTGAGTTTCTTCTAGGCCAAATTGGCTTTCTCAATATGAAACATTACATGCATCTAGAAAAACCTTATCCAGTCCAAAAGTCAAGTTGGATGGCTTTTTATTCTATGTATCTCTTAGAGTATCTGCTCCATTGGAGTATCTATGCTCTTAGAATTTTCCATATGAAATTTTTTCAACATAGAAAGACCATATCTAGATTGACATATAGAAACATAATCTTCATGAAAGTCAATCTCTAGGCCTAGAATGTAATGGATCTCTCCTAGATCTTGCATTTTAAACTCACTTCCAAGTGCTAGCTTAGTTTCTTTAACTAGCTTGATACAACTTCTACAAAGAATAATGTCATCAACATAGATTAGAAGAATGACAATATTACTATCAACAAACTTTAGATACATGGAATAGTCACTAAGGACAAATCCTAGTGAGATAAGAAAAGAGTTGAGTCTGGAATACCATGATCTTGGTGCTTGCTTTAGTCCAGAAAGACTTTTGAAGAGCAAACACACTTTGGATTCATCCTTGATGAATCCTTGAGGTTGTTCTATATAAATCTCCTCCTGAAGATAACCATTCAAAAAAGGATTGGATACATCTAATTGGAACACCTTCCATTTGAAAAAACAAGCAAGAGAGATAAGAATTCTTATTGTCACCATCTTTGCAATGGGTGCAAAGGTCTCCTCATAGTCAAGGCCATGGATTTGAGCAAATCCTTTAGCACATAATCTTGTCTTGAACTTGTTGATGGTTCCATCATGATTGTATTTGATTTAAAATAACCACTTGCATCCAATCACATGCTTGTATGATGGTGGATCCACAAGCTCCCAAGTATTATTGGTGATCAATGCATCATACTCTTGCTTCATGGCATCATAACACTCCTTGGTATTGACTGCCCCTTAAACATTCCTTGGCTCTTCATGAGAAACAAATAAGGCATAATTAGTAGAATCAAGATCCACTTGCTTTCCTTTATCAACATATGAGAGCCTCTTAGGCTCGGATCTATCTCTCATAGATTTTTTAGGTGAAAAAATCCGAGAAGACTCCTCTTCAATTCTCGACCCCATCATATAACATAATTGTCTTCAATAGCAATAGTTGGTGATGGTAGCTCTATTAATCTCTCCAAAACTAGATCTATTTCACATCAAATGATGGAATATGGGCAAATTTAAGATCAAATAAACTTAGTGCATGTGAAATACACTAAAAAATTAAATTTGACTCAAATACAATGATATTGTATGAAACAAAATGGCTAAGATCTCAAAACAATGCCTAGATCTCAAATAGATGGGATTGACAAGCATTCAACTGTGATTTAGGATCAAACAAGCAATCTCTTGACCAAACCAAATGTGTCCACCCAGGTATCTTTGTTTGCTGACTCTAGCACATATCAGAATCTGTTTCTCTCAACCACTCATTTCATTTTGTTGTAGTATAGTTATCTTTTGCCTTTATCCTTCCCACCGAGCTTGAACCTAAAGCTTGCAATGAAGATCCTCAACCCAGAAACTAATCAAGAAACCAGCAGGAAACCAGCCAAACAAAACCCCAAAACATGCAAGAAATCAAGAACTAAAGAGCTATTTCTAGCAAAGAAAGGCAAGAAGACAAAGTGTAAAGATCAGAGCTTATCTACAATATTTACATTTCTAAACAAGAACACAAAGAAGCAGATCTTAACTTTTAAACTATGAAAATTTAAAACATCATCCATATCTATGATAAATCATCAACCATCTACATTAACCACCGATGGAGAGAGAGAGAGAGAGAGAGAGAGAGAGAGAGAGAGAGAGAGAGAGAGAGAGAGAGAGAGAGAGAGAGAGAGAGAGAGAGAGAGAGAGAGAGAGAGAGAGAGAGAGAGAGAGAGAGAGAGAGAGAGAGAGAGAGAGAGAGAGAGAGAGAGAGAGAGAGAGAGATTAGACCATTGCTCGTGGAATACCTATGGGTTTTTCCTACTACCTTTCATTTTTTGAAATGTAATCTCTTAAAAGGCTTGCAAGATTAGGGCAATTTTCATTTATGAATAATTTCAAATATTTGTTAAGATATATTAATGACATTTGCTTTATCAATAATCATACAATTGGACTTTTCTTAGACAAAGCCCAGGGGTGGTTTGGCCGCCAACCCCGGTCAATATGTTGTACAACAAGGTTAATACTCAGAGAAGTTTTGTCCAATAATGGATGGTAGGTGTGTTGGTCTATAGATGCTTAGTTAGACATGCCAAACCAGTGTAAAAACTAGGATGGGTGACCCAATGGTGGGGAAAGCCTTCACATCTCCGATGTGGCAGAACTTCGCCAAGTATTTTTTGTGGGATATGACATGTTGTACTGACTCGTGGAGTGACCTTCAATATCATTCTCCAGTGTCTCGGAGACTATGTGAGTTTGGGTAAGTGTGTATTGTAAAAATTTACTGACAACCAATGAGATCAAAACAAATTATATTGTATGATATAAACCAAAAAACATCACCTTCACGAAAAATGTGCAGTTTTACGTGGAAGCTGGTTTCCCACCATTTCCTTACACAAAATATTCAAATTTTTAATCACGGAAGCATACCCAAAAATCCTTACAAATACTTCAAGATCATGCAATGTCATCCAATTTGTTGAATGAAATGAAGTGTTATCGTCAGACTCTACAATCTACACTTCTTTTTGTTTGTCTACACTTCTTTTTGTTTGTCAAAAAGGAAGTTACTTTGGAGTGGCATCATTGTATGCACAATTTAGAAATCTTACATCCAACCAAAGTTGAAAGTTGGGAGCATAAGGCTCCAAGATATCCCTATTCCTTTGAGCCTACATCTAGCAAGGTGCAATTGGAAGCACGGTATGTGGAAGAACCAACAAGAAGGAATTGAAGACTTACTCACCACCCAACCATGAAACATCCACGACAACCTACTACATCCAACATGCTCCCTCCAAGTCAAATTATGAAGTGCAATTCAGAGAGCACACATAGAGGTCTCGCTAGAGCTTCATCATAAATTGGAAGAGATGCACACTAACCTCTCTCAACAATCTCACCCTATTTAAGAGACCATTGATACCAGACAAGACCACCGAATGTCCCTTACATTGACAAATTGGAGGTATACATGATGTGAAATGACCACTAATCCTACCGGCCTCTCCTAACTTTGTAAAATGGAAACTCTAGAAGCTATTCCTCTGTTTACCCACTACAAACTTGTGCACTTTATCCTCCACTCTCCATGGGCCCATTAGGCTTTCACGTAATTGGCCTCCCTTGTTGACCCACAAAAACAAATCAACATAATTTGGTCAAGCTATAACCAATGACCTAACACCAATTGTTTTGGCAACATGATGCCCCCCCCCCCCCCCCTTAGTTTCCTTGATGAAAAATTCAAAGACATTCTTCTTCCAATAATCTATTGTTTTCTAAGTCACAGGCTAATCACTTCCATGAGATCACAATATTTGAAAATTACTAATCTCTCAAGTGACTTGCCTTTTTTTTTCAACACAATCCATAAAATTTTTACCTCTTCCAACTTGACGAAATCATGTACAAGGTGTAAATCAAGTGAGTCCTTGAGAAAATGTTAGAAATCTTGATCTAAAAAGCAAGTGCAATCTAAAACAAGATGTAAATAAAATGATGACCAAAACAAGAGAAATGACATTTTTCTAAAATTTTCAATTTTTTTTAAGAATGCCAATATTTAAAATGCTTCAAAAATATATATTGTAATACTAAAAAGATTTCTTATTTTGCTAGAAATTTTAATCATGCTAATTTTTTTTCAATAGATTAAGATTAAGATATTTAAATTAGAATAAAATCAGTAGTCACACAACCATTAAGATAAGTAAAAAAATTATTTTTTTTGATTTTTTCTTTTAGATATGAAAACCTTTCAAAATGAAAATTCTTGTATTAATTTACAAAGTATTTGAAATCTAAGTAAACATTCACATATTTAAACATAAACAAATATAAAATAATTGCAAATTAAATTACTTTAGACAACCAAGATTACATGGAACTTTGTGAAAAAATTTAAATTTGTTTGAAAAGGACTTTCTGTCAATATTCTCTCGAAAAAATTATTATATTGTTTACATATGTCAACAAATAAAAATATGAAAAATCTAATTTAATTAAATAACATTAAGTATTTTTTTAATAATATGAATCTACTAATATATATTTCCGAAAAGAAAAACATCATTTTATTTTAACATTAATAACCATGATCAAAAATAAAATTGCAATAGACTCTTAAGAAATTTTTTTTATTACAAACAAATTAAAAAAAATCAAATTAATCTAAAAAATTTCAAGACACAAATTTTCAAAAAATATGAACACAGTTTTTAGAATAATAAAAGAGATTAATTATACCAAAAAATCATCAACGTGATTGACATCCTCTTTCTCTAGAAGAGTCTCAATAGATACAGATGGTACTTTTTCCAATATTCTTCAACAATTATTACATTATAATCATGAACTAAAACATTAGCAAACTCCCTTGTGTCACCCACCTTCCCATTGGTGGGAGGTTGTGGTTCATTCGACAAGGGATTTTATTGAGTCATTAATATCTAGACTTTTATCTACCCCTACCAACTTATTCGACAACACTAACATAGATTTCATTTTCATTTTTACAAATTCAACTAAATTAAAATCTAAATCTACTATAGCAACAGCTCAATAATTCCATTCAGATAGGTTGTTTTTACATCGAGTTAATGTACTTCGAAGTCGGTTGCAGCAGCATATGATAGGAGTAGTCGGATCGAGGAGTGTTTGACTACTGAATTGAGGGTCTTGTTGATATCAATGTTCGGGATTTCAGAAAATTCACATAGCTTTCCTTCAATCGATACTACCGTTAGCATTGTATTTGACCTTAACGACCCATTTACAGTCGATATGATTGTTGCTTGTAGGTAATTCGAGTAATGACCATGTCTGGTTCTTGATCAGAGAGGAATACTCTTGGTCCATTGTTTCTCTCTAGATATCGAAGTCTGGTTGGCTAAGTGTCTCTGCGCATATAGTTGGTTCATGAATTAAAAGATAGACAGACTCATGAATATATCTTGTGGGCTGTGTGTGCTCTTAGTTCGATCTTCTTGAAGGTGGCGTCAGTTGATGATCCAGTCCTTGGTTGGGTTATTATTGAGTAGCAGCAAAGTGTTCATCTGATTCGCTATCAAATAGACTATCGCCACACTTGAACCAGAGGTTCAAATAGTCATGTCCGAGGTGGGAGTTGTTGAAGGTTTACATGGAACTTTGCTCTTGCCTTTTAAGTCAATGAATTGATCCTCGATAAAGACAATATCCCTGCTAAATAAAATCTACTGGGTATCGGAGTCGTACAACTTGTAAGTCAATTCAAAGAAAGTGTAACCAGCAAGGATGGTTTTGAGACTTTGGAAGTCAAATTTCTTCCTTGTCTCCTTCGAGATCTATGTGTAGGTGATGCATCCGAACACTTGTAGTTCTTTATTGAAGGCTTAGATCCTGTCCAAACCTCATGGGGTGTTTTACTTGAGAGAACTCTAGTCGAAGATCTGTTCAAGATATAAGTTGTAGTGGAGATAGCTTCAGGCCATAAACTCTTTGGTAATGATGCTTGAGCTAGCATGCATTTGGATGACTTGGCTAGTGTAAGATTCTTCCTCTCGGCTAAGCCGTTGAACTGAGGTGAATATGGAATAATGAACTGTTGTTTGATGTCCTAGCTTTGGCAGTACTCCTTGAATTCAGTAGAGATATACTCTCCATCGTTGTCTACGATTAATTGTGCTTTAAGCAGTTCAGCATCTATCAATAAAGAATTGATTGGCATTACAAACTTGGTCACCTTAATCATGTATTGATAGGTGACATGTCTAGATGTCCTTCAGTCCTTGATTTAGACTATTGGATTATCGACCCTTCTATTTGCCAAAACTGTATCATAGGAAAGCAGACAAGAAGGTCATTTAAGTGAAAACAAGAACACGTATTTAAAGATTTGCTAGACATTGTACATATTGATATGTGTGGCCCCATGTAGACACCATCACTACTTGGTGCTAGATAAGAGTTTATTACATTTATAGATGACTATTCTAAAAGAACTGTTGTATATTTTTTGAAGCACAAATTTGAAGCCTTCCAAATTTTCAAGAAATACAAAAAAAATGTTGAGTTGTAGATAGGAAAGAAGATCAAAGCTCTTAAGAGCGACAACGATAGTGAATACATCTCAAATTAATTCAGGGATTACTGCTCAGCCAACAACATCGAACAATAGTTTGCTGCTTCCTATTCTCCACAGTCAGATGGACTGGCAGAAAGAAAGAACAGGACCTTAGTCAAGTCTTCCAAAATGCATGATAACTCATGCTTCATTGTCCAAATCGTTCTGGCAAAGCAGCTTACCTACAGAACCGATGTATAACTAAAGGCCTTCCTGATAGCAAAACCCCCCCTCATGAAGTCTGGACAAGATCCAAGCTTATGCTCATGTCCCAAAGGACAACATAAAGAAATTAGATGAGCATTCATTCAAAACTATTTTGTTGGCTACTGTACTTCTAATGGAATGTATAGACTATACAATATAGAAACCTGTTAACTTTTCACTAACAGGGACATGACTTTCATTGAAGATCAGTTTATTGATTTGAAGGGCAAGGACCAGATGCACTCTACAATTTCTGTCCTAACAACTGATGCATATCGAAAGACTATTTTGACTTCTTCTAGCAGTCACTCTGTATAGTTAGATCCAAAAGAAGATGAAGAAGCTACAACTCAGGAGTAGCCAACACAACCGACACAAAGTCAAATTTCACAGCCAGGAACCTCAACCAGAAGATCAACAAACCCGAACTCAGCCTATCCAATACACTGATTCTATTCTATTCAGGAGCCAACCACAATTGAGGAAGCTATGTCACAAGTGGATTCAGATCTCTGGAAAGAAGCAATGGACAAAGGGTACAACTCATTATTGAGGAACAACACATGGATTGTCACCAAACTGCTAGAAAACAAAAAGATAATCGATTGCAAATGGATCTTTAAGATCAAATACAGAGCAAACGACAATATCGATAGAAGGAAAGCTCAACTCATGGCAAGGGAGATTTCACAAATATCCCAATATCGACTATTTCAAAACTTCTAGCCCAGTTGTCAAACATACTTCCATTCAACTGCTATTGTCATATGCTGCTATAGCAGATCTTGAAGTACACTAGATGGATGTACAAACGGCATTCCTCAATGGAGTTATTGAGGAGGGCATTTACATGATCTAGCAAGAAGGCTATATCCTTAATGGTAGAGAAGGTCAGGTATGCAAACTCCATAAAGCTTTGTACGTTCTGAAAAAATCATCCATTAGCAGGTCTTGCTAGAGCTGGATGATTTCTGCTCTCGGCTGCGTATTGCTTGTGGTCAACTCCAATACTCAACCGTCCTATCACATCCTGTATAAATGTTCCCAAGACTTGGTTGGCCATTGTGAGATCTGTGGGACCAGCTAGTAGGGTGGTTCTAGTTGGGGCTTGGTGACATGTTGTCCAAATGATGTGCATTCCATCGTCATCGTCTTCAATGAGTTTCTCTAGTGCTGTCATGATGTTAGGTGAGGTGGGGTCAACACGGTCCGATAATGCTGCATAGGTTTTCTGCACAAATGCTTCATCGAGTAATGGTTTGTCGCCTTCGGTAGCTTTCAACAGTGAAGTGAGAGATGTGATAGGGGTGGCGGTGGTTTGGAAAGGAGTAATAATGGATTGCTTGAAGGAGGGGATGATAGGAATGGTGGAAAACTAAAGGATGATGTTGAGGATGGAGGGAGACAGAGGGGGTGTGGAGTCTTTTGGGGCGGCAAGAGGTTAATAAGATTTCATCCAAGCAAGGGTGTCGGGAGAAAGCTGTGAATTGAGGGGGTTGATATTGAGAAGTGAGGTGGAAGTGGATGTAGGAGGTACGGAAGAATCGATGGTGATGGTAGGAGTGAAAGATGCTAGAGTGGCTGTGGAAGGGGGAGGGATGGGAGCGATAGGAGCAGAAGTGGTGGCAATGGTGGATGGTTGTGCGGAAGTAGAAGAAATTGATATGGAAGAAGTTGATGTAGGAGGTGATGGTGCAGTGCGTTGTTGTGTGGTAGAAGGGCTACATGAAGATGAGGCAGTGCTACACATACATTTGTTGGCCGTTGTGTCAGTTACAACAAAAAGAGTGGAGGTGGCTGCAATAGAAGGTAGAATGAGTCGAGTGTGTGGAACGGTGGTGGATAGAATGTTAGCATGACTAAAACCCCGAACCTTCTATTCAAGGAATGCACATGCAAAGTTGCAAAACAGGGGACCGGCGGCAATGCGATCGCGCGTGTTGCGCTTGATGGCGATGTAAAGGCTCGTTAAGAAGGAAGGTATGCCAATCATCTGGCACAACTGAGGAGCTCACACAACTACTTTGTGTTTATCCATGCGACACCTGACACTTAGCCAATTTTTCGAAATCTTGTTTGCGTGGAACATCCACGCATGGATTATCCACGCCAAAAAAGTTTTGAACACACCTCCGACAAATCCACCAGTGTTTTTTTGACGTGACGCTGAAAAATTTATGCACGTGGATTACCTTCACATGGATAATCCACACCAAATTGAATTTTGAAAGTTTCGACAACTGTTTGAGATGGAAGCGGAAATTTTGTAAATGATTCCATGATTTGGCTTAGGAGGGTGGACTAAATGCGGTTCTTTTGAGAAGTTGACACAACCAGGAAGTTGTCAACAAGTGAGCAGTGGCTTGGATGATGGGGTCATTGATAACTTCTATCAAATAACCATTGGAAGTTTTGACTTGGATTTCAGGAGTGAGAGGTGTCACATAGAGTTGGATGAGGTTTTTGGCTCGGCGGTGGGAGATTGGTTGTCGATCACCAGAAACAATTTCGACGGTGAGCGTGGAGTTAGCATTTATACATGGTACTCTAGTACAAGATGTGGAAACGAGACTTCTGCTCATCCCACGACGCGTAAGCGTGTAAGGCAAGGTCCATGTTAATAGTTGAAGAGAAGAGCATCGGGTAAAATCCCAGTGCTTCGAGAAGGGGTCCGGAAGCCAAGGTGTGACCGAAGAATTAGAAGACAAAGCCCAAATTTGGGTAGCCGTAGGTATCTTGCGTTGGAAAACTTGCTTGGTTGCAGAGTCATCAGAAGAAGATGAGGATGCCATGATGTTAGATGGATTCCAGTGGTGACGGATATGAAAAAGGTGAAAAGACTTTCAAAAGGAGGGAAAGGCATCAAAAATGGAGGCAAAGGCTTTAAAAATTGGAAAAGGTATTGTGAGAACAAAGGTGAGAAAAGATGACAATGAGCGTATAACAGGTGGCTGTGAGGGCTGATGAAGCTGTGTGAGAGTTTTTGTCGCAATTGGAGAATGTCAAAAATTCAATAAACTTTTGGTAGAGCTTCATTGAATGAAGTGCCAAATGACTCGAATTCTATCCTTATATAGGCGAGAATTTGAGTGCATATTAGGAGAAGTACACTTTCCCTAGTTCCATTCCAACCAAATTTTTGCAAGGACCTTCTTCTCATAATCTTAAGGCCCCAGAGAAGTTTGTGAAGGTTCAGAAGGTGTTTTGGATGCCGCTTGTGAAGGTTTTGCGAAGGTTCACCAGCTCTACGAAGTTTGAACTCTCGCACAACATGCTCTATATATCATATTTTCATGATCTGTCCATGTAGGCAGCTCAATTTCACAGCCCTGAGTCCAAAAATATTGTTTGGGAAGGTTGGTTTGAAGGTTTTGATGCCCTACGAAGGTTCCTTAGATATAGCTTCCCTGAACCTTCGCAAACACTCAATTTTGTCTAAGTTTTCACAAGTAGCTTTCGTAGAGATTTTCTTGGGTCCATCTGGGTCAAATCTGACTATGGAAGCTTATGCAAAGATCCTTTGAAGATTTGGTTGCTGATCCATCAATTTAAGTGTCCTATTTTTGGTACTTTTTCTCAAGATCTGTGCGTTAGATCTGCATTTTTTGAGAGTAAGTAGTTCTTGCTACCCTTTTGATCCCATATGGATCTAGCTCCTACTTGGATCATGTTGGATCTTGTCTGATCTGACCAGATCTTGTCCGATCTTGTGTAATGCTTCATTGCACAATTGGAGAGACCTGGACTCATCAAGGTGTTGTGTTGTGGCAACTTGCAATGAAGGTACCTAAAACTTCATGACCATAAACCAGTTGGAAAGGCATTTGATTGAAGCTTCCCTTGAATGTTGTCCTGAATGCCCACAACACAACATGTAACTCGTGCTCCCAATCAGCTCTGCTAACTTCAACTGTTTTCATGATAACGCTATGTAGGATCTTGTTGGATAATTCTGCCTACCCATTACCATGAGGATAATAAGGTGTGCTAAATCGATGGATCACAAAGAATCTCTCCAATAGGACCTTGACGGTCTCATTGACGAAATGGCTTCCATGATTGCTAACTATCTCCATCGGGCATCCAAAGCGCGCAATGATGTTTTCGTAGAGGAACTTGGCAATCGCTCGAGCATCAGCTGTTCTGCCTTGGCTTCTACCCATTTGTTGAGATAATCCATAGTCACAATAATATATCGGGATTGTGAACTCCTTGCAACTGGATGAATTGGACTGATATAGTCAAATCCCCACTTTTCAAATGGTGCTTGAGCTAGAACTAGATGCAGTAGATCATAGTTCAATCTTGTTGGTCTTCTAGCTCGCTGGTACACGTCACATTTCCTCAAGTATTCTTCCGTATCTTTATAAATCGTTGGCCACCAGCACCTTGATTGCAAGATCTTTTGAACTGTAATGTCAGATGCAAAGTGACCCCCACCCATGCCTTCATGAGATAATCTGGATTCTCTCATGTGGGTGAATACATCTTTGAAGGATACTATCTGATCCTTGTCGATAAAGCTAGCCGACAATCAGTTGATAGGGTCTAGCTTTTAAAATCAACTTCTGTTGTTCCGCCTTCGGTAGTGATTTGTCCGGTTGGTCCCGCCTAAGACACTCAACTATGTCAGCGACCCACATTGGTACTGTATCAATGTAAAACAGGGTAGCATCAGGTAGCTCATCATCAGGATGGGTTGCAGTTTCATTCTCTTTAATTTACGATACATGATCTGCCATATAATGTTGTTTTCGCATGCGAACCACTATCTAAAAATTAAACTCCAACAACAGTAGCAACCATCTAGTAATTCACCCTGTGTTGCAAGTTTAATATATCAAGATAAAGCCCATATAAAATGCAAAATGGGTGGCTATCAAATAATGCCTAAACTTCTTAACAACATAAATCATTGCTAGTGCCTCCCGCTTTGTGGTAGAATAGTTTATCTTTGAGTCACTGAGTTGTCGTCTGGCTAATCTTTTTTGCATTTTCCTGGCTGGGCTAAGACAACGCCAATAGCATACTTTGATGCATCTGTATGCACATGAAATTCTATCATCCAATTGGGTGGTTGTAAGATTGGCACTGAGACCAATGCATCTTTAAGCTTCTGGAAAGCCTGTACGGCTTCCTCCATCCAATGTGGCCCTGTCATCAACTTGTAGATTGGCCTTGCATGAAGATCCGATAGTAGTTAGCATGACTCTTGAAAACATACACCGCAAATTGTCCCTAGTGGTGGAAGGTTAAAAATGATCCTGATCTTTGATTAATCAGTGGCAATTCCGTGTCTTGATACTATGTGGCCCAATATTAGGCCATGTGTTGTCCAAAATTGACACTTCTTTGGATTCAAGGAAATCTGATATTCACAACATTGCTTCAACACTTTCTTCAGGTTGGATAGGTGTTTTGAATTCTGCCCATGCACGCATAGACCGTCCAAGAAGATTTCCAAAAACTTCCGCAAATGCTATTTGAATGTCGACTGCATAACTCATTGAAAAGTGCTCGGGGCATTATAAAGTCCAAACGGCATCACTTTGTAGGCGTAGGTTTTCCATTCGGTGGCAAACGTTGTCTTGTGCTAATCTTTTGGCACTATTTTTACTCGACTGTAGCTGCTAAAGCTGTCCAAGAAACTGTAGGCCTCTGCTCTTGTTACTCGATCCAAAACACTTTTTGTGAAAGGTAACAGAAAATGATCTTTCTTTGTAACCACATTCAGTGCCTTTAGATTCACACATATTCTCATTTTCCCATTCTTCTTGGGCACTATAGCTATAGGTGACACCCATTCTATGTGCTCAATTTCATAAATGAAATCAGCGTCAAGTAGTTTCTACAACTCTTATTTGATCAGCTCTGTGTAGTTCAGGTTGCAGTGATAATATTTGTTGACCTTAGAGATTGCTCCATCCCATTAGAGGAGTTCCAAGGCCCAAAAGGGCTGTCTAAGAAATGCCACATAAGAGAGAGAAAATCGTCGGATTTTGAAACTCCGACTAAGTTTTTGGTCTGCCCGCAGAACTCCGATGACTTGACCTCACTAGTAACGTATGTAGTTAACTGGAAGTTGGGTAGCCGCAACGCTTGGGGTCCATACTTCAAGATTTTATTTTCTACCATTAACTTACATAACTTCTCATGTAAATGCAAATCGTATTGCACATCACAGTTTTCTTTCCATCTACTCAAAGCGTTCACATCAATGGAAAACAGTCTTATTTGTGAAAAATACAGATCCTAAGTGGATCTAAACTCCAAGATCATTGGCTTGAATGCTTGCACTCCAAACTACATAAGCTAGGAATTGGCAACACATTCTATGCTACCTAGAATGCAAAGAACTTGATCAAAAAGCATTTATCACAAATGGAAACTTCCATAAACATCAAGTGCGGCCCAAAATAGCATTATACAGTCCATAATACATCAGCCTACCACTTTTGGAAAGCACCTAAGATCATACACAATAGCTTGAAGACAATACACACAACAATGCTCTCAATGGAGGAAGAAACAATGACAATGATCTATTGATCTCAATGAAGCATACAAAAGGTTTCTCCAACCTGTTCTCCACGACTTCCCTACTATTTATGGATGAGGAAGATGACTCTCTCTCCTCTCTCTAGAAGGTACTTGACCCTAGATATTCCCTATATAGGAAAAATAGCTAAAAATGGCTTATATGACCAAAATACATCAAAATGGTCTCATTTTGAAGGGTATGAAGTTTGACACTTCATCATACTGAAAAAATACAGTAAATAAAAACATTGTGGCCTGGTTCACACGTGTGAAACTCCAGAACCAAAACTATTTACAATTTTAGCCAATTTAGGCCTCAAACTAGCTAGGAAATGTTGACAATTTTCACACTCCCTCTTCAACATTGGATGCTAGTTTCAACATAGTCTTTGAGCACATTCCAAGATTAGATCTATGCATTAAATATAGGTCCTTTCCCAATGGTTTGGTGAAGATATCAGCCACACACTCCTTTGAAGAGACATGTTGAAGCTCCACCTCTTTGGCAATGACTTGATCTCTCACAAAATGGTGAGCAATCTCAATGTGCTTGCTCCTTGCATGAAAAACAGGATTGCTTGCCAAGCTTTGGGCTGAAAGGTTATCACAAAGTATGATTGGAGTCTTCTCTGGTTCCAGCAAGTGAAGATCCAATAACATCCTCTTGATCCAAAGAATCTCCTTGGTGCATGTTGTTAATGCCTTGTACTCGGCTTCGGTGGAAGATAGAGAGATAGTTGGTTGCTTCTTTGATAGCCATGAGACCACTCCATCTCCAAGATAGATTGCAAAGGCACTTGTTGACTTCCTATCCATTTGATCACCTGCAAAATCTGAATCTGAAAATCCACAAAGGTTAGGTGTAGTACCTCCATACAAGATGCCAAAATCTCTAGATCCCGAGATGTATCTAAGTACTCTCTTTCCTAGCTTCCAATGAGCCTCACTAGGATCTTGCATAAATTGACTTAGTTTACCAACCACAAAGCTTAGATCAGGTCTTGTGATGGTTAACCATATAAGAGATCCTATTAGCTTTCTATAGAGAGTAATGTCCTTGAAGGATCTTTCATTACTTCTTGTAGTTAGCTTTACATTTGATTCCATAGGAGTAGAAACAACTTTACAATCTTCCATATGAGACCTTTTTAGAATAGAGTTAACATACTTTTCTTGACATATGAATGTAGATTTAGAAGTTCTAATAATCTCTATTCCTAAGATATAATGAAGTTTACCAAGATCTTGAATTTCAAACTCTCTTTTGAGTGCCATCTTGATTTCATCTATATCTAGATTGTTACCACCACTTAAGATAATGTCATCAACATAGATCAAAAGTAAAGTGATATCATTTTCATTCAATCTAAAGTAGAGAGAATGATCATACTCACTCATAACAAAGTTTTGAGAAAGTAAGAAGGAATTGAGCTTAGCATACCAACTCCTTGGTGCTTGCTTTAGCCCATACAAACTCTTTTGGAGATAGCACACATGATTAGGCTCATCATGTGAAACATAGCCCTCGGGTTGCTCCATGTAAATATCTTCTTCAAGATCACCATTCAAGAAGGCATTAGTAACATCCATTTGCCACATATCCCAATCATAAAGAGTTGCAAGAGAGATTAGGATTCGAATAGTTACCATCTTTGCCACGGGTGCAAAGGTCTCATCATAGTCAATACCATATTCTTGAGCATACCCCTTTGCCACCAACCTTGCCTTGTACTTGTTGATTGATCCATCTTGATTTGTCTTGATCTTGAAGATCCACTTACAACCAATTGCCTTCTTGCCCTTTGGAAGCTTTACCAACCTCCATGTGTTGCTTTTGATGAGTGCTTGATGCTCATGATCCATGGCTTGGATCCATTCCTTCTTTTGAATTGCTTCACCTACACAAGTTGGTTCATCAAAAGAGGTAAGAAAAGCAAAGTTAGAGTTGTCCACCACTTGCTTTCCTTTTTCATCATAGGTTAGCCTTGATGGCTTAGCCCTTTGCCTTTGAGTCTTCCTTGAAGTTTGCTTTGGAGTGGCATCTCCATCTTCATCCAAGACATCTTGCACATCATGATGATTAGTAGGCACATCAACATCAACATCAACAACATTGGAAACATTCTCTTCATGAAAGATGACATCCCTACTTATGACAACTTTCTTTGTAGAAGGAATGTACACTTTGTAAGCCTTGCTTACTTCACTATAGCCAACAAACACACCCTTCTTTGATGAAGGATCTTCTTTAGTTCTATCATCAAGTGTGATATTGACAAAACATGTACATCCAAAGATCCTACAATGCTTGACACTCGGCCTTCTACCATAAAGAACCTCATGAGGAGTTTTACCATCCAAGGAAGCACTTGTCCATCTATTACATAGATAGTTAGCACATGCTAAAGCTTCCCCCCAAAAAGACTTAGCAAGATTAGCATGTAGTCTCATTGCCTTGGCACATTCACAAAGGGTTCTATTCTTCCTCTCGGCCACTCCATTCTGTTGTGGAGTCCTAGGACTAGACATCTCCCTCTTAATCCCATGTGCTATACAAAAGTCTTTGAACCTATTTGAGGTGTATTCCCCTCCATTATCAGATCTTAAGCATTTGATCTTTGTATTGAGTTGGTTTTCCATTTCATTCTTGAACTTGACAAATGCAGCAAACACTTCATCCTTACTTTTAAGAAGATAGATCCAAGTATACCTACTAAAGTCATCAATGAAAGTTGCATACATCTTTGCCCCACCATTGCTAGTTGTACTAGAAGAATGAATATCAGAATGCACAAGTTGAAAAGCTTCTTTAGATCTAGAAGTAGATCTAGAATAAGCAAGTCTATGAGATTTGGACAAGGCACAATGTTCACAAACACTATTGTTTGCAACAAGACTTTTAGGGAGACCAAGAACAAGCTCTTTCTTTGCCATTACCTCCAAAGATTTGAAGTTGGGATGGCCCAACCTCTTGTGCCAAACTTCTTGGTTTGTCAATTGCTCCCTAGCCATACATCCTTCATGATTAGAGATCACACATGCATCAAGATTGAAAAGTTTACCATGCCTCCTACCTTGAGCAATCAAGGATCCACATTTACTTATCAAACATGCATCTCCAATGAACTCCACATCAAGTCCTTTGTCAATCATTTGACTTACACTAAGCAAATTCTTAGTGATTGAAGGAATGTACAAGACATTTTCAAGATTTGCTTTCCTATTTGTTGAAAGGGAAATAGGAATAGTGCCTATGCCTTTGATGTCACATTGACCATCATTTGCAGTGTAGATGATGTTACCTTCTCCCTCATAAGACAATAAGGATGTAAAGTATTCCTTATGTCTTGTCATGTGAGATGAGGCTCCACTATCAATCCACCAAGGATCATTATCATCTATGTTGGCTAACAAACTTGAAGTCATAACAAGTGATTCACATGTGTTATGTTCTTCCTCATCTATTGTAAGATTTCCTTGCCTCTCTCCTTGCTCTCTTTTCTTCTTATAACATTCATTTGCAAAATGACCTTTTATCCCACAATAAAAGCACTTGAACTTTGACTTATTGTTCTTAGTAGAAGAGGAAGAGGAAGAGTGATCATCATGATCAAAGTTACCACCTTTGGACCATTTCCCTTTGCCTTTACCTTTGCCCTTGAATTTGCCTTTTGTGAAGAAAGCCTCTTCACCTCCACCTTGCAAGGATGCACCATCAAGCTTTGATTGCAACCTATGTTCTTCAGCCAATAAGATTTCTTGCAAGTCAACCACACTTGGCAAGACTCTTTGAATGGCAAAACTTTGCACAAGGTTAGCATGTTCATTTAGCAAACCATTCAACATAACTTGGACTATTTCACCATCTTTTATGTTCTCATCAATGCATGCTAAATCATCACTTAGGGACTTAACTCTCAAGATAAATGCATGAGCACTTTCACCCTCTCTTTGCCTACTAGAAAATATTTGTCTCCTTAGGGTCAATACCCTAGATGTGGACTTTGATTCAAAGAGCTTCTTTAAGGCATTCCATGCCTCACTTGCACTTTGACACTTTCCAACTTCCTTGAGAAGTTCATTTGTAACATTCATTTTAATGATATGAAGAGCCCTTTTGGCCTTCTTATCAAACCTTTGTTGCTCTTGAAGTGTGAGAGGTCTCTCTTCAATTTCTGCAACTATGTCCATGAGTTCATTCAACTCAAGTAAGGACTCCATCCTCACTTTCCAAGTAGAGTAGTTTGATGAACTCAACCTTTCACTAGACTCTAGCATGATCCCACCATTGGAAGCCATGATTCTAATGTTTCTTCAACTTTTAGGTTCTGTCCTAAAGCACTTAGCACTCACTTTTCTCTCAACAAATGATACATAAAGAGATCTATGAAGATTTAGGACCCTAAAACACTTCTATCTTGAACCTAGATGGTTTCCAAGCATAGAAAGGAAGATTGAAACACATGCAACACTTTGCACACACTAAGAATGGATTACAAAATCAAACCAACCTGAACACACTCTTTCTTAAGCTCTCAAACTTTCCAGCAAGTGACCAAATCAAGTTATGGTGTGAAGAGTTACTTGCATTCTTAGAAAATACCCAAAACTAGGATGCCAAGATTACCTAGTAATGAACAAACTTGATCAACATATGATCAACACACTAAGATATTGATTCAACCTGTAAAACCACATGTAAACCACACTTCTAAAAGTTTATAAACTCCAGCAAGTGATAAATACAAGATTTAGAGGTGAATGAATGAGCACACTTAGTGAATCACAAGACTAGCTTCACTATCTTGTCAAATCTTGGTGTTTAGATGTAGATCTAAGATCACTTCACATGAGAATGTTCCTCAACCTGTTAAGAACCTGAAAACACACTTGCATAATGGTTAACACCTTCCAGCAAATGCTCCAATCAAATTACATAAGGAGAGTTACTTACATGCTCAACAAAGTACACCAAAATTTATGCCAAAATTGATGACAATCTTTACAATATGCTCTTCACAATGGAGCTTACAATATGTTCACCCAAAAAAGGGGATCTTTCATCCAAATGGGAGCTTTGCTCAGCCTTTAGGAGAATTACAACTCACTCAAAAGAGCATTTGTCATCCACTTAAGGAGAAGTTTCATCCACTTAAGGAGAGTGTTCATCCAAGAATGGAGATTGTCAACAATAGGATTGAAAAGAACATTGTTAGTATTGAATATGCACAAGCCTCACAATCACAAATGATTAGGTGTTATGATCTGATCCAAAATAGTTTCTTTTCAGCCTCTGATCTTCAATAGACCTGAAATATGCTTTTGATCCACAAGTTCAACTCACAAAACAAAGGTTAGTAAGATTTGATCAACAAAGCAATGCAAAATCATGCTAGAACTTGATCAAACATCCAAATATCACCAAAAATGGAATACTTACTGTAAATAGAAGCCAACCAGCTCTGATACCATGTGAAAAATACAGATCCTAAGTGGATCTAAACTCCAAGATCATTGGCTTGAATGCTTGCACTCCAAACTACATAAGCTAGGAATTGGCAACACATTCTATGCTACCTAGAATGCAAAGAACTTGATCAAAAAGCATTTATCACAAATGGAAACTTCCATAAACATCAAGTGCGGCCCAAAATAGCATTATACAGTCCATAATACATCAGCCTACCACTTTTGGAAAGCACCTAAGATCATACACAATAGCTTGAAGACAATACACACAACAATGCTCTCAATGGAGGAAGAAACAATGACAATGATCTATTGATCTCAATGAAGCATACAAAAGGTTTCTCCAACCTGTTCTCCACGACTTCCCTACTATTTATGGATGAGGAAGATGACTCTCTCTCCTCTCTCTAGAAGGTACTTGACCCTAGATATTCCCTATATAGGAAAAATAGCTAAAAATGGCTTATATGACCAAAATACATCAAAATGGTCTCATTTTGAAGGGTATGAAGTTTGACACTTCATCATACTGAAAAAATACAGTAAATAAAAACATTGTGGCCTGGTTCACACGTGTGAAACTCCAGAACCAAAACTATTTACAATTTTAGCCAATTTAGGCCTCAAACTAGCTAGGAAATGTTGACAATTTTCACATTATTGATCTAAAAATCATGGCAAGAAACTTTGAATATTTTGGATCACAATGAGCGCCAATGTGAATCTAAATTTTTGCAATTGTGTTGGATCAAATGGAGCGGCAAGGTTATTTCAAACTTTTGCAATTCAGAAATTTGCAATTTCAACACACATCTATTGAAAAAACATTTTGCTTATTTTGCTCGTAACTGCAAAGCTTTGATTTTGCATATAAAGCAAGAAACATGGAGTGTGATGGATCAAAAAGAGCACCAAGGTCATTTCAAACTTTTCCAATTAATTAATTTTTTTAATTAAGACGAGTTTTAATAGCTCACAAGATATATAACAAGTTGGTTTTCTACTAGATTAATCTATTGATTATTAAGATGTCTAAATATCATCTCCATATTGATCTTCTAACAGAATATGCTCCACTGTCGAGAAAAAATCTAAAAAGATCCACCTTACCAGCTCACCAAAGGACAGAAGACAAGAAACATTGTGATCTATGGGTTGATGGAAGTTTGTATCCAATCGATCCAAGCTCAATGCAATATCCAAATTTTAGATCAGTCACACAACTCATACTGTTTTCGTGTGAAGGACACAATGGTCTATTGGGTTATTGTGAAAGATTGAAAAGTTATGGCATTAGTAATTCAATGAAAAAAATCCATTGTTTGGAAAATATGTTGAATGGTTTGCTTACTTACTACCGAGAAAAAGAAACTATTTTTTTGCAAACAAAAGAAGAGAATGAAATCTTGAAGATAGACAATTCTCGTTTGCAAGATATTATATTAAACCTTAATCAAGAAACTGACAATATGAAACTAATTGTACAAACATTGTCAAATAAATGTAGAAGTAAACACATTACGGAAGAAAATATTGAACAATAAGTGAAAAAGAGTTATTTTAAAAAGTATTGACGAGCTTTCAACAAGTGGGGGTCAATGGAAAAAAAGAATATATGCTTTCAAGTAAGATTATGTTTTAAGCTATTCATGTGTTTTGTTTCATCTAGCACTCAATTGTTGTGAATTGTTTTTTTTTCTAAATCTTATTTTTCTTTTGCAGATCAGCTTTAGTCACCAATGAACATTTGAAAGAAAAGGACATGATTGGAAAGTCTTTGAGTGCAGTACTTACAGCCAAGTCAACAACGAGTCTACTTGGAAATCAACGATATTCTCGAATCAAGTCCAAGATTGCAAAGGCCCTTATGGGCGAAGTCGGCAAGATCATTGGCCGAAAATTGATACAAGGAGCATGTGATTATTCTGGTATTAGCAGGGATGCATATGACACAATGTTTAAAATTATCAAAGAGGCATTTGGACAAGTACATATAAAAAAATTTCCTATTCCCCAGTCCTTTCAAATCAAATTAGAGAGGGATGTGTTAAACAGGGGTTTGCAAAACATCATTGGTATTCCTTACCATATAAATGAAATTTATAACTCAAAACATGGCACTTTGTCATACGATTCTACCAACAATCTGTTTGTAGATCTGAATCATTTACTGAGACTTATTGTAAAGTTTTATGGAATCACAAATGAAAGTGTTGAAAAATTGATATTAGTTCTCAAGTTAGATGAATCAGAAGTATAAAGGGACAAAAGCTAAAAAGGGTTAGTGTTACAATTATGAATGGAGCATTAAGCAATACGATAAACTCAGAGAGTCTTGATTTCAGTGTGCAGTCTGAAAATAATATTTGGTGGTTGGCAGCTTTCTAGGTTTAAATCTATTCTATTGAGTACTAACAACTAATTAGTTACATTATCCAGCTATTTCAATGGTTCTACAGGCGTATTCAAATCCGATATAAAACTAGATCAACAAATTATCAGAAATTCAGAAAGGCATGCAAATTTATAGACAAAAATAATATTGATGCAAGACTCAACCCATAGTAGTTTCCATGATATCAGATGAAAAAAGTATATGTATTATATCGGATCATTTGTAGTACAATGCAAGGCAAAATCATTGTTTCTCTTTGTCTTTAATGATCAGCTTTGTTGTGTGATCATGAAGAAATTTTTTTCTATCATATGCATCTAGAAAATCAATCGATCTTCTTTTGCTCAAGTCAATGTATCCAGAGAAAATAGCTAAGGAGGAAGACCTTTTCGGAACTTCCTTAGCTACATAGCCAAATACTTTTATGGCAATGTCTCTCTTCACAAAAATAATTTTATATGTATTCGAAGGGTATTTATGCCCATTCGAGAAATAGGATAACACTTTAATTGCCATTATTATTGTCGCAGCATCTGAAAAAAATTTGCTATGATGAATGCAAATCTCTTCATTTACAAAGTTGGACAGGGATGAATCCCTTTGTCGTGATCCCTGGCCTTCCCTCAAATATCCCTGCCTTGTTGCAAAGGCATCCACCTCAACAGTAGCCGATAAAATATGAGCAAAGGGCACATGTCTTGAAAAACAAAATAACTATATTTGAATAAAAATCTCATTAAGACAAAACCAGATTTACCTACCAGATCATGCTCATCAGCTTCAATAAGTGCAGCAGTATGTAGATCATGACCAGCAACAATGGTCGTCGAAGCACTGGATGGACTAGTTTCCGAAGACTGTGACACATATTTGCTCCGGATTTTCAGAAATTCCTCCTCACCGGGCAAATTTGCCTGGTAGGCCCTACTTTCAGACATGATTGACTGCAGTGCTTCAGTCCCATCCATCCATTTATCTCCGCCTTTGTAATCAATAGAAGCACAAAGATCATCATCATCGTCGAGATCTATGAAGTCCCCGAATTCTTTGATGAAATTAGACAAAATTGATGATATTTCGTCCTCCCTCAGATCAAGAACATCTCCAACATCATTCAGTGAGAGGTATGTGATACTATTCATGTAATACACTGGCAAATCGAGGAGATTCTTGGTTTTGTCATATGGATTCACGTCAGATAAGGAAGAAATGGACAATGCATGAGACTCGGCTGGGTCATACATTGATGCCAATCTTGCCTCCTCGTTAGCACCCAAGGCGTCATCAACATGTAAAAATTACAGAAATTAAGGATCCTAAAACACTTGAAATGATGAGGGAAACAATAGATTATGATTTCATAAGATTAGCACAAGTTGAACGATCAAAATCCATCAAAAATCTATGCTTGAACCTCACTAAATGGCCCAAATCCTTGAAGCAGGCTTCACACGTGTGAAAGTACGGCCTCCCATAGTCTGAGTATTGTACACCAGACCTACATTCAATCCTATAATCATTAGTAATCACAAGTACTCAAACAATTATGAACATAGAGAGCAATTGCACCATTATGAGAGAAAAATCATGAAATGGCTTGATTGATTTTGGTGAGATATCGTCACTTATATATACATGATCCATCACGGTTTTGGGCAGGTATGAGTAGCCCTAAACCTATCCCTAATGCTAATTTTGGTGGATCTTTCATCCCTACCAAGTTAGGGTTGGAATCTTGGAGATCCCTCAACAATGCAAAAATTACCAAAAATAGCTCCTATTTTTTCTCCCTTGTATCTAAGCATAATTTGGACTCATTCCAAAGGTTCTAACACTTAGGTCTACTTGAGAACATCCTTATGAATGGAATCCTATGCTATTTGGAACGTGTGACAAGCCACATCATGACCATCTAACTATTTACAAGTCATATGACCAAAACTAGTCAAGCTAGAATTGTGAATTTTTAACACTCCTCCTCACTATCTAGCTTGGTTCAATCATTGCTTTACTAATCACTCCAAGTGATGATCTGAACTTCATAAAAGGTGTCTTTTGAAGTGGTTTAGTAAGTAGATCAGCTACACATTCATTGCTTGGAACATGCTCCAAAGCAATCTCCTTGGCTTGCACCATTTCTCTCACAAAGTGATGGCATATCTCAATGTGCTTAGATCTTGCATGGAAGATTGGGTTAGATGCAAGGTGTTGGGCTGATATATTGTCATTGTAGATGATTGGTGCCTCCTCTGAATCCATGATCTTTAGCTCCACCAATAATCTCTTGATCCAAAGTACCTCCATTGTAGTGGTTGTCAAAGCTTTGTACTCGGCCTCGGTTGAAGATAGAGATATAGTTTCTTGCTTTTTTGAAAGCCATGAAACCACACCTTCTCCTATAAAAGTTGAATAGGCACTTGTTGATATCCTATCCCTTTTGTCCCCTACAAAATCTGAATCACTAAATGCATGAAGGTTAATCACATCTCCTCTATATAGAATCCCAAAATCCAATGTACCCGAGATGTATCTTAGAATCCTCTTAGCCTTTTTCCAATGGATATTCAATGGCTTTTGCATGGATTGGCTCAACCTACATACACTAAAGCTAATATCTGGTCTAGTTATAGTGATCCACATTAAGGAGCCTATAAGTTGCCTAAACAAAGTGATGAAGGATCTTTCATCATCTTCATTTGGCACTTTTACATCTTGCTCCATTGGTGTGTCAACACTTTTGCATACTTCCTTCTTAAACTTCTTCAAAAGACTTTGATCATAGTTTACTTGACTTACAGAGATAAAATAAGACCCTCTAAGTACCTCTATGCCTAAGATGAAGTGAAGACACCCTAGATCTACCATCTTGAACTCTAAGGATAGATCTATCTTGATTTTTTCAATACCATCAACACTATTTCCACTAATGATGATGTCATCTACATAAATGAGTAAAAGTACAATACCAAGATCATCAAACTTAATATAAAGAGTGGGATCATATTCACTTTGAACAAAAAAAAGTGAAATGAGATAGCAATGTAGTCTTGAATTCCAAGATCTCGAGGCTTGCTTCAAGCCATAGATGCTTCTTTGGAGATGGCATACTTTGTTCTCCATTCCATGCTTGATGAACCCTTGTGGCTTCTCCATATAGATATCCTCTTCCAAAAAACCATTCAAGAAAGCATTAGAGACATCCATTTGACATAGGATCCATCCAAAATGTGATGCAAGTGCAATGATTAGCCTTATTGTGACCATCTTGGCCACGGGTGCAAAAGTTTTCTCATAGTCTATCCCTTTCTCTTGAGCATAACCTTTTGCAACTAATCTTGCTTTATGTTTGTTAACACTCCCATTTGCATTCAACTTAAGCTTGAAGACCCACTTGCATCCTATTACATTCCTTTGAGGTCTCTCAACAAGCAACCAAGTTTCATTCTCAATCAAGGCATCATACTCATCCAACATAGCTTTATACCATTCTTTGGAGTTCAATGCATCTTCAACATTAGATGGTTCTTCAAAACTAGATAAAGCATAAGAAGTGGATGAGATGCCCTCAACTTGTTGTCCTATGCCTTGATATGTAAGCCTTGATGACTCCACTTTTGCCCTTGAAGATCTCCTTGGTGTGATAGGTGGGTTTGGTGCTTGCTCCTCCATGAGCTCCTCCTCAAAACCAAGATCTTGCTCCTCGACCATCTTCTTCTTGATTGTTGGAGCACTTGAGCCTTCTTCAAGCATATGCATATGATTTTCATCAAAGATAACATCCCTTGAAACAACAAATTTGTTCAAGGATGGGAGATAGACTTCGTAGCCCTTGCTTGAGCTTGCATATCCAAGCATGATCCCTCTTGTGGAAGATGGATTCTCCTTGGTTCTTGTTTCCAATGGCACATGCACATAACATATACACCCAAAAACTTTCAAGTAATTAAGATTGGGTTTCTTTTCATACAACATCTCATAAGGAGTTTTGCCTTCAATTGCTTTGCAAGACACCCTATTCATCAAGTAGTTTGCACATACAAGAGACTCACCCCAAAAGGATTTGGGCAAACAAGCATCTAATCTTAAAGCCTTAGAACATTCACATAATGTTCTATTCCTTCTTTCAGCAACTCCATTTTGTTGAGGAGTGTAAGGACAAGAAGTCTCTTTCTTGATCCCTTCCTCCTCACAAAAGGCCTTGAACTCATTGGAGATGAATTCTCCACCATTGTCACTTCTAAGAATCTTGATGATATGATTATGATGCTTTTCCACAAACAACTTGAACTTTACAAAAGTATCAAATACTTGAGACTTGAAGGAGAGTAAGAACACCCAACAATATCTTGAGTAGTCATCAATGAAGGTTAAAAACATGGATGAACCTCCATTAGATTTGGTGCTAGCAATGTGCACATCCGAGTGTATGAGTTTAAGAGGATGAGATGACTTTGTGATGGAGTTAGGAAACACCTTCTTATGTTCCTTGGATAAGGCACAAGCTTCACAAACCTTGTCTTCCTTCCCAATAGACCTTGGTAGGCCTGAAGCATACTCCTCCTTGATCATAGCCTCCATGGAACCCGAGTTGACATGTCCAAGTCTTTTGTGCCATAAAGTAAAGGCAAATATCTTGCTCTTCTTGGCCAACATGACAACATTAGTATCCACAAATGCATACAACTTATAAAGTTTTCCAAGTCTAGTGCCCTTAGCCACTATCTTACTCTTCTTCTTGATGAAACATTCATTTGAAGCAAAGTCAACATTGAAACCATTGTCTACCATTTGGCCACCACTTAGTAGATTCTTTGTTATTGTAGGAATGTACAAAACACCTTCTACATTGATCTTTTTGGAAGATCCTAAGCAAAAGGGAATGCTACCAACTCCTTCAATCTTACAAGCTTCATCATTTGCTGTATAGATAGACTTTATAGGTCCATCATAAGATAAGAGAGAAGAGAAAAACTCTCTTTTGCTAGTCATGTGTGAACTAGCACCCAAGTCAATCCACCAAGGATCTTCTCCTTTGAAACTTGTTGAAGAAAATATGGACATCATGAGAGAGTCCTCATGTGAACTCTCCTCCTCCTCCTCTTTGCTCATGTTGGCTTGGCTTTGATCTTGCTTCCTCTTGAAGCATTCCGAGGCATAATGCCCCATCTTGCTACAATAGTAGCACTTCACCTTTGATTTGTCCTTCTTGACTTTGGTGGTTGATGGAGATGACTTTGAGGGTCCTTCTTGATCCTCAAGCTTTGAAGACTTCTTTAATGTTGATCCTTTGCCTTTGGACTTGCCTTTTCCTTTGATGAAGAGAGCTTGGTCATCTCCACCTTGGATGGAAAGTCCATCCATCATCTCTTGCATTTGGCTCCTTCTTGATTCCTCGGCCATGAGTGTGCCTTGGAGTTCTTCAAGTATGGGTAGCTTACCCATAATTGCATATCCCTGAACCAAATTGCCAAACTCAAAGCTTAGTCCATTCAATATGAGTTGAACAAGCTCTTCATCCTTGATAGGATCACCTATGAAGGCTAGCTCTTTGTTCAATTCCTTTACTCTTAGGACAAAAGTATGTGCACTCTCTCCTTTCTTTTGATAGCTTCTATAGATTTGATTCTTAAAAGCTAACATTCTAGTTTGGTTCTTGGATTCATAGACCTTTTACAAAGTCTCCCAAGCATCTTGAGCCGAAGTGCAATCTCCTACCTCTCTCAAGAGTTCATTTGCAACATTCATTTTTATGCAATGTAGTGCAACATTGCACCTCTTGATGTATTTGGCTTTATCTTGAGGATGAATAGGTTCACCCTCCTTACCATTCACAATTTCCATCAGATCTTGCATGATCATGATGGATTCCATTCTAACTTTCCATACGGAATAGTTAGTTCTGTTGAGCCTTTCATTAGTATCCAAAAGATATGCATTTATAGATGCCATCTAGTCTCCTAATCAAGGACTTGACACAAGTGAAGGTTACTTCTATTGATTTGATTGAAGATCTACCTTATCCCACTTCTCAGGGACCTGAAAAGATCAATAATAGACTTCCTATAAAGATCTAAGAATGATCTCTAACAAAATCAAATCATAGAATACTATGCACTTGCTTGATTGAGATAGACAATACTAGTAGAATTGCCCCTCTTTCTATAAAGAACATTAAAGCTTCCAAATGATCTGATCAAGAGTGAATTTCAGCAACCTAATATACTTCCAAAATCACTTGTAAAAGATCTAAATGGAACTTAATGAGGATGCAACACAATCTACTATCCAATCACAAGCAAAAAATGATCAAAATTGATGAAAAATTGATCTAATTTGGTGCATAAGTCAAGCAATGGTTGGACTGAATCTAAATCACTTTAAGAGGTGTCCAATACACCTTAGAACAGCCTTGAAGAGTCCCCAAAACTCTGATCTTCCCTCTCCTTGAATTCTAGAAAGCCTCCTCTATGAAATCACCTCCAAAACTCGCTTAGAAATCAATGCTTGGAGCAAGCAGAACTTGCTATCTTGGTAATGTGAATTGAATTCAACTTTTCCTCTGGTTTTAGACACCTAAACACCTGAAAATGAAGTCACACAACACCAATCTCCAATGTATTTGACTCACTTTGAGTTCTAGAATCAATGCTAGATGCTAAAATCCAATCTACACAAGATTTAGATCAAAAATTGTGATCAAATTGAATGAAAACCAAGGATTTAGCTCATTTCAGCCTTTAGGCTCTGATACCATGTAAAAATTACAGAAAATAAGGATTCTAAAACACTTCAAATGATGAGGGAAACAATAGATTATGATTTCATAAGATTAGCACAAGTTGAACCATGAAAATCCATCAAAAATCTATGCTTGAACCTCACTAAATGGCCCAAATCCTTGAAAAAGGCTTCACACGTGTGAAAGTACGGCCTCCCACAGTCTGAGTACTGTACACCAGACCTACATTCAATCCTATAATGATTAGTAATCACAAGTACTCAAACAATTATGAACATAGAGAGCAATTGCACCATTATGAGAGAAAAATCATGAAATGGCTTGATTGATTTTGGTGAGATATCATCACCTATATATACATGATCCATCATGGTTTTGGGCAGGTATGAGTAGCCCTATCCTTAATGCTAATTTTGGTGGATCTTTCATCCCTACCAAGTTAGGGTTGGAATCTTGGAGATCCCTCGACAATGCAAAAATTACCAAAAATAGCTCCTATTTTTTCTCTCTTGTATCTAAGCATAATTTGGATTCATTCCAAAGGTTCTAACACTTAGGTCTACTTGAGAACATCCTTATGAATGGAATCCTATGATATTTGGCACGTGTGAAAGGCCACATCATGACCATGTAACTATTTACAAGTCATATGACCAAAACTAGTCAAGCTAGAATTGTGAATTTTTAACACAACAATAGCTGACTTTGATATCACAGAATCAGTTGATGATGAGACACCCTCAATGCTAAGCCTCGAAGTTCTTGCCTCCTCAAGAATAAGAGCAGAAAGATAAAACAGAAAGCCCATGCCTTCCTGCAAAAAATGACATGATCAATTGTGCTGGTCACAATGGACCACACGTTTAAAATCACTCATGATTTTCGTGAATCGTCGGTTGTGGCTTTGCTTTGAAGATGGTTGGGCAACTACTAGGTCATGGAAATGGATGAATCGTAGATTATCCATTATCAACATAGACTGATTCAGACTATCATAATACTCTATATACAACACTAGAAAATAGGATTTATGTTCTGATCCAAACCTCGCAATATCAAAAGACATATTGAAATACATCTTATAGTGACCTATGTAGTTACCAACACCGGATCCAACGAGGAAGGCGTGCAATGCAAAATCAAAAGTATTAGAGGATGAGGTGGCCATCTCAAAAGTATGACCAGTATGGCCGAGTATCGCTACGACGCGGGGTGGCAGGGAGTCAGAAGACAATCAGGAAATCCTCGCGTGATGCATAGATCTGGAGGAATTTGATTGGATCTGACGATCCATCATATTTCGGCATCGCGAGTCGAGGTGCCCTCCAAATTGCTTGCAAGGGTGTGGCAGGTACAAGTTGTTCCATTGGATTCATTGTTGTTGGTTCTGCTTCTGCAAGGGTGTAACAAGTACAGGTTGGTCCATTGGATTCATTGTTGCTAGTTCTACTTCTGCCTTGATTTGTGTAGTTGCAACTCTGGGGAGGTTTGGAGTTTGATTTGCAATCCTTCTTGGTACCGATCGACCTGATCTCAAATTTATTCGATGGGAAAGTCAAGAATAGCTACATCTTGATGGATCTGGGGAGGTTTGGAGCTTGATTTGCAATCCTTCTTGGTACTGATCAACCTGATCTCAGATTTATTTGGCGGAAAAGTCCAAAGTAGCTGGATCTTGATGGATCTGTGGAAATCTATCTGGATCTTTGAGGATCTGATCAGTTTTGTTTGTAATTTTAGGTAGGTTACGGTGGTTTTCCTTGATAACGTTTGTTGTGGGTATTTCCTGCACAATAATGAACAAGTGGGTCCCATCACTTGAAATACTGTTGGCCAAGCCTTACCTGGTGGGCCCCGCCACAGGTACAGTTAGAATAATAAGTGTGAGGGTACCGGCTTCTTGCGTGTATAAGACCGACCCAGTGACCACACAAATTAGATAAATAGAACTTGAATAAAAGGACTTTGGGCCTTATTAGAATAAATCAATTAAAAAGCTCAAAGTCAAGTTCATAAGGTTGTAAGTTAAAAGAGAATCTCTCAAACTCACATGAATCATGTGAGTTTGGCCCTTTTCCTAATGAACCATTAGATTGAAGTTCAACTAGTTTGAAGGGCTTGGATGCCATTGTAGATAGGCCAATGAGAGCCAAGATGGCCCTCCCTCCTCAACTATATAAGGAGGCCATTTTCTATTGTACATATCTTCATTTTTCTCAATAAAGCTCTCTCTCTCTCTCTCTCTCTCTCTCTCTCTCTCTCTCTCTCTCTCTCTTCAAGGGTGACTGGTGCATAGCTATGGGTAGGCGCTCGAGCCCCCATAGCCCCAACCATCCTCGGTGAACTCTCTTCTCTCTCTCTCTCTAAAACTCTCTCTAGCTCTCTCTCCTCTCTCCTCTCTCTACACTCTCTCTCTCATTACTCCACCTCTCTCTATCTCCTCTCTCTATCTCCCTTCTCTCGCTATTGCTATGCAGGTGTGCACGGGCGGCTCCCAGTGAATGGACTCATATACTACAAACGACGACTACAATTGGCGCAGTTGCCGGGGAGCACCAACGTTGCTCACCACATAGCTACTTCTCTTTCTCCATTCTTCTCCACTCTTTTCTGCTTCCTCCCCCTCACCTCCTCTTTTTTCCATTCTCCAAAATCTTCCATTTCCATTACAAAAAACCCAAGCCCTCAAGGGATTAATTTTGTTTTTAAGTTATAATTTGTGTAGTTAATTTTGAGTAAGATTTTTTCAAATTGCTCAGTGTTTTTTATTGTCGTAATCTCAGTTTTGATATGGATCAAGCCTCTTTTAAAAAAAAAAAATCCACAAATCTCTCTCTTCCCTCCCCCTTCTCACTCCCTTCCTTCTCTTCTCCTCGCTCCTTCACCTCCTACTGCCTTGCCTACCTCCCTTCCACCCTTGCCTATAGATCCACTTTCTCCCCCCCTTCTTGCTCCTTGCTCCTCCACCTTTCCCTGCCTCGCTCCCTCCCTCCCTCGCTTGTTGTTCCCCCCTCCCCTTTCTCCCTCCCTGCTCCTCCGCTCCTTCCCCCTTTCCCTTTGTTCACTGCTCCTGCCTGCTGCTCTTTCCTACTCGCTCCACCTCCTTCATTGCTGCTCTTGCTTGCTGCTTGTCCCTGCTCGTTCCATCTCCTCCATAGCCTACTTGTCTGCCTTTCTGCTGTCTGCTCTGCTCGCTCTCCTCTATAGCCTGCCTATCTGCTCCGCTTGTTCCCCTTGCTCCTTGCTCTCCCTGCTCCTCTCTCTCCTCCGCTCCCTCGTCTGTTGCTCACCCGCACCCCTTCATTCTCGTTCTCTCCTCACTCGCTCCACCTCCTTCATCGCTGCTCCTTCCTTCTGCTCGTCCCTGCTTGCTCCATCTCCTCCATAGCCTACCTGCCTGCTCTGCTCGCTCTCCTTTATAGCATGTCTACCTGCTCCGTCTGCTCCCCTCGCTCCCTGCTCTCCCTACTCCTCTCTCTCCTCCGCTCCCTCGCCCGCTGCTCACCCGCCCCCCTTCAATCTCATTCTCTCATCGCTTTCTCCCGTCACTCTCTGCTCTCCCTGCTCCCCTCTCTCCTCCGCTCCCTCGCCTGCTGCTCACTCACCACCCTTCACTCTAGTTCTCTCCTCACTTGTTCCGCCTCCCTTCCCTGCTCTGCTCCCCCCTTCACCTCCCTCGTTGCTCGCTCCCCCCTTATCTCTTACTCAGTCCTCCGATCCCCTCCCAAGAATCTCCCTTCCTTCCCTCCTCCTCGCTGTCCTCACCTGCTCCCTTCCTCTCTTCCCCTGCTCCTCCGCTCACCTCCCTACTCGCTCCGCCTCCCTGCTCGCTCCTCCCTTACGTTTCCTCCTGGCGGATGATCAACCCTCAACTGCAGGACCATATCCAAATGTGTAGGAAGAAGGAAGACAATACCACAAGATATGTCATTGGGTACATAAAGCACAATCCTAAGAAGTACCTGCATAACCTCACATAGCTACACGAGCAAGAGAAGTACATGCAGAACCTCACATTACTAAAGAACCAACACCACCAATGGGCTCACCATTGCGAACAGATCAAAATGACTATTTGCACCATCATGAACCACCCTTCCACATGGGAGAGCCCGAGGTTCCACATACAGGAGTGCTCACAAGTTTGATACTTAACCGTGTGAATTTATTTCTCAAGGAGTTACTACGGATCGCACCTCAAGCCAAGAGCATCGTAGTCGAATGGGCCAAAACGGAACTAGAATCAGCAACCAAAGAGCGCTTATATTGTGCAGGCTACGAAGGAACCAACAATGTCCTCCAAGTTGGAGCAGCATTGGAGAGTGAACAACATAACATGACGCTGCCAATCAAACACAAGAGATACGAAGACGAAGGTACGGTAGTAGATGGAGGATCGGACATCAACTTGATCTCCACTACTTTGTATCAGAAATGGGGCCTGCAAGGGTTGAAGCCAGCAAGATTTGCCATCAAGCTAGTAGATCAATCTTGTGTAAAACCAAAATGCGTGGTTGAAGACATTCCGGTAAAGACAGCAAGAGTGCAGTTTGTAATCACCTTTGTGGTTATGAAAATTCCAGAATCCCCTTATGCCTATTGCATTTTACTTGCAAAACCTTGGTTAAGAGTCGCGCAAGTGATTCATGACTAGGGGAACTGAAAAAGTCACCTTTGAAAATCAAGAGCAAGCTGTAAGGGTGAATCCAACCACATGGATGGTGAAACCAATTACACCCAAGGCTGATGATGGATCGTCCACCACTGATCACACAATTGATCGTCCAAGGCAGGCCAGGGGGGCCATTATGATTCTCAAACATATGCATTAGCAACAGTTACTTGTATGGCTGTGCATGCATGTCAACCAGATTCAGATACCGAACCCCCCACTCTAGATACGCCAATAGCTTTTAGGGTTAACATGATCGATGTGGCATGGTTAGCAGCATAGCCGATACTAGAACAAGTCAAAGATGATCTAGTGCCTTGGCAACATGCCTTCTCATATGACGAAGAAGTGGAGCTAACAAATGAACAAATCCTGCAACACATGGATCTTTCTCGATATGGAATGAGGAGAGTACCAGCTCAACCACCGCAGAAAGCACCAATGGCACCTGTCAAGAAGCATCAGGTGAAGCAACATTACAGCCAGGTGGTCCAATTCCCAAGAAGGATCTCGAGGAGGAATACAACCATGTTGATAAACAAGGAAAAAAGAAAGTTCTAAACTTTCTAAAGTCACTCCGAATGGAACCAGACGCAGCTTCATCATCCTCATAGATAACTAAAAACCCAAAGATTACCAGTTGCACTAAGATCAACATGCTTAAGGAGAAATCCCGACGAACGCCAGTTCACGACATGCTAGAGACCTTCAAGAACTATACCTTAGACGACGTAGTAATCATGATACCACAAGCACAAAGGGAACTTGATCAAAATTAGAAACCAGTAAAACAAGTCTTCAAAGGACCTATGTGAACAAAATCCATGAACTTAGTTAAGTTAGGCGAAGAAGAGAAACTTGTTTATGTGGGAGAGCAATTGACACCCACCGAATTCACACGACTACACAGCTTGTTGGTGGAATACAAGGATTGCTTCACATGGACGTATAAATATATGAAGTGTATACCACCAACCATAGTCCACCAGCATACCATACCGTTAGTGCATTAGAGGAGTTTTGAGCACCAAAAGGGCCTTTTGTCAAGATGCTGTTTTTGACTTTTCAACTATTCGACGTACACTTGGCCCAGTTATATATTTACATCTGTGAAAGACCGTAACGTTGTTGCCGGTCGATTTTTTTTTGGAATTTTTTGGTCATATTTTTATACAATTCAAAACTCCCGCCGGACAGAGTCTTGACTTGTGATTGGACCGTAATTGCTGCCCATGAGTTTCCTGAGTGCCTGGGACCTAGCACTTGCGGTTAAAGTAAGTCTATTTTGATCTAACCGTAGTTAGAGTAACATATATGATTTACGAAAGACTGCCAACATTTATTACAAATTTGGTTATTTATTTTCATATTGATTCAGCTACATTTTGTTTCAGACTCTGTTGTTCATCTTCTTTTAGCTTTGTAATGGCTTCCGGAAGCCGCAGACCACAAAGCAATATTGTCTCAGTTTCTATTTGTAATGAAAAAGACTCTGATGGCTCTTGGATACTATGTAAAAAGTACAAAAAGGACCAAGAGTGGATCCTAATATGATCCTCAAGAGGGATTGGTTGTCAGATTACTTGATCTATCAATCTACTTGAGACTAAGATCAATCTAGATCAATTCTAGACACAAAATCCTAACAAGAACAATCATTAATTGAAGGTAGGTGTACTTTCTAGTTCTACACATGTGAAACACTGTTTGAGAACAGACTCCAACTTGAAAATCAAGTACACATTGATAGAACCTCAAAACAATCAAAACAAATGTAGACAAATGGAGAGAATCACTCAAAATTGCTTCCAAAACCAAGATTGGTGTCTCACACTGATTATGGCCAAATGTGGCTCTATATATACATTAAGGGGGATCTCGTGGTACTGATCATCCCTTTGATCGCACATGTGTGAAGGTGCTTTGTCATATGATGATTCATCATGCAAAACTGACACTTCGACAAAACCTTCTATTTTGAGCACTTTGGTCCATTTTTCTTCTATATGGAGATCTACTTGGAAATCTTCTAGAAGTCAAAATTCGCCTACTTCAGCTTATTCCAAACATGTGAGCTATCCTCTACACATGTGATATAACACCTAACCAAAGGATGTGGCTCATGCAATCAATAGATTGATGCCATGTGTCATATGTCTAGAAAACTAGTTTTCGGCCATTTTAGCCACTAGAACTTGAATTAAATCATGTGTACAACATATATGATTATGGTACATGACGAGTACACTAGTTTCACACGTGGGAACAGGCTCCACACATGTGTGTTTATCTATATACAAGATTTTTGGCCTCTACCAAGCTTATTTTTGCATTTTTCACAGATACCACGTATCTATAGAAAATTTCAATGGGTTCTCATGCATCCCTCATCAAGAGGCGTTTTTGGTAAAAAGAGAAAATCAAATATGGATTATAGGAATTTTTGGAAAGGTAGAATTTTAGACTTCAAAGTTTCGTCCGGTGGTCGATCCATTTCAGATGTCTTGATTCAACATGTCTACATGCATAAGGAAATTAGAGTGGAAGGCGTAAGTTCAAATGACAGACTCAAATGCAATTGTAAGTTTTGGAGAATTTTTTGCTTTGAGCTTTGCATTAGACATGTATTTGAGTATTTAAATGACATATAATTTTATGGATTTGTGCAGATTTGTATCCATCAAGCATAATCGAATGGCAACCTATACAATCCCTTGTCGGCATCATGGACGAGATATCTTATAGAAAGACAAGTGCTTTCTTTAACATTTTATTATATAAGATGGTCCAAAGTTGGCAATGGATGGAAAGCATTGGATCAGGATTTTACAGTGAATCATCAAGATCAAATAGAAATCCAAGTGATGAAAAATAATTCTACTCTTACAACAATTGAGGTGGAAGAAGATTGGACACTCGATCAGAGCTTACATTGTTGCAATATGATATTCCTAAACACTTCTATTTTTGAGTCAATGAGAGATTGGTAGGTGTACGTATATTTATTTCAGTACACATTTGAAATGACTTTCAATGATTTGATTTAAACATGTTTCAGTGTTTTTGGTATTGCAATATTTCATAGTAAAATTTCCAACATTTCATGCCGATACTGATGAATCGCATTTGTTTATACCTCAGGATATTGGAACTGCAAGAAAAAATATCGAGTGTATGTATGTATTAGCCAATGTTTTAAAAAATATAAATTCACAAAGCTAACGATATATCATCAGGATACTAGAACATTGAAAAAAATATCTCACGGATACTAGCATCTGGAGGTTGCACCATATACCAATCCAAAATTGATTTGACATTCCAGATTGAATACCATCAAGCAGCTGACAAGCAGCTAAAAGTATCATCTTGTTGCGAAGACTGAGAAATCATAGCAAAAAATTGTTAAATTATAATTCAATATACTTCTAAACTACATGCCATCATGCAAATAAAATACGTAAAAATATTCTTTTTATCTTTGCATCAACAACCTCTATGTTGGTATTTACAACCAGCCCATCCGGCCTAGCCAATAGCTCCACCATCCTTTTGTACATATATTTAACCATGGAATGGGTGGTGTGCAAAGAATTCATTGTCATGCACACAGGTGTGTAGCTTCCAGTCGAATCCACTTCAATGGATATGACGTGCACACTCTAATGTTTGCTGCCAAAAAGAGACAAGCAATGAATCCAAAAGACAAATCTTACAGAAAATAGATATTACAAGAAGAAACTATCTTACTTTGAACAATATGGAATGATGAACATTGATGCCTCCTTGCTAGTGTGCCTGAAGAGCCTTCTGGCTTTCCTCTCTTTATTCAACATATGCCCAAAAAATGGACATACAACAAAAATCTCCTTCGTGACTGTATATGTATATTTATGTACATAGTATGCACAAGCAGACTCAACTACTGTGTCTGAGATATATGAGGTCTTCTCTTTTAGCTCCTTACAATGCGGGTCTTTAATATGCATTGCGAAATTAATATCGTCTAAGGAGAATCGTGCAGTTGAAGATCAGGGGTTACGGGAGGACTCTCAACTAGTGGAATTGCGGACATACTAGCCAGATCTTTTCTAATGGGAGGAGGTGAGGGTGAAGAGCTGGGACACCTGGGCTTGGGTTGCGAACACTTGGGCTGTGCTTGCTTTCTCTTTTTGCGGGGTGGGACAGGCCCCCTTTCAAGAGGAATTTGCCTCTGTGTGAATCCAGACTTAAAAATGCTGTCATAGGTGTTTCGAAGCCTCATGACAAGAAGCATGTCCTTGGGCATCAGTGTCACCCTCTTGCCATGAATGGAGCACAATATCGAATTCTCAAACAATTTTGTCTGGAAGTCCTCGTATGCAGTATGGAGGGCCTCCAATGCAGTGATATTCTGACGCAGAAGCGCATGTGTGGGACTGATTTGTATTCGCCCTCTTCATCTTCTTTATCACAAACAATTTTCTGTTTTCAAATTTTCTTTTGGCGGAAGCTGTTACAAGATCCCAGACACTCGACTATGCATCACATAACACATTCTATTCTAGCAATCAAGATACACAGCACAAGACAAAGAGATGCACAAAAATAGAGCTACTATATTGTCAGTTTTAATTTAGAGTGAATTCGTCAGTGTCTCGCTCATTGGCGAAATGACATTCTACTCTTTCATTGTGTTCTGCTCGTTGGCAGACTTTCATGCATAGCTATGGGTTTTTCTTTTCTTACTCTATTTGTCTTTTTCTCTCTTTGTCTCTTATAGATCTCTGTATTCACATCATCTTTTTATGATCCAGAGAGGATCGTTTATACCTCCACTATGTGGAGTTTACAAGATAGCGAAATGTCGAATCACATGACTAGTTAACGCTAATCAACTACTTAGTTCATCTCCGTCGTTGCTACTTGTTTCAATTGGGCGTGAAGCCCGTTGAGCTACCAGCTGGCAGCGCGAAAGATTTTTTTTCATTTGATTCGTAATCTCCCGTTTGCTTTCGTTCTTTTCGTTTCTTTTCATAGTTTTCGTTTTGCCTCCCTTTTGCGGTTTGTTCGTCCTGGAGGTGTGTTTGCGATTCGCGGATGATTCGTGCTTTGAGTCAAAGACACGTTGACTGTTGTGAATCATTCTCGTTTGACCTTCGTATCTTGTTCGAGCTGTAACAAAGTTGTAGGAGTTCACCATTTTTGACACTCCATCTTGAACCTTGCAGCTACCTATTTCATTCAATCCAATTGTCTCTCTTTGATTGGTAAAGAGTGGCTTGTCGAGCAGTTTTGTGAGGAGATCTGCAATCATACTTTCTGATTTTATGAACTGGACCTGGAGATCTCCTTTTGAGATCAAATCTCGAATGTGATGGTACTTCAGAGGAATGTGCTTCATCTTTGAATGGAAGATAGGATCCTGGGACAGATAGATTGCACTCTGGGAGTCTATCATCATCCTGTTTGGCCCCTCTTGTGGTATCTTGTTTGCCTCCAACATCATTTGTAGCCACACTACCTCATTTGCCACTTTTGAGACTGCAACATACTCAGTCTCGCAAGAGGATTGAGCTACCAAGGTTTGTTTTTTGCATATCCAGCTGATTGCAGCTCTGCACGCTATCGTACACCCTCCAGTAATGGACTTGCTATTATCTTTGCAGCTTTCTCAGCTCGCATCAGTGTAGTGATGCAACTCGAATCCCTTCTCTTCGCTTCTAGCTCTGTAGGTTAATCCAATATTCTGGGTACCCTTCAGATACTGTAGGATTCGTTTGGCCATTTTTCAATGTGCTAGGCCAGGATTGGAAGAGAATTGGCTCAATGCGTAAACATAGAAGACCAGATCGGGTCTGGTACAAATTGTTAAGTACATCAGACTACCGATTAAGTTCTGGTAGGGTATACCTGCCATCTTCTATTTTTCCTCTTCCATTTTTGGGCAATCCTGCTTCGTGAGCTTGGCTCCAGCTATCATTGGTGTGGCTTTCTCTTTGCAGTCCAGGGAATGTGGACTCGTCGAACTTCACATCTCTGTTCGAAACAACCTTCTTTGTGGTTGGATGGTAGAGTCTATACACATGTGTTCCGTTCAAGTAGCCAACCATGATTGTTTGCTCATATTTGTCATCAAGCTTGCTTCTCTTTTCTTTTGGAATGTGCTTGTATGCTGCACATCCAAACACTCATGCATATGATAGATCAAGCTTTCTTCCTGTCCACATTTCGTATGGTGTTTTGTTCTCCAGTGCTGTCGTTGTAGATCTGTTCTGCAGGTGTACAACTGCAGCTATTGCCTCGGCCCAGAATTGGCCTGGCAATTGAGCCTGTGCTATCATGCATCTAGCTCCTTCGACTAGCATTCTATTTTTTCTTTCTGCAACACCATTGTATTTTGGTGTCTATGCAAGATTGAACTGGTGTTCAATCCCCTGTTCTTCACAAAATCTTGAGAATTCTGTGCTTTTGTATTCACCTCCATTGTCAGATCTAAGGATCTGTATCCTTTTTGAGGTGTGTCGCTCTGCAAATGCCACAAACTTCTTGAAAGAATCAAATACTTTGGATTTCTTCTTCAAGTAGTAGATCATGGTCATTCAGCTGTAATCATCTATGAATGTTAGAAAATATCTCAAACCTGAGAGCGAATCTGTTTTCATCGGTCCACACACATCAGAGTGCACAAGCTCAAGAACTTCCTTGGCTCTTTTTTATTTGTGTGTGAATGGATTTCAATGTTGCTTGTCTTTTTGACAAGCTTTGTAGAACTCAGCCTCGGGCCTTGATATTTTGAGACCTCTGACAATGTCCTTTGTGCTCATGTCATACAGGCTCCGAATGTTCAGATGATACATTCTCCTAAGCCAGAGCTGATCTTCGCTTTCTGAAGCATTTAATATGCTATCAAAGTTGCTGATAATTTTGGCGTAGTAGAGGTTTCCTTCTCTACATCCGACCGTCAGCAACTTGTTTGTCGTCTTCTCGATCATACAGCAAGCGTTGCCGTCGAACAAAACTCAAATGCCTAAATCTGCCATCTTGGAGACAGATAGCAGATGTTTTCTGAGTGAGGGCACATAGAGTGCTCCTGGCACCTCTTCTTGGCCTGACAGTGTTCGTAGCTGTAGAGAGCCGATGCCCTTGACATCGTGTCTGCTTCCATCGCCTAGAATCACCGCTCTGTCATTTTTGAGTTCGCAAAAGTTGATCAAGATCTTCTTGTTGCAGCTTATGTGAGATGTTGCTCCTGAATCGATGACCACATCGTAGTCATGTTCAGAGTAGCTTGTCGAAGTTTCATCGAGTATCGTAAAAGCTTCGTCACCTCTTTCTGCCTCTTTAGATGATTCTGCAACGTTTGCCTTTTCAACTTTGTTTTTTCTTTCTGGATTGAATCTACAGTCGTATGCAGAATTTCTTCTTGCATTGCATGCAAGGTATTGCTGGATTGAACCAGCATTTGTTGGTCGTATGCTCTGGTTTGTGGCAGTGATCGTAGGAAGAAGATTGTTGATTTGAGGACTTCGTCTTCTCGAATCTTGGCTTGTTTTTGTTCTTCTTCTTTCCTTTTGTGAAGCGAGCCTTCTCTTGATCACTACTTCCCTTTCCTTCGTCTCTCAGTCTCTCATCAGCGACAAGACTGACTGCTTTGTCGAATGTCATATCTGGTAGACTCAGTATGAGCATTCTCAGCGAGTGATAGGACGTCGGTAGAGATTTCATGAAGTACATCAGCCGCTGTGGTGCTAGGACCTGGTGCTCCTATCTTGATGCAACGAGTTGAGCAAAGATCATTTTGATCTTCTCAACGTGCTGATCCAACTGGTTGACATCCCACTGTATTTATTGCAGCTGATTGTGAAGGTGCATGACTGAAGCTGCAGTTCTCACTTCATACTTCTGCTTTAATCTTTCCCATGCTGCATGGCTGCTTGTGCAGTCTTCAATCTGCACGAGTAGATCTTCATTTATGGATGAAACGATGATCGCCATTGCATGCTCATCCTTTCTGATCCATTCAACTCTCCTCGGGTCTCCCTATGGAGGTTGCACCTCTGAGAGCTCGGTCACCGACTAGAGAGTGTTTTGATTTTGAATTTTTAGATTCTGTAATTTGCGCCATCGAGACTGATTGCTACTCTGGTCTGGATTTTCATAGCCATATTATGTTGTCTGGAAGAATCACTGTTGGGATATCAGTACTGACAACCGGTTGGCTCTGATACCATGACGCGAAATTTTTTGTCTTCAAATTTTTTTTTGTGCGAAAGTTGTTACAGGATCCCAAACACTCGACTATGAATCACAGAACACATTCTATTCTAGTAATCAAGATACACAACACAAGACAAAGAGATACACGAAAATAGAGCTACTCTATTGTCAGTTTTAATTTAGAGTGAATTCGTCAGTGTCTCGCTCGTTGGCAGAATGACATTCTACTCTTTCGCTGTGTTCTGCTCGTTCGCAGACTTTCATGCACAGCTATGGATTTTTCTTTTCTTACTCTATTCATCTTTTTCTCTCTCTGTCTCTACAGATCTCTGTATTCACATCATCTTTTTATGATACAGAGAGGATCGTTTATACCTTCACTATGTGGAGTTTACAAGATAGCTAAACGTCGAATCACATGACTAGTTAACGCTAATCAACTAGTTAGTTAGTTTCCGTTGTTGCTACTTGTTTCAGCTAGGCGTGAAGGCCGTTGAGCTGGCAGCTGGCAGCGCGAAAGATTTTTTTTCGTTTGATTCGTAACATTTGCTTTCGTTCTTTTCGTTTCTTTTCATAGTTTTCGTTTCGCGTCCCTTTTGTGGTTTGTTGGTCCTGGAGGTGTGTTTTCGATTTGCGAATGATTCGTGCTTCGAGTCAAAGACATGTTGACTGTTGCGAATCGTTCTCATTCAAATCTCGTGTCTTGTTTGAGCTGCGACAAATTTGCAGGAGTTCACCATTTATGACATATTCCACCTCACTGCATAGGGCAGATGGGTGGTCATATCTTGTGTAACCTCCCTCACAGCTCGATAGAAGGCTGCTTTCGGGATCAGAAGTTTGGTGCTCCTCTGCAAGGCCTTGATGTCCCTCAACCATGGACGGCGAGGTCTACCGCGTCTTTGCGAACGTACGGGTTCAGATGTCTGGGGACAGGACGGTTGAACGAAACTGGTAAGCCTAGCGGTTTGAGGAAAATCCCACTTTATTGATAAATCTGAGAAGGTTACATTTCAAGTGTGTGACCGACCCTAGTCTCCGGGGCGCTAGCATGCCAAGGCGAGAGCCATGACAACATTCCAGCAAGGGAGGCTGAGACTTGGTTGGAGCTCGCCCTGAGTCACAACCCGCACTCCCCTATAGTATTGGTGGGATTCGCACCCCCCCTCATACCAAGCACTTTACCCAAGCTGGTAAAGCACGTTTTTCTCTCTAGGATTTTCTCTTTCTAGAAAGTCATTTTCTCTCTCTAGATTTTATTGATCCCCAGGCTTTCTTTAATCATGCCTAGATCGTGTGAGGTGATTGCACATCGATCTGAGCTCTCTGGACTTTGCTAGAACCGATCAAAGATTTTCAGCCATAGAAACTTGGCGCCGACTGGATTCTGGTCACAGTGGCACCGGCGCCGTTGGCGCCGGGAGCAGCAGGGGCGCTGCTGGCGCCAGTGGCGCTGGAAGTAAAGCCTATGAAGATAGATTTACAACATCCACCCCACCTTTATAAAATCTGATGTCCTCATCAGATGTCAGATTAAAGTAAAGGTGTCTCCCAATTAAAATAACTATACATTTAAGCTACTTGGCACAGTGTTCAATTTACTGGCCACTTTTTATTAACGTTGAAGCTGGCACACCACAAGTCAGAGGCTCAGCTCTTTGTACTGAAAAATTACATAACTTGAAAATATCTCTTTGTCTGGGAAAAGCGTAGATTTGATATCACTTTCGCAAAACCCAAGAACCTTATTAACTGGTGACAGAGGCCTTTCTTTGAAATGTTCGCCCCTGTCGCTTCTGACTTTCGACTTTGGAACTCCTTTGAGCTCCTGATTTGTCCTTGATGCACTTTGTGTTGAGCTCCCTGAGCTCCAGATTTGATCAGTTCCGCACAGGTATCAAGGCTCCCTGAGCCAAAGGATTTATCGTTTGATTGCCCACTTTATGGTCCACTCCGTGCCTTGTTGCTTCTACACCTTGGTTTCTCTCCTTGTCCCAGCCTGATCTTGATACTTTTCCATCTTGGCTCTTTAAGGTAGGCAAAGATTGAGTACTCCGCAATGCACCTCTCACTTAGCTTGAAGTAGCTCTTTGAATCAGCCCAAATGTAACCATTGACCTCGTGGAAAGCCAAAGGGTCGCACCAGTTTGATCTGCATACAAACTATCTCTTCACGTTTGTTTGAAGCACCATGTCCGTCGCGCAAATTCCATCACTGTTGAGTTGCCTCTTAGTCAAAACAAGAAGTGTACATCGAGATTGGCTTCAAGTAGCTCTCTTTGAATCAGACACATGCACCCAGAATTTGCACTAGTCCGATCTCAACGCGAACTGTCCCTTAGCGTCCGTTCGAAATACCAAGTCTCTCATGCAAGACTCAACTTTCACAGTTCCTTCATTAATCAGCTGCCTTACACATAACACAAGCCAGCGTACTCATATGTTTCCTCATCATTACTGGTCCAGAGAAAGCCTATAACAAGCTTTCCTTGCCACAACAAAAAGTTGTCAACTTATTAGGTCCAAAGTTCGCCAGTCTCCTCGTGTGAGTATGGCTAGGTCACCTTGAATTTGCCCCCGTTTTGATCAACTTTCATTCAAAATTTGCCCCAAGAGAAGGCTGCGTGTGATAGTTCCCCTCCACTTATAAAATCAGCTGATCGGACTTAGAGTAGAGTTCTTTGGACAAAAAGCCTTTCCAACACTTTGCTTCCCATCTGCTAGGATTATGGCTCGATCCAACTTGTTGCCAATCTTTGAAGAGGATCCTAGTCTTTCCCCTTTGAGGAAAAACCCAACTGATACTGGATATCACCCATGCTCAGTGAGTTTCAGTTCCGAAGGTGGCCGTCCCAAAATGAACACCAACTGCTCCATAGAAGATCTCCCCTAAAGGTACAGACCGTGCTTTCACCTACCTAGGCAATACTTTGTCTCATCCGTCCTACGTGCAGACAGCGCCAGGCTCGAACCGCGAGAACTGACCGTGCTTACACCTCGAGGGCAACACTTTGACTCATCAAGTCCCCCATTCTGCTGACCCGCCCGACCGTGGACGCACCCGTGCTTATACTATGGGCAGCACCTTGCACAACAGTTGTCTTGATGAACCCCAAACAGTGGCCATTTCCGTGAGATCCGCATAGTTGACCGGCTAGTCGGCTTTGATACCACATGTAGCGCAAGCATCCCAAAGGGAGCCGGGAACCACGACTTAGCTTCCCATCCTTCAACTCTTGCCATCCAAACTCACTTGACATACAAGCAGCCAACTCGCCAGCAACGATCAGACTTAACCAACTTGAAGTTCCGAAAACCAACATTGAGATCCAACCTGGCGCCATGCCAGATCGGGGTCCCGATGTGGGTGACTTCCCTCCAAGCAAGCCACCCGACATACATCAAACTTAACCAACTCGAAGCTTCATTACAAACGAGTAACATCCATTCCAAGCAATCGGTCTAACTTACATCAGACTTAACCAACTGAAAGCTTCGTCACGAGCGCTCGAAGCCAACCTGGCGCCACGCCAGACTGGATAGCCATAAACAGATAACTTCCACCCAAGCAAGCCATCCAACTCAGCCGACAGGTTAGAGCCCGTTCCCCAAGAGCTAAAGCCATTCACGTTCATGCAAGGAACACTCAGAACCACAAGCCGTGACAGATATGGAGACAAACAGTTCCTAGACCAAATGGTCCCGACAGCATACCGCTGGCGCCACGGACCGAATGGTCCCGACGGCATACCGCTGGCATCCCGGGATACGACCCTCAACTATGTGCCAACTTAAAAATTTTGAAGCGGCCTTACAACTGGTGCTTTTACCGAACACTGAAACCCAGAAGGTAATTAGTGTCAGTTTCAGGAAAATCCCACTTTATTGATAAATCTGAGAAGGTTACAATTCAAGTGTGTGACCGACCCTAGTCTCCAGGGCGCTAGCATGCCAAGGCGAGAGCCATGACAACATTCCAGCAAAGGAGGCTGAGACTTGGTTGGAGCTCGCCCTGAGTCGCAACGCGCACTCCCCTATAGTATTGGTGGGATTTGGCACCCCCCCTCATACCAAGCACTCTACCCAAGCTGGTAAAGCACATTTTTCTCTCTCTAGGATTTTCTCTTTCTAGAAAGTCATTTTCTTTCTCTAGATTTTATTGATCCCCAGGCTTCCTTTAATCATGCCTAGATCGTGTGAGGTGATTGCACATCGATCTGAGCTCTCTGGAGTTCGCTAGAACCGATCAAAGATTTTCAGCCATAGGAACTTGGCACCGGCTGTATTCTGGTCACAATGGCGCCGGGAGTGGCACCGGCGCCGGGAGCAGCAGGGGCGTTGCTGGCGCCGGGGACAATGCTGGCGCCAGTGGCGCTGGAAATAAAGCTTATGAAGATAGCTTTACAACAATGCCCCCATGCATACACTATAGGCAGCACCATGCACAATGGTTGTCCTAATGAGTCTCAAAAAGTGGCCATCCCCATGAGACTAGCGTAGCTGACCAACTAGTCAAGTTTGAATCAAACTTAGAAAAACAGGAATCTCAACCAACCTAAAAGCCAACTCAAAATCCATTCCCAAAAGGTAACCAAAGGCAAAGGCAAGTCACTCATGAAATCCCAAGGCATAGTGGTCACCAAACTAACCAAATTGTATAGTAGCAGGCCTCACGTCGGTGACGTGGACCCTTAGGCACTAGCGACGCAAAAAGGTTGTAGTAAGTGTCCTTCTACTTGGACCAATCTTGAAGGCAAAACTAAAATGGTAATCATCCCCAAGGATCAACTTTATTAAATATGGAAGAGGTTACATTCATACATAGATCGACTCGAAGCCACCAACACATGCTGGGCATTGTGTGTGGCTAGTGCTGGTAGAGGGAGCTGCGACCTGGCGACTGGATCCTAGCATTGGCTGAGCTGCCCAAGTTTTGGTCTTTCGAACTCCCCCTATAGTTTTCTTGTGATTCGATGAAACATAGTGTTGTTTGGTAAAGCACGCTTTTCTGGACTTAGAGTTTATTTTTCTAATTAAGCTTGGAAATCTTGGTAGAATCAATGTTTTAGCTCTCGGATATGGATCTAGGGAGCTATCTCGGCGGACGAAATCAGCTTAGCTCTTGGATATGGGTCCCAGGATCTGACTAGGCCATGACTCAAGCTCGCTCATGACTTGTGACTACTTGACTAGCTCACCATGAGTCGGAGGCTCAATCCTTGACTTCCTAAGTTGCTTTGGGACTTTTTGAGAGTATCACCCCCGCGTAGTCTTACGGGGAATACTTGGTGCTCCCGAGTCAGCTTTACAACATAATGGCCTCATCGTAACATTATGACCATTTTACTAGGTGCAAAAGAGGTCACTAGAAAGACTGTTCCACAAGACATAGCAAATCAACTTCAAAATGGTGCTAATGATATGGTTCTGAAAAGTATATTTTATGTGCTTCCAAAAAACATCGCTTGGTTGTGCATTTGTTTGGTTCTTAATTTCAAATATCCATTATTGTTAATAAAGTACATTGTGTGACTCTAGGTATGAGCTTAGCACATTATGTAACAGAGCGTGGAACATGAGCAAAGTCTGTTAGCTACTATTCTCATATAGTTCTTGTGTAAGCACTCACTCATTTGGGAGAATTGTATCATTTTAGCAAGGTGAATAACATGTACTTGAGGTTACATACCAGGTACGTGTATTTTCAAGTGATGATAAGTTCGCTATACTTTCATGTCCCACATACTTGCTATACGACCCCGTAAGAAAAAATCTCTCCTAGAATTGGTTTATTATTGTTTAAGAAATTTGACTATTTAAGCTATGATAACAATTTTAAAAGAGGTCATAAGAGAATTTTTAATTATGTTTTTAGTGTTCAAAAGAATACATAAGAGAGCCCAAAGAACACCACATCTTGAAACATAAAGGATTAGTGTGGCATTTTAATCTTTATTCCAAAGTGCATTAAGTTGTGCAAAGAATGACATTCCTTGAAAATTTATAAGGTTGCAAGTAGATTCAAAGAATTTCATGAGACCATAAAACAAATGTAAACAGCTTGAAACTACATGCTGACAAAATTAGAATTTTAAATCCCATAATTTTTTGCAAAAGCATATCGTGTCTCATAGAAACTATGCAAAGAGTTGGAGAAGAGTTTTGTAGCCCTTTCATAAGTCCAGAATTTTTTGTGGGCCATAAAATAAAATGCTTTGTCAATCCTCTACACCGAGTAATGCATTCCTAGTAACCTTTGCTCGACCAGTTTACCAAGTGCAAAGGTCACCCGAAGTCCACTCCCCAATACAAAAATTGTTGTAAAGTTCTATCCAAACATTTCTCCAAGAGAAAATTTCCACATCCATCTTAATCTTAAGTGAACACTTGTCTAGGAAATACAAAAAACAAGACAATTCAAAAATGTCTTCAATCTCTCATGGCTTTCAACTACTAGCCATAGAAGTTTAGTATCCCTAGCAATAACATTAACTTAATCACCTAAAATTGGACGACATTGGTCTAGAAACTCCTGGCAAAACCGCTCTCAAAACTACCTTTCATTTTGATACCCATTTTGGCACCCAAAAAAATTGGTAAAAAAAATTGGCGTTTTGTCAAACCCTAATGGGAGATCCCGGATCATGTTCGGAATGTGGCCTGCACCGTGATACAAACGTAACAAATGAATAAACAATGTTTTCTAATTATATCCACAAATAAGCCCTAAAAAAGAAACTTCTTGAGACCTAAAGTGACTTCCACTAAAAGTTAGGGTAGATTACTTAACTAGCAAGTTAGGTCAAGGAGGGACAACACACTCTCCCCCCCCCCCCCCCCCCTCAAACAAAAAAGAAAAAAAAAATGGCTCCATAATCATATAATCATGTACCAAACAAATGAATAAATGAGTTCTTGTCCATAGATGAATAAACAAGGACTCAAGGCATGCTTATGCATAAAATTGTAATAAAAGTAGAAAGAAAAAAATAAACAAAAAACCCAAAGGTGTTGGCCTAGTTGGTTAGCTTGGCATCCAAAGTTTCTTTGGTCCTAAATTAGAGACTCCCTTTGAAACTAAGAAGCATAAACTGAACACGAGCATCAAAAATCTCTATCCAAGGTTTCCACTCTTCTAACACAATGCTGCAATTAAAAAGAATCTAAGGTTTTGGCAACTAATTGAACTCTAATAAGTAATGATGAATCAGCATAGCGGGGGCAAGAGATACACCGTTTTCAAAGGAATAGGCATAATTTAAGAAAGTTTCAATTTCCTTGCACTTGCATATGTAATGCAGCCAGCTAGTCATCTTCTGAGTTTGGGCCATTAGACTACTGACGAAAATTATGTGAGCTCACACTGGTTTCCACTTCGGAAACCTCAATTAAAAGACATAACAAAGTAATTAAACAATATGCAGCTAAATCCACGCTCTCGTCGGCTTGATGTTAGCGAAGAACTGTTCTGATGATAACCCTGAAACAATCTAAAAACAAATTTGCTCTCTAATCCTTCTGTTTTGGTAGACTGAAAGAACGCTTGAGCTGAATCTCACGATTTTCTCTTGTGAAGTAATGATTAGAAAGGTGGACAATGAAGCAGAATTCATATCGCCTCATCAAGAAGGTAGACTTTGCCAAAGGCTCTGATGAAGATGAGACATAATTGTCCACTGCTGTCTGTAACAAATGTGCCTTTTCAGGTTTCAGTTTGAAGCCCCTAAGCTTTACCATCCCTGCACTGGCCATCTCCGCTCTGGATCTACTAACCACGATCTCCTTTTACGCGCTGGTTTAAAAGATCCCTCCCCTTCTTGGTCTTTCTTTCCCTTTGTTTTCTCTTTGCTGTAATTCAAATTGTTCCAAGCAGTGGACATCCGCCTCAACAGGTTCCTGCAAGATTCTAGTCGTGGCGACTTAAATCTGGTTTCCGTATCTGGCACATTCCAGCTTGACCACGTGGGAATAATATTTGCACTTCCTAGTTTTTCATAACTCAAGTACCGCATACTCCCTCTATCAGGCTCCTCGTAAAAAATACAGGATTCTGAAATACTTCGGGACCTCCGGCAAGATGGACGATCTCGTACAAACATATCCGATATGCTCGCCATCGCTAATCAGAATTAAGTCGGTGATATTATGAACAGACTATGATACTTACTGTACCCCCAAATATTAGCTCATGATCAGCCAAGTCGTAATGTAGCTGTCACTGTCAGCAAAAACAATAACTTGCCAACCTTCCGATCTACTACTGGTAACGTTATTATAAAACTCATGAAGGGAGCTACACAATAGATAGGTTATAAGAGGCTTCTTTTGGTGATGTGATTTTGAACCTCATGAAGGAAGCCACACATTATAATATTATTTGGCATCTAAAGGGCTTCTAATGGAGAGAAAAGCACAAGAGTTCAAAGTATTAGGTCTAAAAGTAAGAACATAATCAATATATACTCTCCAGTATTGCTGGAAAAAAAAAGAATGGACCATTAACACTAGACTAACATGATGCTCTGGCGAAAAGGACAAAATCCTCGAACATTGTCATTTGCAGATAATGAGCATTGAAGTTATTCCAAGCTTTTCCAGGTCATACCCGAGTCATCCAAAGATAATAGATGATCTGCTTCATCTGATGGACTCAATTTTTCCACAGCTTGCCGGCTCTCCGGATAGATTCTGACTCCAGCCTCAACGAAGTAGACCGGAAGACGGATTGTCCACATCCCATAAGAAGAAATGGATCATTATCGCCATCAGCATCATCATCCTTTCATAACTTTTATCATCGTTTGCAAACAAAATGAGATTGATTACGACGATGACGCTGAATCGCTGAAGATGCCTGAAACATTATCGCGATCCAACGAAGCCGAATCCCGATAAACGAGATCGGACGAGAAATGGGACCATAGGAGGGTAAGTAGGGTAGGTGAGGGGGGTCACATACGAGATCAAGGCAGGCGGAAGGAGGTCAAGTTTGACTGGGTCGTGACTTCCGAGGATATGACCTATGTGCCCAAGTTTGGGGTGAGGAGATCAAGTAGCAACGTGGACACGTGATGCTAGGATCCAAAAGGTTTTATTCCCCTAATAAAAAGTAGAGGATCGAGAGGCCGAGATCATCTTGCCGAATGAATTCTTTTGTCCTTGTATCTTGAAATCGCATCTCATGCATGAGAAATTGTTGCTTCAACGATACTCACATGGTAAACGCTTGGAATAACTTCTTAGCTTGACATCCAAAGTTTCTTTGGTCTTAGGTTCGAGCCTCCCCTTGGAAACCAAGAAGCATTATCTGCAATTGATAATGTTTTGAGGATAACTTTGAATCTTGATTGGGCTAAGCCCAAACTCTCTCCCGTGTGCAGATGTGTGTCTTTAAGTTGCATCACTGATTTCTACTACAAGGTGGGACTAAAGTCCACAACCCCATCTTGAGGAAAATTATGTGGGGAAAATTCCCACGGATGTGGACCCTCTCCCAAGTCTGACCTCGAGGGAAGTCTCGAGGCCTTGTGTCCTCCCTCACGTAATGCCAAGTGTGAGTGGGCAAGGGCCTTCCCCATTGATAAAAAGACACCTCTTGTACCATATTTCCATGTTTAATGAAAAGGAGGGAACTTTACCTTTTTTGGGAGAGAAACATCCTCATTTGCTATTCAATGCTTGTTATTGTTATTGTTGCTTTCTATTTGCTTTCAAGTTCATATTTTATTGGTTTCATTAGTTATTGTTTCTCCTTTAGCAAGTAAAATGAGCAAGTGAGCTAACCTCCACTCTCACTCTCACTCTCACTCTCACTCTCTCTCTTTCTCTACTTTCTATCCATCTAACTCTCTATTTCTCCCTCTCTTTTTCACTACAATCATGATGTGTGTGTGGATAGTTTAGGAAGGGGTAGTGTTAAGGTGGTGTAGTGTTAGTAAAGAGAGTAGAAGCAACTAGAACTTGCAACTAAGCTAGGTTAAGAACCTATCCAAGTGTTCTAACCCTTTTGACAGGCGGAAGGCTGCTCACCACGACCTTGCATACATCCTACAGTGGCATCGTTTTCGGGGACAGCCTTTCACTAACTAGTTTAGTTACTTCTTTAGTTGTTTTTGCTTTTTTAGAGTGTTTTAGTGGATTTTAGGTAGAGTTAGCTTGTTTTCCGCATTTTCTTGTGCTTGGACTACTCACAGCTAGCGGGGGATGTGTGATAGGGTAGAGGAGCTCTAAAAAGCCTCTAAGGGCTTGACATCTAGCCAAAAACCTTGAAAAACCCATAAAAACACTCAAATCTGCATTTTGAAGGAAAAAAGAGGCAAAAATCTCATCAGATTTTGTTTTCTCCAAAACCAATGGAAACCATTGACAGCAGCTCCAGGGTACTGTCCCAAACCTGTATAGAAGCCTGTGAGAGTTAGTTCCAAGCAGATTTTGAAAAATCAGAGAAAAACCATTAAAAATTCAAAAAACCCTTGTAAGAAATTAAAAAAAATTCAGATCTTCATAAGAACTCTCGCAGATCTCTATAAAGTTTCATATTTATGAGACCAGGGCACAGAGAAGCTTGCGAGAGTTAGTTCCCAGTCTAAGTGCTCTTGCGAAGATTCTTGTGAAGGTTCTTAGTGAGAAAAAGACGAGAAAATCCATCAAAACCCTCGCAGATACAAAAATTTTCAATTCCAGTGGCCAAGAACCTTCATAGAGAATTCTGAAGTTCCATCTCAGTGAGACAAGGACACATAAGAGCCTACGAGGGTTAGTTTGATTCCAGTGAGCAGAAAATTGGATTTGAGTGTCTAAAAATCACTAAATTAGAAGATTTATCAAATCCTCGCATAAGTAGCTCTTGTAGACCATTTTATTGGCCTCAGAATGTCATTGTATATAAATGATGAAGTCTGCGAGAGTTAGTACAATTTATTGGTGAAGATCAGATCAAAAAAGTGATTCTGAATCCTCGTAGACAATTTTTTCCTTCATGTGAGAGTTAACCTTCGTAGAGATTTTCAGAGCTAGATCCACATCAGATATAGCTCCTGTAAGCCCTACGAGAGTTATTTCCCAGTAATTATTGAAAAATCAAGATTTTTTATTGAAAATAGTGAAAGAACCTTCGCACAGCCAACCCTCACACGAGTAACCTTCACAAACAAGATCAGTAGGTAGATCTGCACTAGATCCAGCTACTGTGAAAATCTCAGGTCAATCGGAGCAAGGATCAAAAAGTTATCAAGGAAAAACCATCGTAAGAGGCCTAAATTCACACCATCAACCTATCTAATTGATCAAATCCCTTCAGATCTAGATTGAATTCAACTGTACTAGCAAGATCCAATATCCTTGGACCCTACTACTGAATGAATCTGAGGTCTGGGTGATGAATCGCGAGAAGAACAACAAATCAAGCACCAATCCTTCCCAAAGTAGCAATTGCGCAAATCGAGGCAGAGCCAGTACCAGCACCAATGGATCCAATGGGTCAACCCGTACTCGTTGCACCATTGCAAGCAGTCGGGAGGGCACCATGGATGGAAATACCTAAATATGATGGGTCATCAGATCCAATCAGATTCCTTCAGATCTACGAGCAAGCCTGTGAAATTTACGGCAATCGGACACCAGCAGATAAATTGATGTTGTTCTCGATGTCTCTGGTAGCAGTGGTGCAAGATTGGTTCTTCAACCTATTGGAAGAAGTAAAAACCACTTGGGAAGCGGTTAAAGTGGCTCTCATCATGCGCTTTAAACCAAGAAAGATTCTGGAAGATCCATTTCTCCTGTTGAGCAAAGTAAAGACAACGTAGCCCTGACTCTCAATCATGCAATTATTATGTGGTTTCTCGTGGGGTTACCACATAGTATTAGAAAAGAGCTTAAGAGACGGGAGTAGTACACTACTTTGCAGGAAGCAATGGAAAATGCCACTAGGAAAGAAAATGAGGGTTCCGATGACAACCACCCACACTCCAACTCCTTTAGTAGCATCTTCATCCAACGCATCCAACCTTTCCATAGAACGGTTGATGGAGAAAATGACAAAATTACACAAACAGTAGATTGAACAACTAACGACTCAGTTTGATCAGAAACAAAGGGCCTTGCAGGGAGTTGTAGCACCAATTCCCAATCCACCAGAGCAAAATCAGCTGTAGTATCCCCTTTAAAAAAATGTATGGTGCTCAGTTTGCACTCAAAACCATACAGCCAATGAGTGTCACAGAGATTTATCCATCTATGCAACGCATCATCACACTAGACAACATTTTGCCCATTTAGCCCATGGATCATACAACAGAAGAGGAATTCTTATCAGACCTCTTATTTTTATCATCAAGGGGCACCTAATGCAGTATGGCGAACTGAACAACCAATAGTGCATGGCCTTACCTGCATCACCAGGGCCAGCTAATCACCAAGTGGCTTAAGTGAATTTGACAACAATAGAACATGAAGTACCAGCATCACCTCAACTTGAGTAGCAACAATGGTGTAGGCCTGAAGAGATGTTTGTCAATCCGGCCATTAACGAGTACTATGCAACCTATGCGGCTCAACCTTAGTCTCAAGGTGGTAGACATTACGCCACCACAAAAACAACACTTCCATGCCCCAGTGCTAGCAGTCACGCGAGCACAAAAGCGGAAGGAAGTCGGGCTCCCTCACCACCCCCATCAGTATCTGATAATCAACCCTCAATTGCAGGGCCATATCCAAATGTGAGGGAAGAAGGAAGACAATACCACAAGATGCGACATTGGGTACAGAGAGCGCAAGTGGAGGAAAAAGCACAAGCAAAAGATGTACCTATGGAACTTCCTGCTGAAGAAGAACCGATACCACAAGCGAGCTCACCATTACGTACTAATCAGAATGATCGGTTGCATCATCATGGACCACCTTTCCACATGGTGGAGCCCGAGGATCCGCACACTAAGATGCTCACAAGTTTGCTAGCCAGCCGTGTTAACTTATCCATTGGAGAATTATTGCAGATTGTGCCACAAGCCAAGAGCCTTCTGGCTGAATGGGCCAAAGAGAAGCGAAACTAGTAACACAAGAGCTCATATACTATACGGGCTATGAAGAAACGAGTAACGTCCTCCACATTGGGACAGATGGAGGATCAGATCTCCACTACTTTGTACCAAAAATGGCATTTGCAAGGATTGAAGCTAGCAAAATTTGCCATTAAGCTAGCGGATCAGTCTTGTGTAAAACCGAAAGGTGTAGTTGACAACATCCTTGTAAAAATAGCGAGAATGTAGTTTGTGATCACTTTGGCAAGTGGTTCACAAGTGGGAAATCGAAAATCTTCGAAAACTTGTCAACATGATTCAAATACAAAACCCAGCACATCTTCACCCAAGTGCTAAACGTTGGACACACCAATCACTTTCGGGGTGAACATGATTAATGTTGCATGGCTATCAGCGGAAGCTAGTGAGAACCCTATGGATGATGACTTAGTTCCTTGGCAACATGCTCTTACGTACACCAAAAATTACAAGTGAGGCTAAGATCAATATGTTGAAGGAGGAATCTCGCTGAACACCAGTTCACGAGATGCCGAAAACCTTCAAGAACTATACCTTAGACGACATAGTAATTATGATGCCGCAAGCTCAAAGAGAACCTGGGAGAAAATCTTCAAAGGACTTGCGTGAACACAACTGATACCAGCGTCCAAGACACCGATTCGAGCCAATGCCAAGGGGAGCGCCAATCCTCCACATCTCATGGCTCGAGATCCATATCTGCCAACCACGCTTTCCGTCGACCAAAGTTCATGGAGGAGAAAATCAATGAATTCCTATCCAAATACCCCCATGAGTCCTCACGAGGCAGCTGGCAGATATCTTTTTCAGCACAAACAATAAAGGACGACGAGCTACAAGCTCTTCCAGCATTACAACCACAGCCAAAGTGGTGCCAACAACTATTCGAACAAGACCCTGCGGCCATTAGGGCCTATGTGACGCAGAGGTTCCAAGCGTGGATCGATCAACATTGGCTAAAAGGAGTCCACAAGTCCCTTTTCACGTCCAAGGACTTGAAAAATATCGACAAAGTCACCTTCATGGAGGATGTTATAGGCTACCTCATCCACCAGCGCGCTCCAAGAAGACATTGTAATGAACCGGTAGAGTGTCGAGGGACCGGCACCACTTCACGTCGTGGGTCTTGTTGGAGGTATTCCCTACATACTGTAAATAGATAAAATTGGAAAAATAAATAAGTAGAAAGTGTTGCAAGAATCGTGGCATCTTGCTTGTACAAGCCCATGGCCCAATGAGCACGCAAGTCAAGTTGTAGATAGAATAAAAAGACTTGGGTCTTATTGTTAATAAAATAAAGCTTGGGGCCACAATGTCAAGTTAACAAACTTAGTCTAAAACTTTCAAAGTTGGGTCCAAATTGAAACTCACATATATTATGAGATTTATAATGTACTTTTTTAAGACCCTTGGATTAGATTGGACCCAAGGTGAATGGTATAGATTAAAGCTCATATTTCTAGAAGTAGCCAATAGGATTTTGGGTGATTACATAGCCAAACATAAAGCATTGAATTATCAGACAATTATCAGTTACAAAGTATTACAGAGAGGCATACATACTAATATATACTGAATGCAATAAGAAGATTGATTGATTAAGTAAAACAAAACAGATCAGAATGCATGAGCACAAGTAGATTGCGGATCGAAGCCGTGTATTCTAGGCTATCTTTGAGTAATTAAGAATCTTTGAGTAATTAAGAATATGTATAAATTATGCACTTCCACTAATAAGCAGTAAGCGCAATAGCAAACTCTAAATCAGCTCTAAGAATTGAGCTAGAATGCTCAAGAGTGTTCAAGCTTGAAAGCTTGAAAGAGAGAGATGCTAACTATTGCTTCAATTGATCTATATAAACGTAGAATTATGATCAACTATTTATACTAAAAAATAAGGTTTTCAATTGCGTCATCTAGTTGGCTGTAATATGCTGGCATTCATCCAGTTAGGACTTCCCAGAAATTCACTTCTTGATAAATTAATGCAAGTTGGTGGCTTTAATTCTAAGTGGAATGTTAATTGTCACTTTGCAAAAATGAACTGTTTGTCGCACAGTTTGCATTTTCCTGAAATAAAAATGCGACAAATGCAAAAAAATCCGAGGTGTCCGAAGTAATCGAAGCGACAATAACCACCTGTAAACCATTTCTGAATAGTTTTGCAGATTGTGTAAAAACACGAAGAAAACTGTAGATCTAGATAATCAGTTGGATGAAGATTAAAAACGATTAGTAGATTAGTAGGAGAATAATCCAACAACCACAACCTAGTGCTAATACTTCCATGATTCCACAATCCTACCATGACCCTATAGAAGCTCAAAGGCAATACCATGTTTCGAGATGAGTTTGATAGAGCTGAGGATAGGATTTCTACTCCACCATTTGCCTAGTTACCTACGCAAGGACAACCAACACGAGGAATAGAGGTTCTTTTTTATCTCTTACAAGCCCAAATCACTATGCCCTTCTACACGACCATCAAGTTTTCCAAACCCCTACGAGATGCCATACTTCAAAGCTCCCGACAACCTGATATACCAGATGAGTCGAGAAAACCGAAAAATGCTGAAGTGGTTCATAATGTAGACATGAGCTTACTTCATATTGGTGTTGCTAAAGGTAACAACATCATTTGACCAGTGCACTACAAATCTTACCCATCCATGCAAGCCATTTTCGATAGTGGGTCTGGCGTGAATATTATCGCCCCGTCCTTAGCAAAGGCATGAGAAATATCCACATTGGAAACTCCTAAGTACAAGTTACGAATGGCTGACCAAAGAATGACCAATCGTCTTCAATTCGTGTAGACTTTATCTTTCCCATGGCATTGACAAAGATTCTCCTATCTTTGTTGTCGAAAACTATTTTGTTTTTCTTCCAATCTTGAATCACTTCCACCATTTCTAACCAAGGCATTCCAAGAAGGAATTGATAGGTGTGTAATTATCAGGAAAATCTAGTACTACACACTCTATGGTGAAAATCAAACCTACAATTTTAATCTGTAAATTGCTTACTACCTATGATGACCCAAAAAGTATTGATTTGACCATAAAGGGTCATTTCGTGGAGAGTACTAATATTATTGATTGACCGTGTCAACGCCACTCTTTGTGAACAAGAAGTTCAAGAAGAGGACTCAGTCAATATTACTATACACTCCACGGATATGAACACCCCCATCATGCTTTCATACATGATAAATGCACTCCCTATTGAGTGATAAAACTGAGAAAGTACTTTCCATTACCTTCGACCACACAAATCCTCGAAGATATGGCAGAGGCAGAAGCTTTTAGCTTTCTGGATGGTTTTAGTGGCTATTTTATAGTCCAAATTGCTCTTGAAAATCGTTTCAAAACAACGTTTGTTACAGAGTTTTGCACATTCGTGTATCAAGTTATGTCATTCGGTTTGTGCAATGCCCCATCCACATTCCAAAGGGTGATGCAACAAGCTTTCAAGGATTTGTTACACAAGAATCTAGAGATTTATCTCGCAGATCTTGGTGTACATTCATCTGAGGATAAGCATGCCCTTGAACAAGTCTTCATTCGCTGTCGAAGATTTAAAATTTCATTGAATCTCGAAAAGCCTGTCAGAGGACAGCTCAGATCTGTCTCTCTTGAACTGTGTCACATGCAATCAAACCATCATGTAACCAAAACGTCCAACCAAATGATCAGCATGCAGTCCAGGTGAACAACCATGAAATCTACTTATGCTTTGTTGCAAAATGAACTGCATCATATCCTAAATGCTACTAAACTTGCATAAATCCACAAAATTGAAACAAGAAATTAATCTACAACATTTTAGAAGTCCAAGAATCAAGAAATCAACTAGTCTTTTGATCCTTGGACATCCCAAGAACATCAAAATGCAACATCCTGTTTGCTTTTCAACTAATGCCTTGAACTCCCTGAACTTAGCAAAAGCATCTGATTTCTTGCTTATGAAATAAATCCAAATGCATCTGCTATAATCATCAATGAAGGTGATAAAGTAATAGTAGCCACTAAGAGATCTAGTTTGCATAGGTCCACATAGATCACTGTGGACAAGATCTAGGATGCCACTGGCTCTCCTTGCTCCACTTTTGGGAAACCTCTCTCTGTGTTGTTTTTCCAAAATGCAACCTTCACAAATTTTTTCTTCAAAAGAAATATCAGGCAATTCTATAACTAGATTACCTCTTTTGACAATCTGTAAACTTTGAGCACTAATATGACCGAATCGTTGATGCCAAAGATCACTTCGACTATCAACCATGCTTACCATAGCTTGAGCAAAAGATCTCGCATTCAATTTGTAGAGTCGATTCACATTGACTCTAGCTCCTATAGCAATCACTTTATAGTGATTCTTGACGTCTTTGACAAGACATTTGTCGCTGTCAAACTCAACCTTGAGTTGTTGATCAGCCATCGTCCCAACAAATAGTAGATTGTTAGCTAATACAGGTACATATTGCACATTGCTTATCCCCTTTATCTTCCCGCTGGCTAACTTTACTGGTACCACTCCAACTCCTTTAACAGATAGCAATTTGCCATCGGTTTGTCCAACTTCATCACCATTGTAAGTTTCCTTGAGTTCTGAAAACCACTCTTTCCTTGAAGTCATGTGCTTGGACGCACCACTATCAATGTACCAGGTATCCTTGGCTTCATCACTTGTCATTAATGCTATAATGAACAAGTTTGAACTTTTACCTGTATCATCTCCATATTGATCATCATCATATTGATGTTGATCAGCATAATTGTCTTCATAATAATCATCATCAAATTGATGTTGATCAGCATAATTGCCCGCTTGCCATTTGCCTTTTCTTTGTTCTATCTCCTTCTATTTCTTGAAGCATTCACACTACCAATGGCCAGGTTTGTTGCAGTACCTACAATTTCCAGGTTTATTTTGTTTAGAATAGTCGTGTCCTTGACCTCGGCCTTGATTCCAATTGCCTCGATTTGGACCATTATTGGATTGTTCATGAAATTGTTGGAACGATCAAGATTTTATTGACAACAATGCAGAAAGAATGCCACATAAAAGTCGCACATCATTTTTTGATGGAGCACGAAAGCCACAACTTGTTCTCCCGACAATGTATAAGCAAATCAATATTTTGCATGAGGTTAATATCACTTTGAATGAATTGGGATATAAGAGAATGTCAAAGTCTACATTTCATAGACTATGGCATACAACATTCAAAACTGTTAGTCTTTCAAAGGCAAGCACATTTTCAAAGTGTGATATTTGCACATCAATTAAATTGCAGCTAGAATGTACTAGAAATCGAGTGGAGCATGCAAAATATCTCATGAAAAGAAGAATTCACATGCTTCAACAAACGAGTTGTAGGAATGTTTATTATGGTTGGAGATTGTACTCAGAACTACATCCAAATAAGTATTTGTGCATTATTCATGATAAGATGGATCAACAAAAGACATCCATACCACGATTGCAGCCTATACCAAAACCATTGGGCCATGCGATGCAATTACCGATATCATTGATAGGAATGATAACACATGGACATGGTCAAAATGGATATGGACACTTTTCAATGGGTCTTTGGCCAAGGATCCCAATTTTACAGTGGGCTCTCTAGCAATGTGTTTACGAAATTTGGAGAGAACAGACAAGCATCTTTACGGAGACTTGTTGCTTGCAGAGAAAACATCGTCATCAAGAAATCTGTTTACAACTTTAACTTCAAGAGTGGCGTTGGATTACCATATGGAGGTCAAAAACGAAGATAATAAGTATACACAAGTGAAACCATTGAGCATAGTGAAAATGTGGCTTCAACAACATTTGGTCATCTGCCAGATGAGAATGTTGGATGCAACCAAGTCATGGGCTCAACAATGCCTACTTAGTTGCAAAGTGAATATGTTCAATGTGCCCAAGATAATTCAACGGGAGTTTCAAACGCTTGCCTTCTGTGTTGCTACTACAATTAGACAATTGTGGATCTGAAAATAAGAATAGATATGTGTTTGCATATCTTTCCTTGCTTGTCGCTAGAGGAGTCTTTGAGATTGTTCAATTAGGGTTTCTAATGGTGGGGCATACACATGAGGATATTGATGCATTGTTTAGTCGCTTCTCAGAAAACCTTAGGAGAAAATGTGTATTCACATTTCCTCATCTAATGCGATGCTTCAATAAGTGTACAAGTGCAAATCCCGCTCCATTCCTAGTTAAAGAGGTTCCAAACTTCAAAGATTATGTAGATGGTTGTTTGTGTGATAAGAACAAAAGATTGGTTGACACTCCAAACCATTGCAATTTCGTTTTTACATGCAAGATGGTGTACCATTGATGCAATACAAAATGCACCCTAAGGCAATTGAATGTCTACCACAAGAAGGTATTGAACTTTGGGAGCATGATTCTCAAAATAAGCCAAAGCTTCCTTAGGGACAACCAAAAATTGTTCCGGTCTTTGAATACATCAAAGATAATAAGCAAATCTTAGAAGGTTTAAAAAGTTATGTCTCTTTTTGGAAAACAGGGGTGGATGCACGAGGTCAAGAATCATCACATACAAAGTGGATTCAACCAGTCATCCAGTATTGGGAGAACATGATTAATTTTATAAAAACATCGACCATGCAAGAGCCTATTGTTTGTAAGGAATTTTGGCCTAGAAGTTCAATCTTTATGGAAGAAGAAAATCATGTTCACAATGATGATAGAGATATGATGGGATTGGAAGTGCATGATGGGAATCATTGTGGTCCAGCTCTCAATAAACAAGGGAAGCATTCAACCCTGAGATTGACGTAAAGAAGAATGACTTTATTCTTGTGTGGCCAAGTGACACAATATATCCAATATGGCTAGGAACTGCCATGAGTGATATTGATACAAATAGGACGTCCACAAACTACATGAAAGTGAAGGTACATTATTGGGATCCTATCTCACAAAGAAAAGGTGCATCCGATGCTGAGGTATATAGTGATTGTTGGAATAAGTATTGGCGCTGCAACAAAAGAGATCCTAAGCGGTGGGACTATTTGAACACAATTGTTTGGAGTTGGACAACGAAAGAAGTCTTAGGATGTAGAAATGTAGCTATCAAAATACCAAAAAGTGTGTGCCTAAAAGCAAAAGAAAACCTTAAAATGGCAGAGAACAATGACGATGACATTGTAATGTGATCATTGTTTTGTATTTGAATTGAATAAAAATAGTGTTTTCTTAATGTGCCTATATTGTTCTAGTATTTGCAAATAAAACCAATATTTTTGTGTGTTTGAAAGCAAAAAAAAATAATCTTAAATAGACATAAAACATGGATGATAATATTGTAACGTAATCATTCTTTTTTTAATAATCTAATGAAGTTATTGTTTGTTCAATTTGGATATTATTTTATGATTTATTCTAGCTTTTGCAAGTACAATAAATACTGAATAGTATGAGCAGCTTTTTAAGTGACACAAATATCGTGTTAATACTTCTTTTTTTATGTTTCTACTTTTAAATAATTACGTGATTACAATATCTCATTGTTGTTTAATATTATTGAAATATAAACTCTAAACCGTAAACCAATTAAATTTATCAAAACATAATCTGTAAAAGAGTCATACAATTCAGTTTATTGACAATTTCATAGTATATTATAATTAAATATTGAGATTCTATAGTAAAAAATGAGGAAAAGTAAAAATATGTATTACAAATTTCATATTCATATTGATTAGAGAGACGAAAAAAGATGATTTGGTGGGTGGGTGGGGGACTATGTGTGTCCGCTCATGGGAGGGGAAATTTGTAATAGGTGGGTGGTGGAAGAGACACACGGGGATTTATGGGGAGGAGAGATAAAAAGAAAGGAGAGGTCGAATGAAGAAGAGACATTTGTGAAGAGGGCAATGTCAAAGAGAAAAAACTGGGAGGTGGACGATAGAGGTTGAGGGTAGATGTAGATGGTACTAGATTAAGAGCACAAAACATAGATTCATATAAGTATGAGGGTTACAAAGAGAGAAAAAAACAACCAAACCAAACAAGAAAGAAAATGTTGAATTTGTTCCAAAATCAAGAAATTTTCCCAAAATTACTACAACAGTGTTATCCTTGGTTTTAAGAAGATAGACCCAAGTACACCTACTAAAGTCATCAATAAAAGTTGCATACATTTTTGCCCACCATTGCTAGTTGTACTAAAAGAATGAAGATCCAAATGCACAAGTTGAAAAGCTTCTTTAGATCTAGAAGTAGATCTAGTATAAGCAAATCTATGAGATTTGGACAAGGCACAATGTTCACAAAATGTATTATTTGCAACAAGACTTTTAGGGAGACCAAGAACATGCTCTTTCTTTGCCATTACCTCCAAAGATTTGAAGTTGGGATGGCCCAACCTCTTATGCCAAACTTCTTGGTTTGTCAATTGATCTCTTTTCATGAAAAGAGAAAAGAGATCACACATGCATCCAGTTTGAAAAGTTTACCATGCCTTCTTTCTTTAGCAATCAAGGATCCACACTTACTTATTGAAACAAGCATCTCCAATGAACTTAACATCAAGCCCCTTTTCAATCATTTGACTTACACTAAGCAAGTTTTTAGTGATTGAAGGAATGTATAATACATTTTCAATATTAGCTTTCCTATTTGTTGAAAGAGAAATAGACTCTTGTGCCTATGCCTTTAATGTCACATTGACCATCATTTGCAGTATTGACCATCATTTTCTCTTTTCATGAGATCACACATGCCAACCTTTCTCTCTTTTCTTCTTATGACGTACATTAGCAAAATGACCTTTTATCCCACAATAAAGGCACTTGAACTTTGACTTATCTTTTTTCCTAAAAGAAGTAGAAGAGGAGGAGGAAGAGTGATCATCATGATCTGGTTACCACCTTTGGACCATTTCCCTTTGCCTTTACTTTTGCCTTTGACTTTGTCTTTTGTGAAGAAAGCCTCTTCACCTCCACCTTGCAAGGATGGACCATCAAGCTTTGATTGCAACCTATGTTCTTCAACCAATAAGATTTCTTGCAAGTCAACCACACTTGGCAAGACTCTTTGAATAGCAAAGCTTTGCACAAGGTTAGCATGTTCATCTAGCAAACCATTCAACATAACCTATATTATCTCACCATCTTTTATGCTTTCATCAATGCATGCTAGATCATCACTTAAGAACTTAACCCTCAAGACAAATGCATGAACACTTTCTCCCTCTCTTTGTCTACTAGAAAACATTTTTGCTAGAAGTCAATGATAAACTTCATTGTTACACTTCTTAGTTATTGTTTACGATGTACTTTATTACTAGTTGTAACTAGTCGTAGGCTAGTCTAGTAGTCTACTCCTAGGTTCTCTCTCTCTATCAAGGTTCAGAGTTTGCATGTACATTTTACATTCAGTAGGTATTAGAGTGATTGAGTGATATTGTGTGTTCTTCTTTCGCCTCCCTACTTGGTGATTGCTTATGGTGAATGCTTGATGTTGCATATCTGATTCTTGACATGGTATCATATCTGATCAGTGGATACAGCTTGTCACAGGCTCCGCAACGAAGTGAGAAAGTCCTTCACAGGAGGTGAAAGCTTGGAGAGACAAAAATGGCTGGAAGAAATCCTTCTTGATGTATTTTGCAGGTTTTGGAGCTCACAATTATTAGTGGGGAATGAAGACACAGTCCCGGAGGCATCAAAAAGGCCAGGGCAGCATCAGACAGATTGAAAATCTGTTGAGTGGAAAAGGTTTTACAATTTTTTTTTTAGTCTTTGTGAAAAGTGTCATTTGTTAGAGAGTTGTGCTAGAAATCTCTCATTTTTTTGTTTGGGGTACTGCAAATCACACCAAACAGTGTCTAGTACTGCCATTTAGAGCTTTGAGACTTTATACCTTTCATGTTACTAATATCTGTCTATTTGAACGATCACTCGTTTCGAAATCTAAGCAAAGAGGAGGCGGCGTAGCCGCCGCACCGAAGTAGAGATCTGGAATATTTTCTCTGAAAGTTCTTATATTCTCTCTTTTTTCCATACCAATATCGGATCCAAGCACGCTAGCTGAAGAGAAATCCGAGCAGTCGTACTGTGAGAAATTGGCAAAAATCTAGCTGGGTATTTTTTATGATAGAAGTTTGTAAGTGAATCTCACATGTGTGGAGGATGTTCCCACGTTGGAGAATTGTAAAGTAAATCAAAATGTTTGATATAGGGGTCTCATAGAATCTCATAGTCAAGCATTTAGGTGTAGGATGTTGATAGGGTCAAATTTGGCATAAATGGCAAATTATCCATTTCCACTTGTAATGCCACTATTGAGCCAAAATAAGAGTAGGAGGCCAAACTCGTGACAATTAGAGTGTAGACAAGTGTAATGCTTTTGTTTGATGAAGTTTAAGAGGTCCAATAGGATTTAGAGGTGGAACCATGAGTGGTCCAATAGAATTTGAGGTTTGCTTGAAAATGGTCCGATAGAATTTAGAGGTGCATGGATCAATGGTCCAATAGGATTAAGAGGTGGAAAAGTGTGGTCCAATCATATTTAAGCATAGTGGTAGCTCATGGATCTACTAGTATCATTGTACTCCTCATTTGGATCTAATTGATTTTGAGATTGAGTGGATTTTGAGTGTAAGTAACTTTCTAGCTTTCTCTCTCTACTCGAGAGCTATTGATGATTTTCACTCTCTACCCGAGGAGAGCAGCTTGTTTTTCCTTAGATTACTTTTGGAACACTTCCCACATGTGTGAGTGAGAGTTGGAAGTGATTGAAAGCATGTAGTAGTGTGTTTTTGCCATAGAATCAAAGATAGATCTTGATTCTCAATGTAGTCTTGATCTTGGTGCATCTACACACATTAGGAGATCACAAGTACATGTTGTAGACACTCCACACATGTGAAATCAACACATGCATCTGTGCTCCAGTCCGATATTGTCCATACCGATATCGGATCCAAACGCAGGAGCTAAAGAAAATTCCAAGCAATTGTACATCCGTGCTCCAGTCCGATATCACATGCTCCAATATCAGATCCACGTGCACAAGTTGAAGAGGATCCTGAGCAGTCGTACTTCCATGCTCCTTTCCGATATTAGGTGTACAACCAGAAAAATATACAGTTTTGTGGTGTGATAAACTACTTGATCTGGACTCATATGTTCAGTAAAATGAAGATTGGCCTGCCCCCTACCTTGCCCTTCTTTGCCCCCATCATGTTGCCCTTCATTGCCAGGCGTTGCCCCCTAATGTTGAAGGGTTTATTTAGAATTTATACATAAGGGTCTGGATTTTTAGTTTAGGGGTTTCACATGAGGGGATTTGGTTTTAAATTTTAGGTTTTATAATTTTGTTTCACCTTTCCCTAATTCCATTATTGCTTTGCATGTTTATTGGAAGATTAGTTTGAAAGTCTTTTACGAGCACTGATGATATACACCCAATGCCCATCATACATGATGGCATAAGCATTTTAAATGAGGCACAACCATTTTTTGTACCCTTTCTATGGCACCTAAAAAACAGTTTCGTGAATTCATAAATCTCTGCTATGCCATAAACCTCGTCTCAGATCCTCAACACATCCAACGTCTTGATTTGGAATGGTGTTTTGCTTCTAACCATTTTACTTGATAACTCTGAATGGGCTAACTTAGTTTCTATAAGAATTAGAATTGAGGCCCTAATTTTTGCCAACTTTTGATAATCGGCGCAATAGTTCTTAGCAAAATCGAAGCCTGATGCCCGCCACACTTGTAAGAGGCTTCATTTCTACTCAAGGAATGAAGGAACATACCCATTCCTTAAGAACTGAATGCACATTCCCATGGAACATATCTCCGTACTTTTGAGTTCTTCAAACTTGGATTCTAGTGAAGAAAGTATTCTCTTTGCTGGCAGACGCATTCTCAAGTCAGACATACATATCAAAGGCACTTCACTAATTCTATGTAGAATTACCATTTCTTTTTTGTTCAAATCACATACATTCCTGTGTGGAATTACCCTTTCTTTTTCGTTCAAATCACAAGAAAGTGGGCACATATTTGTTCGAATCACAAAAAAGTGGGCACATGTTTGTTCACCATTTATAGATCAAGGCACCTATTTTGGCCTCACTCCTTAATCACATCGTCAATTTTGGTTTTCCTCTGTCATGGTGCAGCAATATCATCCGTCCAATCAAGAGTGGCAACCCCATGAAACCTGGTAACTAGTGCACCACCAATACGATTGGGCACATTGTGGCTAAGCTTTATGGTATCATACTTTAGACAATGGTTACTGGTGAGTAAGACACGAAGATCACATGCCTTGGTCGGGCCGATTTCATGGCACAACATTCCACCACTGAAAAAAATGTGTTCACACTTGGCTATCGTTAAGAAGGCCAGGTCTACAGATGAGAGATCTCATTGTTGTTTTCTATATTTCCAAAAGCTGTTGACTTGGTTTGGCAAAAAAGCTATCAACCGGAATGGTGATCTTGGCTTCAGGCTTGGTGGTATAGTCATTCCATTCTAGTTTATGCTAACAATGTGGCATTAATTTCTCCTTTGGGTGAGGGGTCACAACAACATTTGGATATGTTACGGGTGTTTGGAGATACCTTTGATTCGATTGTGCATACCGAGAGAATCCAGATTATGGTTTTTAATAACTCCAGGGTCTTTATGAGTCGACAGGTGTTTACTCTAGGTGGACAATCACTAGAGGTGGTATCCTCTTGTACCCATGTGGGGACATCCTTCATTGGGCCAATTTTCAAAATGAGATAGGCCACCACAATTACATTGCAAAAGGATCATGCTTCTTGGTTAGTCTTATGGACTTTAGCATTGCCTCCAGTTTACTTTGGTTCAATTACAAGTTTGTGGAGACTAGTCACTTCTAATCCTCACAATGTCATGAGCAAGCTTTGCCTTTTATGCACGTTGGCGGAGGTGGAGTCATTTCTTGTTTAGATGCCTTGTTAATTAAGAGATCAGGGTATTCTACCATTGTCTTTTCCATGCTTCTCTAGCCACACTTTGCTCACTGATTTCATATGTAGACCCTAGATGTGTGACCCTAATGCTATGCAAGATGTTACTGCATTGTAGAGATATGTGTCAGAGAATATGAACACCAAGATCCCCTACAAACATATTACCTCCTTCTCAAGGAGATGCTCTAGAGAAGACCTTGAAGCTGAGACATTGTTTCCTCATGGTTTCCTCTTCAATACTTCCATCATCATCTATCCATTGCGATATGATATCTACTACATAGCTCCACATAGTTGTTGTACAACTCTATTTAAACTGTACTTTATATTATCATCTTCCAAATATATCATTTATGAGAGTAAAGTAAGAATCTTATTAGTTTTTCTACTTTAGTCTTTTGATCCAGTAGTTGCTTTGTTTTTGGAGACATTTATATGCTCCTTTTTAGAATATATCATACTTGAGGTGTACGTACTTGGCCTTATCTCCCTTTTAGCATTAAAAGACATTATAAAAGTCTCTCTTTCTTTCTTTCTCACATACGTTGTTGCTTCTAACCTATCTCAACCTAAAGCTTAGTCCAAGTTTCATCTTCAAAACCAAAGCTTCATTGCACCAGAATCTTGATCAAAGAAAATCTGACAACCTGATAACAAACGAAGTACAAGAAGGTCAAACAATGGAGACCACCACGTAAATCGATAGCAATGAGAGGAGGCAAGGCCTTTTGGAAGGGATTCCAAGATAAAGTATAGTAAGGCATAGCCTCCGAAACAATAAAAGGCATAATATTGAACAAGGGCATTGAAACTAATAGATTTGCAAAGAATTTAGGCATTAGTTTGTTGTTTGAAACATAGGAACATGGAAGTTCTAAGTTGTAATTGAAGGGTATCATCACTATAATAAAGAAGGTAATAAAAGCAGAGATCGTGGAATGGCTTCCCATGATCATGACTCACCTAAAAAACAATTAAATTGTGAAAAGAATTTCCAAGAAAAAAATAACCGAGTGAGACAATACCTCTTAAAGTATAGGAACTATAGCTGCAACTCTTCATGCCCATTGATGTGAAATGTCTAGATTCCACTATGACAATAACACAAACAAGCTTGCAACTATAATTCTTCTATTTGTCAAGTTTCTCCATTTTTTGGTACGCAAATAACCATGATTCCTCCCATATGCCAAGGAACAATTGAATGACCCTAACTTGGAACCATTGAAGGACATCAGTAGCATTATAGAATGTTATTATGCATGTGGATACATGCCTGCTAGGATCCAACGTCACCATCATTCATCATTTTCCCCACTTTCTGTTTTGGCCAATGGGAAACATCAAGGGAAAATCCGTAGTAACAAACTGGCCTATGAACGGCCAAGCACGGTGTCTTGCAATGCCCATGGAAAGTCTAGGCCTCGACAAGCTTTATGGATAGTGGAAATGTATTGACCAAGGGGATAGTGGTACTGGCCAATGGGGAACGTCAAGACGAATCAACAATAACAAACCGGTCTATCAACGGCCAAGTATGGAATCTGGAACGCCCTCCAGACCCAAACATGATTTAGGAAAAGTGGGACGGTATAGACCAAAAACTGGTTGTTATTAGTTAGATACATTCGGAGAGTGTGGTCACAGGTTCGTGAATCCAATACGAATAGAACGGACCCGTTCTTGCCCATTCTGGCCTCGATTGCCAAGAAATGCCCTATGGGCCACAAAGACCGCTATTAGGGCATAGCAAATGGGTTGAGTTTTGACTCTCCGGTCGATGGGTCCAATACCTTCGAACGAAGTCAATTTTTGCAGCTTTCTAATTCGGCCAGTGGAGAATGTGATGATGAATCTACAGTAACAAACCGGTCTCTAAATGGACATGTATGGAATCTGGAATGCTCGTCTAAAGTCCAGGCCCAAACAAGATTTAGGAAAAGTAGGATGGTATGGACCAGGAACTGGTCGAAATTAGTCGTCAACGTTTGGAACACTGGACCAGAAATTGTCACAGGTTTTTGAATCCGATACGGACCAAACGGACTCGTTCTGGCACATTTTTGGCCTCGTTTGCCAAGAAAGACCCTGTGGGTCACAAAGAAGTCTATTAGGGCATAACAAATGGCTTAGGTTGCGACTCCCCGATCGATGGGTCCAATACCTTCGAACGGATTCAGTTTTTGCGGCTTTCTATTTCGTACAGAGGGGAACGTCAAGACGAATCCTGGGTAACAAACCGGTCTCTCAACGGCCAAGTACGGAATCTGGAACGCTCGTCCAAAGTCTAGGCCCAAACAAGATTTAGAGAAAGTGGGACGCTATGGACCGAGAACTGGTCTGAATGAGCCATTGACGTCTGGAACGTCGGATGGGGGGTGGTCACAGGTTTGTGAATCCGATACAAACCACACGGACCCATTGTCGCTCATTTTTGGCCTCGTTTGCCAAGAAACGTCCTATGGGCCACAAAGAACTCTATTAAGGCATAGCAAATGGGCCAAGTTGCGATTCTCCGGTCAATGGGTCCAATACCTTCAAACGGAATCGGTTTTTGCAGCTTTCTAATTTAGCCAAGGGGAACGTCAAGACGAATCCATAGTAACAGACCAGTCTCACAATGACGAAGTACAAGATTTGGAACACTCGTCCAAAGTCTGGGCCCAAACAAGATTTAGAGAAAGTGGAACGGTATGGACCAGGAACTGGTCGAAATTAGTTGTCGACATTCGGAACATCGGACGGGAAATTGTCACAGGTTTGTGAATCCGATACAAACCGAACGGACCCGTTGTCGCTCATTTTTGGCCTCGTTTGCCAAGAAACACCCTGTGGGCCACAAAGAAGTCTATTAGGGCATAAGAAATGTGTCAAGTTGTGACTCTCCGATCGATGGGTCCAATACCTTCAAATAAATTCTGTTTTTTCGGCTTTCTATTTTGGCTAGTGAGGAACGTGAAGACAAATCCACAGTAACAAACAGGTCTCACAACGGCCAAGTACAGAATCTGGAATGCCCGTCCAAAGTCCAGGCCCACACAAGATTTAGGAAAAGTGAGACGGTATGGACCAGGACCTGGTCGAAATTAGTCATCGACGTTCGGAACGTCGGACGGGAAATTGTCACAGGTTTGTGAATCCGATACAAACTGAACGGATCCGTTGTCGCACATTTCTGGCCTCGTTTGCCAAGAAATGCCCTGTGGGCCACAAAGAAGTCTGTTAGGGCATAACAAATGGCTTAAGTTGCGACTCTCTGGTGGATGGGTCCAATACCTTCGAACATATTTAGTTTTTGCGGCTTTCTATTTCGCTCGTGGGGAACGTCAAGACTAATCCACAGTAACAAACAGGTCTCACAACGACCAAGTACACAATCTGGAACGCCCTTTCAAATCCAGGCTCAAACAAGATTTAGGGAAAGTGGGACGCTATGGACTAGGAACTGGTCGGAATGAATCGTTGATGTACGGAATGTCGGATGAGAAATTGTCACAGGTTTTTGAATTTGATACAAACCGAACGGACCCGTTGTTGCACATTTCTGGCCTCGTTTGCCAAGAAACACCATGTGGGCCACAAAGAAGTCTATTAGGGCATAACAAATGTGTCAAGTTGTGACTCTTCGGTCGATGAGTCCAATACCTTCAAACAGATTTAATTTTTCCGGCTTTCTATTTCGGCAAGTGAGGAACGTGAAGACGAATCCATAGTAACAAATAGGTCTCACAACGGTCAAGTACAGAATATGGAACGCCCTTTCAAAGTCCAAGCTCAAACAAGATTTAGAGAAAGTGGGACGCTATGGACCAGGAATTGGTCGGAATGAGTCGTTGATGTATGGAATGTCGGACGAGAAATTGTCATAGGTTTATGAATCCGATACGAACAGAACGAAGCCTTTTTTGCTCATTTTTGGTCTCGTTTGGCAGGAAATGCCCAGTTGGCCACAAAGACCACCATTAGGGCATAACAAAGGGGTTAAATTTTGACGCTCCGGTCGATGGATCCAATACCTTCGAATGGAGTCGATTTTTGTGGCCTTCTATTTCGGCCAATGGGGAATGTCAAGACGAATCCACAATAACAAACCGGTCCCTAAATGGACAAGTAAGTAATCTGGAATGCCCAAGATTTAGGGAAAGTGGGACGGTATGGACCAGGAACTGGTCGAAATTAGTCGTCGACGTTCGGAACGCCGGACGGGAAATTGTCACAGGTTTGTGTACACAGATTCACTGAATCTGTGATGGGAAATTGTCATAGGTTTGTGTTCACAGATTCACTGAATCTGTGAACATGTTTCTTCTTTTTCGTTTTTTATCTCTTTTCTTTTCTTGGATTACTTACTTCTATTGTTACGGTTCTTGTGGTTCTTCTTCTTATTAGATATGTTACAGAGCAGAAGCGTTACTCAGGTTTCATTACATATTCTTAGCCTGTTAGTGGGTAACTCAAATCCGATACTCAGCTACATGCAAGAAACCAATCATGTAACCATCTACAGCTCAAGAAGATCAACGTTTAGCGTAGAGAGCGATCCTACTACTAACTACTAAATCAGAAAACAATCAAGAACTAGATTAGCTACTGAAAACAAGATTCAAGAAACAAGAACAAGATACAAGAAATAAGATTCCTAGCAGTATTTTAACAATTTAAGAATCAAGAAACACTCATCATTTGATGCTTAGATTACTCAAGAACAATCAAGAAATGGCTGCAAGGGAGTATGCAAGATCTATGCCACAAACTAGCCTATCTAGTTTACTTGAATGCTGATTACTACAAGATTCCACAAGCAAGAACTGAATGCTAATCCACAACTAAACAAGAAACAAGAACCTAGTTAATCCACAATGCAAAGGAATAAATCATGCTCATAGAAATATCACTCAAGGTCATTGCCATGAACAAGGAGCTAAGCTATCATCAAGAACTCATGGAGGATCCTCTTTATTTGCTCAAGAGAACTTGATAATACAATCAAAGCTCCCTCACAAGAGAGGGGGGCCCTTAAATAAGCAAGAAGGCTGCCCATGTGGAGCCCATGTGGCAATTCCACTAAATTAGAATTACATGTGGAATTTGCCCTTCCACTAAAGGTCACCATCAAAAGGTGGCTCACTCTAACTAATTTAAGGGGGGTCTACCTTTATTTACAATGCCTAGGAAACATTACTAGCTCCTACATGGTCATTCCTTCTTTGGGATACACCATGTAGGCTCACATAGTTACTGTCTTCCTAGCTAGTATTTCCTCGGCTCTCATGCTTGGCTCTCAGCTTTTTCTGCTCTCTTCCTTTTGAGACCTCCTCGGTCATGGGTGAGAGACAACTTGTGTCTTCAGCTTGGCTCGACACTAGAGAATCGACTAGCATTATCCACCCCTAAACTATTGCAGGACCCACTGCAACACCGGTGATGTCTTCCGCTTGACACTTGGAAAAGTGTGGATTTTCGTTTGCTTCCGTAAAACCAGGTGCTTATTATCTGCAAAATTTATTCGCCAAAGTTGGAAGTCTCTCAATTGGCCGCTACATACCAGCCATGGATCTGCAATATTCGGCACTTTCCTGCACGCAGAGATCGGCACTTGACTTGTATTTATGCCCGAAGTCTAGCAATTGTAGCCTCAGATCATCCGGGGAGGTTCTCTCTGTAATTCCCAGAATGACTGGCTAGTTTACTAACTCCACTTGAGGCTTTTCCACCGGCCATGGATTTTTGCGTTTGAGTGGCATGTAGAAGGGATCCACTCGCTTCCATGCCAGTGCCTTCAAATACTTCTAAAGTCGCCTGTTATCCTTTAGGTTTTTACTACGCCATTCTGGCTGCGGTTGTAGCGTGGCAATGATCTCGGCCCTGATGGAATATTGGCTTTGATCAATGTCTTCTTTGCCTCCCCTCATGTTGGGAGGGTATTTGTTCTCAAACTTCTCTGACTCTCTCGTGTCAGCCAGTTTGCCTCTGGGCCTAGTAGGAGAAGTTGTCCTACGTGGTTGGGATGGCCTTGCCAGATAATCGTCTAGGGCCTTGGTGCCCGTATCTTTCTCTTTTGCTGGCTCCCTTGTCGACGGCTCATCTGCACCCATGTCTGGTTTGGGCGAGAACCTTCTCATTTCTGGTTGGTCTGCCAATAAGTCATCATCACCCCCCATGTCCATGTTAGTTTCTGGAAGGTCGGGGATGGAATGATCTGGGGAGAGGGGTGCGGGGGTGAACGGTTTAGGAGGAGGTGGAATCAACAAGTTATACGCAGCACTGGGGGAGTGGAGTTGTTGGAGGAACTTGTCCCGTCGAGCTTTGTTTGGAATTGAATATCCTCAAGCTTGACTAGAGGAGCATTGACTGTCATTGCACTCGATGATCCGTCTCGTACTTGGTCAATTTGGACCATCTGGTGCTTCAATTGTTGCTGGACCTCTTCCAAAGTGGATTTCTGCCCAGCCATCACGGATCTGCTTTCTACTGCCTCTTTTTCTTTTTCTTTGGCCAGCCTTTGATAATGCACAATCTCTTGGTCTTGATGCTGGACTCTGCTCTCGAGCATTTGGTGCTGGCTCACCAACCAATGCATGTGGTAGCTTGTTTTGGATAGGCCTATCATCGAGCGCTTGGGTGCTTCGGTGAGCTTTTCAGGGTCAGTGAGAGTTGGATATTGATCTGGAGTGTGGGATGGTGAGGCTAAACTGAAAAATACACATGGTGTTAGAGCTGAAGATGGAGGTGGAGGTGGAGGGAGTGGAGGGATTTGACTTCTTCTTGGCTGCTTCTCCTTTTCTGGCTCATCATCGCTGATTTCCATCAGGTCAGCAGCATCAAAGTATTGCGAGGTGTCCAGTGTGTGGACTTGCTGGGCCTGTGGTTGTTGAGCCACTTACGTGTCTTGGGGATTGGATATCCCCACTACTCCCCCCCCGAAAACTTGTGCCAGTGGTGATGTTGGTGGCGTTGGCATAGTAATCAGTGTGGGTGGGTAGTGGCTTCATCTGGCTGACTTGTGACTTGAGGTACTGTCATGCCAGGTGCTAGTGTTGAGGTAGTTGCTCCATCACCCTCGTCGATGACATGTGAGGGTGATGAGTGTTGTTGTGATGTTGTTGATGAGCTGCCACCATATGACATGGAACCATGTGAAACTGATCCCACCAGTGATGTGCTCCCAGCTTGAAGCTTCTCTTGCCTCCGTTGTTGCCGTGTGCCCGACAACTGAGCCCTTGAGGTATCTGCATGTTGAGCTCTAGAAGTTGCAGCTGTTTGTGGATCCTGTGGTGGGCATCTTGGCTTCTGCACTAGAGGGAGGATGCTGGTGTTGACTCGTTTAGCCTGGGACCCTGATGGTGAAGTGGTCCTTGCACGCTTGGACTTCTTATATTCAATGAGAATTTCTCATTCCTTGTCCGCAAGCTGTAGTTGTTGTTGAAGCTTTGGCCCATTTTGTACTTGATGTAGAGTGATATCTGTCATCAAATATCCCAATATTGTGATGGGCTGCTTGTTCTTAATGCAATCATGAAGACAATTCGAAGCAAATTGTGCCCAATCAAAGAGGTTCTATGCATGCAGTCGTGAAACTGCCATCATGTGAAACAGGGATATGGGTACTCTCAGCACTTTCATTTGAGGCTTTTGTGTGCATCTGGTGAGATATGCACATGCTGCTTCAAGTTGCTTGTCGTTGATTGCTTCCAGCCTGTACCCATCCTTATTCTTCCACTTGGTCACAGAGGGATCAATATACTTGAAATATGTCGTTTGCTCTATCTTTTGGAGTGTCCTTGTGAATGTGTTTGGTCCTCGTGGGAACCCATAAGGTTGCAAGTCAGCTGCCGCAAAAGATACGTTATAGACATAATTCCTGATAGGGGAACTATGATTTGACATGATCTTGCCGTGGTATGATAATTGCCATATGCCATGTGTACCAGATACAGGCTTTGATAACCTATCAAGACAGGGATCTGAAATTCGATTTTCTTGAAGAATGACTCCGCCTGGTGGTACCAGGTCTGCATCTCTGTAAGGTCTAACTTGCACAGTTGGATGTCGAGCTTGCTTGCTTCGGGATCATCTGAACTTGAACTAGGATTGGACGACATGGTGGGAAAATGGAAGAAGGCAGATTCTGGAAAAACTGGTCCGGTTGAGTGGAAAGGGCGTCGGTTGAGATGTGAAGGGTTGGGCTCTGGTTGAGATGTGAAGTGGAGGACTTAGGTTGAGATTTGAAGGAGGGGGCTCCGATTGAGATGGGAAGTGGAGGACTTCGGTTGAGTTTGGAAGGAGGGGGCTCCGGTTGAGATGGGAAGTGGAGGACTTCGGTTGAGTTTGGAAGGAGAGGCTCCGGTTGAGATGGGAAGTGGAGGACTTCGATTGAGTTTGGAAGGAGGGGGCTCCGATTGAGATGGGAAGTGGAGGACTTCGGTTGAGTTTGGAAGGAGGAGGCTCCGGTTGAGATGGGAAATGTCGGTGCGGAATGGTTTGGAAAGTGTGTGGGTAGTGATGTATGAAAGGGTTTGGAGAGTGTATGTGGAAGATGGGTGTGTTGGATAGAGCGGCGTGGGTGGTAAACGAAAGAGGATGATGTAAAGGAGGGTGAACAGAGTGAGGTCAAGTTAAGAAAGATAGGGAGTGGAATCGATCTTGGGGGTATGTTTTGCTACTGGATTGATGGGTCCAACAAAGTCAATCCCCCACTTATGGAAGGCTTCGCCTTTTATAATGGAAGTCAATGGTGTGAAGTCTACTTTGGTATTTTTCTTTGCTCGTTGATAGACATCACACGCTTTAATGACAGCAAATGTGTCTTTAAACAAAGATGGCCACCACAATCCCGCTCGAAGGATAATCTTCACTGTGGCTTTAGCAAAAAACTGGCCACCTCCAATGCCCTCATGATCCTGAGATATTATTTGTCGTATCTCAGATTCATAAGCACATCATCGAATAATGTCGTCAACGTCCCTTTTGTAAAGTTGTCCCACAATTAACTGAAAGGGCGCTGCTTTTATTAAAAAAAAAATTTGTTTTCCGTTGTAGTCAGGTCTTCTTTTAGTCGGCTTGTTGTGAGAAACTGAGTGATCTCCTCAGCATATAAGGGTGTAGCATCGATCTGAAAAAAGCATGCATCAGGAAGATCATCGTTGACTGGTGCAGTTGCTTTTTCAGCACTTGGTAGTCTAGAAAGGTGATCCGCCATGAAATGTTGGGTCCCTTTCCGAACGACTACACGGAAATTAAATTCTTCCAAAATCAGTAGCCATCGAGCTATTCATCCTGTCTTATAGGACTTATTAATGATATATAGGAGTGCTTGATGGTTTGTGTAGAAAGCAAAGGTCTGGCCTAATAAATAATGTCGTAGTTGTTGTACTGCATAGACCATTGCCAATGTTTATCTCTTGGTAGTTGTATAGTTTACTTTAGCAGACACCAGTTGCCTGCTTAAGAAACGTATAGAAAAATCTTTGCCATACTCGCCCAGTTGTGCAAGGAGACCTCCAATGGCATATTTACTTGCGTCAGTATGCACATGGAATTCTTTCGTGTAATATGGCGAGCGGAGTATGGGAGCCGTCATGAGGGCTGTTTTCAACTCTTCAAAGGCCTTAATTCATTCTTCGGTCCAGTGCGGATCTACCACAACTAAATAAATGAGGCGTGCCTTGCTGGCATAGTCGATTATAAAGATGCGATAATAGTTGGTATGACCGAGGAAGACATATACTTCCTTCACTGTTGCAAGTAGGGGCATGTCCACAATAACCTTGATTTTTGACAGGTCGATATAAATACCGTCCTTTGATATTATATGCCCAAGTACAACCCCGTGGGTGACCCATATTTGGCATTTACATTGTAAATAGTAACTAGGAAGTGTAACTAGGAGGTTTATCATTGATTTCTAACACTCTCCCTCAATGATAAAATTACATTCTTCTATTCCTAGTAGAGTACAAAGCTTTTCAAATTTACATCTACCTAATGACTTAGTAAAAATATTTGCCACTTGATCTTCAAGATCAATGGCTCCATCAAGAATTTTCTCTCGAACAAAATGATAATGTATTTCGATGTGCTTGGTTCAAGCATGTAAAACTAGATTTTTGACAAGGTGAATGCAGCTTTGATTGTCACAAAATATAGTAGTCACATCCACCTGTGGTTGACCTAAATCCACAAAGAATCTTCGTAACCATATCGCTTCTTGTACAACATTGTTGAGTGCTCAATATTCAGCTTCTGTCGAGGATAAGGCTACTGTAGGTTGCTTTTTGCTGCCCCATGAAACTGCAGCTGTACCATAACTGAATGTATGACCATTGATAGACCTTCTGTCATCAGTATTACCTGCCCAATCAACATCTGTATATCCTATCAATATTGGCGCTTTAGGCTGATCATACTTCAAACCAAAATTCAATGTTAATGTTTTGTATTACTAAACTATGTTTTTTTGTTGAATGTAGCTTAGTGATTTTGGAAGACACATGACCGCCGCGGAGTACAAACAATGTTACGATCATGGATATGCCGGCCTTAAAGCTTTTATGGAATCCCATGGATTGTTTCCAATGGTAAACTCTTAACCTTTATTGTTTTATTTGTTTACTTTGTAGTTTACAAGTAAGTTTAATCTCAATTTAATTAAATCTCTGATTCTATTTTGTAGAGAGGCTCTACAACTTCAACCATTCGTGATGTGGAAGAAAATGTAGAAAATTTTGAAGAGCAAAATGTGGAAGAGAACGTGAATGAGGGCGAAGGGGAGTTTGAAGATGTGGACACTAATGTACACCTACAAGACGAAGGAGGCGAGGAGGCAGGAAGTGATGATGAGTAGAGGTTTTTAAATTAAATGTAAGGCCTTGTAGAAGGCAATGTAGGAAGGGAGTTAGTTTTTATTCGCTGATCAATGTACTTTTTTTTAAATCAATCAATATAATGTTTTGGCACCACATCATTCTTGCAAAAAATTTGAATGCATATATCTTTAATTCATGAATGCAAATGTATAGTCTATTGAATGCACATCTATTGAATCAAATGTATCTATTGATGTATTCAATGCAATGTATAGTCTATTTAATGCACATCTATGGAATGCAAATGTATCTATTGATGAATTCAATGCAATGTTTCTATTTTAGCACATGATCTGTATGCTAGAATGCATAATATAAAGTAATGGAAAGCACAATATAATGCATCAATAGATAACACATTAAGTTATCAACAAAATATCAAATGAATCAAAATAAATGTGAATTTACCTTTACTATTGTATCTCCATTGTTTTGCAATCTTGATGAGAGAAAAAAAAAAGTGTCATTGACTAATGAGAAATTCATCGAATTCGTGAAACTTTCGCGAAGGCGAATCAATCACGACTCTCTTCAGCCCGCATGGAGTTCAGATGCAACCATTGGACACTGCCAGCTGAATCGCTCCTACAGTTCTCCAGAGTGTAGTCAGTCACTACTGATCTATGTTCACAAAATTAATACAGCATTCGACTTAGTTTCAACCAAATTGCGAAATTCAAATGAACAAGAAAACTCAGACATGTGAAAATATCAGCATAAGCATTCAACATCCAAGATCAGACACAACAAGAAAATAATCTATATTAATTTTCTCTGAATTTCTTCAAGCACTACATGCGAATCCACGCAGTGCGTTGGCGTGAGAGAAACACGGTTCTCTCACGAGTAGTAGTCTTGCTTCACTAGCGGACAATTGGATCTTCTGATCCTAGACAGAATTGTCTTCACGCATAGGCAGACATGTATTCTGTATATCGTCTTGATTGCTTACTAGCATCAGAGTATGATCTAATAAGTACGGTCTTTCTGTGTAGATCTAAGATTAGAGTGATTAAGCATCTACAACTAACCAGAAAATTACAAGAGTGATAGATTAACCACGACCTAGGGAGTATCTGCTGACGTCATGCCATCAAATCAGATTACTGTACTTCTGGGTACTTGCGTGATCTTTGGTGGTACTCCTTGGGGTGTGAGCACTGAACGGATTTTGTTTACCTCATCTGTCTTCTTCTGTACTAGACATCGAAGGAATCTCATTCGTGGATCTTTCATGTTCGCGAACCGTTCATCTTCATCTCCATTGACATTTGCATTAGCAAAACTCTTCATGTTTCGTGTCTCCAGATATTCGAGCTCGCAAACATCTTCGTCAGGTGAAGGACTAAAAGCTAGCAAAGCTTTGTAATCAAAAACATTTTGTTTCTTCAGCTCTCTCTCAAAGCATGATAGCTTTACGATCCTGAGACTGCTCTTTTGTCTCTCAAAGAGTCCTTTGTTTAGGGCCTTTGTGAAGATGTCAGCAACCATGTCTTTTGTTCATATGAAGGTAGTTTGCATCATCATCTTTTTAATCAGATCCCTGATCAAGTGACACTTGATTGCAATGTGCTTCATTTTGGAATGGAATACGGGATCTTTTGTCAGGTGTATTGCAGAGGTGTTGTCCATCTACAAGACCAGAGGCTCATTCCTTGTTTTGCCCAATTTGCCCAGGAACTGCCTTAGCCAAATTATTTCGTTGGCCATTCACAGGATGACTGGACTACAACGGTCTGCTTCTTGCTGACCCAGAGAACTGCTGCCCCTGATGCGATGGTGCATCCTCCTAAGACGCTTTTACAATCATCCTTGAGAGATGCCCAACTAGCATAGCTGTAGGAAAGTATCCTGAAACCTGCAACATGACAATAACACAAGCCATAATCCCTCGTTAATTGAAGATATTGCAAAATTCGTTTCACAATCTTCCAATGTGTCGAGCCTGGATTCGTGCAGAATTGGCTCATTCTGAATACTACATAGGCAATTTCAGGACATGTGTTGTCTACAAGGTACATCAGTGATACTATTAGCTTCTTGTAAGGTGTGAGCTACAACTATTCTCTCTCTTCCTCAGTCCTTGGACAGTCTTTCGAAGCTTATCAGGAATATGTTCATATGCTCCACAACCAAAGATTCTGATGTGAGACAGGTTGGGCTTTCTATCCCACCATAGCTCATGTGGTGTCATGTGAGGAACACTAGATTTTCATGTCCTGTTCTGGATGTATGCGGTTGTAGCTACTACTTCAGCCCACAGTGCCTTGAAGCTTTCGAATAGGCCATCATGCATCTGGCTGCTTCCATAAGGGTCCTGTTCTTTCGTTCAACAACACCATTGTGTCACGGTGTGTAGGCTACAGTTCTTCTATGAATGATACCACAATCATTGCAAAAATCAATGAAGCGATTCGAGATATATTTGCCACCTCGATCCGTTCTGATCTACTTTACCTTGCTGCCTATACATCTCTTTGCCCAATTCACGTATTTTGTGAATTTATCGAGTGCTTCAAATTTATTCTGAATAAAATACACTCTGGAAAACTTGCTATAATCATCTATGAAGGTTATATAATATTTGGACCTCCTACTGAGATCACGTTGAATGGTCCATAGATGTCAGAATGCACTAGCTCCAGAATCTTGGTCATTTTGTAGGAGTCTTTGACGAATGGAGTGCACGACATCTTGCCTCTCAAACATGCATCACAGGTGGTCGAACTGGTTGCATTTGAGATGCTGACCCCTGTTATCGCTCCATGATGACTTGTCTAGTAAAGTGCCATTGAGTTCATGTGGCAGAGTCTTCTGTGCCACAAAGTATCTGGCGAGTGGTCATGGGTCTGATGCATTTGATCTTTAGGTAGGCGCACCTTCAGATGATATAGGTTGCCCTTCCTTCTGTCTTGAGCTATGAGAGTGCTGGTGCTGGCATCAATTACGTTGCATGCTTCATTAGAAAACGTCACACGCATCCTTGCATCTGCTATTCTTGCTACATAGAGCAAGTCTTGCTGCAGGGTTGGCACGAACAGAATTTCTTCGAGTCGTCTGTCTCTGCTGTTGGTGTTGATCCAAAGTGAACCAATGTCATTCACTTGATGTCTAGATCCATCTCCAAGAACTATGAATCTTGAGAGATCCACACTTCTAAAATCAGACATTATTCATCTTGATGTCACGAAGTGTGAGATGGATCTTGAATCTAGGATCACCTCATGAGTGTCAGACGTTGATGCTACACACACATCTTCACAGATGTAGGCGATCGAACAATTTCTGTTCTTTCTTTCTTCGCTCGTCTTTGAGCTCTCAGGCTCCTTGACATAGGAAGAACTATTGTTGTTCCCCTCTCTGTTCTGTGCTAATCTGTTTCTTGGATTTTGGCGGCAATCCATGGCTGCATGGGCTTTCTTATGTCAATAAATACACTCAATCTTGGGATTGATCCAACAGGTATCTACTGTATGCCCGTCTCTTCTGCATTTTTCACACAGGTCTTCTTGTCTGTATCTTGTCGTTTTGATCTACCTTTGGTCTTCCAGTTGCTCTTGCTGGTCCCCTCTACTTGTTGGTCACGATCCTACCTCTGATTCGACTCCCTCTTAGGCTTGAATTGTTTCTTGGATTTTTCTCTGTTGTCGTAGAGGGCCTAGTCAGAACCATCCTTGTGATCAAGGTGTTCTCTAGCCTCGACTTCCTCTCGAATCTCGACAATCGTCTTTTTGAGGTTTATGGTAGGATCTTTCGCGAGCAGGGTTCATGTCATTTGGAAAGATCTAGGTAAGGCTCTCATTAGGTACGTGAGCTGTTTCTCAGCTGATAATGCATTCTCTACTCCAAAGTTGTGTAGAGATAGAAATAGATCCTTCATCTTTCTCACGAAGGAAGAAAGTGTGATTGACTGATGAGAAATGCGTCGGATTTGTGAAACTTTCACGAAGGCGAATCAATCACGACTCTCTTCAGCTCGGATGGAGTTCAAATGCGACTGCTGGACACTGCCAGCTGAATCGCTCCTACAGTCCTCCAGAGTGTAGTCAGCCACTACTGATCTACGTTCACAAAATTAATACAGCATTCGACTTAGTTTCAACCAAATTGTGGAATTCAAATGAACAAGAAAACTCAGACATGTGAAAATATCAGCATAAGCATTCAACATCCAAGGTCAGACACAACAAGAAAATAATCTATATTAATTTTCTCTGAATTTCTCCAAGCACTACATGCGAATCCACGCAGTGTGTTGGCATGAGAGAAACACAGCTCTCTCATGAGTAGTAGTCTCGCTTCACTAGCGGACAGTTGGATCTTCTAATTCTAGACAGAATTGTCTTCGCGCTGATATCGTCTTGATTGCTTACTAGCATCAGACTTCTTCACTCTGTTACACTTTGTGTATTCTGTTTGATCTATATGTCAAGTATAATCCAGTAAGTACAGTCTCTCTGTGTAAATCTAAGATTAAAGTGATTAAGCATCTACAACTAACTAGAGAATTACAAGAGTGACAGATTAGCCACGACCTAGGGAGTATCTGCTGATGTCATGCCATCAGATCAGATTATTGTACTTCTTGGTACTTGCGTGATCTTTGGTGGTACTCTTTGGGGCGTGAGCGTTGAACGGATTTTGTTTACCTCATCTGCCTTCTTCCGTACTGGACCATGAAGGAATCTCGTTCGTGGATCTTTCATGTTCGCGAACCGTTCGTCTTCATCTCCGTTGACTTTCGCATTCGCGAAACTCTTCGTGTTTCATGTCTCCAATTGTTCGAGTTCGCAAACATCGTCATCAGGTGAAGGGCTGAAATATAGCAAGGCTTTGTAATCAGAAATATTTTGTTTCTTCAAATCTTTGCTTTTCCTTTTGCATGCACTTGATCTTTCAATCCTTTGTAATGAAAGCTCTTTTTCATTTTTCATATCCAAGCCTACATCACAAACAAAAAAGATCTTCAAATTTATGATCACAAAATACATACTGATAACATCCATCAATAAATTAAAAATCCTAAACACTATCAATCTTCTCACTCACATTCATCCCCATCTCATCCTCACTCCCATCTATACTCTCTTTTTCTCTCTCTCACACAACAGAAAAAAGAAAGTTGATCTCTAGTTTAGGAGCGAACCACATTTTGGTTCACGCCAAATGTTTTTTTTTTGTCAAAAAAATTTGCTTGGATTATCCACGCATGGATAATCCACGCAAAATCCAGAAACTTATTTGCGTGGATACCGCGTGGATATAAAAAAAAATTTATCCACGAGATATCCACGGCCCCAACTCTCTGGATTTCGCGTGGATAAAATTTTTTTTGCATGGATTATCCACGCGTGGATAATTATCCACATGATATCCATGCCATATCCACGCGAAAGCCGAGTCTTTTTTTTTTTAAGTTTACTATGGCGTGGATTATCCACGCGTGGATTAAATTTTCTATTTCGGCTCCGGTGTTGGAGGTTTGCTCGGTTGTCGGTTGTCGGAGTTAGCATGGATAATCCACGCAATTTGAATTTTCCGACATCCGGCTGATCTGCTACCGGAAATGACACTTGCATGGAACATCCACGCGTCCGTATCCACACGGATATCCACGCCAATCCACAGCTATATTACGTGAAATTTGTTTTGCCTGCACGTCCTCCTTTGTATTGTGCATGGATATTTGCGTGGATATTTTCTACATGTGTTCTTGTGCAAGCTACTAAGGATGGAAAAGCTATCAATCAATCATGGCAAAGCTCTTTTTGCCAAGCATAAAGGGAGGAGCAAAAAGCAACACCAACACATCTCCAAGGACAAATCAAAGGACAAAGACAAAGATGGAGAAGAGGATGATACCTCTCATGCTTCTACCTCAAAGAAGAAGAAGAAAAATATCAAATGCTTCTTTTGTGGCAAGATGGGGCACTATGCAACAAATTGCTTCAAGAAGAAGAATCAATTCAAGCAGGTCAACCATTCAAATGAGAAAGAAGACTCTATTGCAAGTGATGGAGAGGGATCCCTTATGGTCTCTAGTTTTCATCTACACCTTTCAAGAAGGATGGGAAAAATCATCTATCTTGACTTTAGGCTTTTGACAAAGTTGTTTTTCATGTCAATTTGGATCTACAATATTGTTTTCTTAAATTTTTCTCTCTCTAACTCAAGTAGAGGCTTACGCTAATGCATTAAATTCTTGTACTTCTTCTCTATTGTTTTTCAAAGAAATCATTCTTTGATTCTTAGCATGCTACATTGTGATTTAGCCATAAAATCTTGTACTAGATCTTGGCATTCAATCTAGAATCAATTTATGTGTAAACACAAAGCTTAACAAGATCATTCACACTTGAGGATCATTCCCCACATGTGTGAGCTTGTTGGAATTTTATCATGGTATCAGAGCCAAATTAAGCTTTGCATGCTATTATCTCTAATTGTGCAAGAATTTGTGAGCTAAATTCAAGCAAAAAGATTGTTTATCACTTTTCTTTACCTTTCTTGAAAAGTGTTTGGATCAAAGAGGATAGAAACTAGATTTTCAGATCAGAATTGACATTGTACGGAATTCTGGAATTCCGCACGTGTGAAAACCAAAGATTTTCAGACCTCTTTATTTCCTACATAATTGGTCCAAAGATATTGATGTTATAGCTTGATGGAAAGCTTATAAAGTATACTTTCCATTGAAATTGATCTCAAATCAATCTAATGTGTCTATTAAGAGTTATAAGCTCTTAAAGAGGTAGGGGAAGTCCAAATTTCGAGTGAACATTTTTTGATGTGATCCAATTTAGCTTGATTCATAATCCATTGTCAGTTTTGATCTGATTCATTAGTATAAGCTCTAAATGTGATGATGTAATTGGTGTACAGTTTATTTGGTTTACTATATATGGTTGTGTTCGAGACGTAACCCGTTAGGATATATTGATCGGGCACTGATCCCATAGATGGCTACTTGGGTTAGCTAGCTAGCCACACATAGGAAGAATTACTGTACAGAGTTATTTATAGTACTTGCTATACTTGGGGGCATGTCCCAAGTCTGTTGGTCAAGTTTGGCCATATTGGGCCCGACCTTAGTTTGACAGATGGTAGGCCAATTTTAGGACATTTGCCTTTTCATGCAGTTTGTGAAAACTCTATATGTACAGTGTTTCTTTGTAATCTATTAACTTTTGTTGTGCCATCTCAAAGAGCTTGTGAGGAGTGGCTATAGTGATTGGGTTATATGATCTGCATACTGCACTAGATCCTAACAGAATTTCAACTCAAACTCGAGCATATTGGAAGTGACAAAGCTCTCTTTGTCAAAGACAAGCATAAAGGAAAGAGCAAAAACCAGTTTTCTCAAGCTTTCAACAAAGACAAAGCCAAGGACAAAGACAAAGATGGTGAAGAGGGTGACTCAGCTCATCCTTCTACTTTCAAGACCAAGAAGAAGAAAGTCAAGTGTTTCTTTTGTGGCAAGAAGGGGCACTATGCTTCTAATTGCTTCAAAAAGAAAAATCAACTCAAAGAAGCAAATCTCTCTAATGAGAAAGAAGAAGACTTTATTGCAAGTGATGGAGAAGGATCCCTCATGGTGTCAAGTTTTTCTTCAACACCCTTCAAGAAGGATGGAACATGGTACATCGATAGTGGTGCCTCATCACATATGTGTTGTTCAAAGGAGTCTTTTGACTCTATTGTACCTTATAAAGGTCTCAAAAGATCTATTTATATAGCAAATGATCATGAATGCTCTATTGAAGGAATTGGCAACATTCCATGAAAACTTGCTTCTTCTAAAGTTCTATCACTTTCCAATGTTCTTTTTGTTCCTAAGCTTACAAAGAACTTGATAAGTGCTGGAAAGTTGCTTGATTGTGGTTGTGATGTAAAATTCAATTCCAATACTTGCTTTATTAAGAAAGGTGATGAGATCCTAGCTAATGGATCAAGATATGGTGGCATCTTCAAGTTAAATTTGTATGAGAATGCAAACTTTTGTGAAATTGCTCTTATGTCTAAGGAGGAGTTATGGCATAGAAGGTTGGGGCATCCTAACTATAAATCTATTATTTCTATGATCAAGAATGGTAAGACTATTGGCCTATTAAGATCACTTTCCAAAAATATCAAGCCATGTGAGGCTTGTACTATTGCAAAATCACATAGAAAGCCATATCAAAAGTCTTCCATTAAGACTTCTCTTCCTTTGGAATTACTTTACTCGGATGTTCATTTTTCTTCCTCAAAAAGCATTGGTGGTGCAACCTGTTTTTGTTGAAAATTGTCACTTCTCACTTGACATTGGTTCATGTAAATATTGATCAAACATTAGAATATGTTGATGATTTGATTTCACAAGTGTGGAGCCTGTTCCCACATGTGAAATGATGTACTTTTCATGTTTGTATATATCCAAATTGATTTTGTATCATTCTAGATCGTGTGAACATGAAATGACTAGTTTTTAGTCAAGTTGACTAGTCACCTACAAATTAGCTTTTCCATGCATGTGCATGAGTATATGCTCCCACATGGCAAGTGGATGTTCACACGTGTGTATAGAGTACTAGAAGATAAGAGCTGACCATTTTCCTTAGATTCTATTTTGTAGGGAATATTCCTATATTCTAGGAGACTAGCTTTTTGGATTTTAGTCATATTCTAGAAGGTCAACTATTGGATAAGGATCAAGGATGGATCAAATGGATAGATCTGAGTGATGTGGCACTCTTCACACGTGTGAAGACCTGCTGGATTGTACCAGACTCATGGATGTACTTGATCCATAAAAGGATCATCATTTTGCTAAGAAGATTGATGAGACTTTTGCACTCTACACTCTTGTGAGGTTTCTAGTCATTTGTCTTGTGATTTTTATGTATGATTGCTATCTAGTATCATTGTACTTGTTGTTTCAGGTGCAGTCCGTATTGTGGACAGTACTCCACACGTGTGAGGCCGCTCTCACTAAAAAATGATGTCTTGATCCATTGCTCTTGCTTAAATCCAAGTGTAGTGAGTCTAGATCAAGATCTAATGTGTAGAACTTGATAGATTCATTGATTAGGCAACCAATATCTCTTTATGATTGTAAAGCACAATCATTATTGTCCTAAAAACTGTAAAATTTATCATGGTATCAGAGCTAAGTAAGAGAGTGATCATTGAATCATAAATCTTGTAAAGATCATTGGCAAAATTTGTTTTTGGCCAATACTAGTGAGGGCGAGTTTTTCTAGAGTGATAGCTTGTAATCATCTGGATCAAAATGACTTGGAGGCTGTGTATGTACTTTTCACACATGTGAAACCGTACAACAAATTTCAATTCAAGTTACTTTGTGTTTATTGGTCCCTAAATCACGATACTAGTTCATTTTTTGTGCTTTTTGAAACATAGTATTGATCTAGATTCATTCTAGCTAATGCCTATGACCAAATAGTATTTTGGATCATTGAAGAATTTCTTTTTAGAGTCTAAGATCAGATCTTAGAGGCTGATTTGTTCAGATCCTTAGTTGAAGTGAAATCTCTTAGAAAAGTGTAAAGCAATTTTTTTTGTGAGAGTGAAAGCTAGGAATTTTTGGTAAGATCTTTGAGTATCATTCAAGCTTGTGTGCTAGTTTGATAGAGACAAGCCTATAGGCATTCTAGTAAGCTTTAGGTCTTTTCATAGATCTTTTAAAAGTAAAAAATCTTTGTGATTTTAAAAAGCATTCATTCTAAAATGTCATCCATGGGTGGATATTTGATGGAATCAAGTGAGAGACTCACTTCCACAAATTATTCCATTTGGAAAGTGAGAATGGAATCACTCCTAGTGATCCATGATTTATATGACATAGTTCAAGCAGTAGAGGAAGAGCCTCAAACTCCCCAAGAACAAGCCAAATACAAGAAGAGAGCAAGATTAGCTCTACATTGCATAAAGTTAAATGTATGCAATGACCTCTTGAAAGAGGTGTCTTGTTGTACCTCATCCAAAGAGGCTTGGGATTCATTAAAGAGCATTTATGAATCCAACAATACTTCAAGAATCCTCATGCTAAGAAGTCAAGTTTTCCTAAAAATAGCATCTTTTTTGAATTCTTGACCAAATTCGTATTGTTGTTGAAGCGCAATGTATCATCCACGTATAAGATGATGATAATGAAGGATTGTTGTACTAACTTGGAATAGACGTTGCAGTCAGCAGTGCTTGGCTTGAATCCTTGTTCACTGAAAAATGTGTTGATCCTCTGAAACCAAGCTCTAGCAGACTGTTTCAAGCCGTACAGTGCTTTGTGGAGTTTACAGACATGATTTTTCATCCCTTCCAAAACGTATCCTTCAGGTTGGATCATGTAGATATCTTCTTGTATAACTCCATTCAGATAGGCTGTTTGTACATCATGTTGATGCACTTTGAGGTCAGCAGCTACAACAAAAGATAGGAGCATTCGGATCGATGAATGTTTGACTACTGGACTAAAAGTCTCGTTGTAGTCAACATTCAGCATCTGGGTGAATCCTCGTGCTACCAGTCTTGCCTTCCTTCGATCAATTGCTCTGTTGGCATTGTATTTGATCTTAAAGATCCATTTGCAATCAATGATATTGCAGCCAATAAGAGCTTTGACTAATGACCATGTATGGTTCTTGATCAGAGAGGAATACTCTCTGTCCATAGCTTCTCTCCAGAGATCAGAGTCTGGTTGGCTAAGTGTCTCTTCGATTGTTGTCGGTTCCTGCGTCAAGAGACAAACAGACTCAGGAGCATACCTTGTGGGCTGCGTGCACAATCGGCTTGATCTTCTGGAAAGATTCGAATGATGAACCGCTCCTGGGACTTGTTGCTGGGTAGCAACAACATTTCCGTTTGATTTGCTGTCTCGAAGTGGGTCGACGATAGACATGCCTGAGCTAGAATCTCGAACTGTCGTGTCAATGGCAGGTGATGGAGATTCTTCTTGAGCAATGTCCTTGCCTTTGAGGTCGATGAGCTAATCCTTGATAAAGACTGTATCTCAGCTATACAAGATTTGCTGGGTATCATGATCATACAGCTTATAAGTATTTTCAGATGAAGTATATCTGATCAGGATGGTCTTGAGACCTCGGAAGTCCAATTTCTTCCTTGTGTCTTTTGGGATATGTGTGTAGGCAATGCACCCAAACACTTTTAGGTTCTTCAAAGAAGGCTTAGAGCCTGTCCACACCTCGTGGGGTGTCTTGCCTGATAGGGCTTTGGTCGAATATTTGTTCTGGATGCAAGCTGCAGTGGGGACAACTTCAGTCCAGAATCTCTTAGGCAACGATGCATGCGATAACATACATTTGGTAGATTCAACCAGAGTACAGTTCTTCCTCTCGGGTAAGCCATTAGACTAAGGACTGTAAGGAGTGATGAATTGCTGCTCAATGTCTTGGCTTTGGCAGTACTCCTCAAACTTGATAGAGATATATTCTCCACCGTTGTCTGACCTGAGGGCCTTAATCATCCTTCCAGTCTCCTTCTCTGCATGCTCCTTGAAGATTCTAAAGCAGTGGAAGGCTTCTGATTTTTTCTTTATGAAATACACCATAGTCCTTTTGGAAAATTTATCAATAAAGGCTATAAAATACTTGGCATCCTTCAGCAAAGGATTTTTTATCGGGCCACAAATATTTGAATGTACAACATCTAGCAATCCTCTAGCAACATGCTGATGGCTTGATTTAAATGGTTTCCTAGTCTGTTTACCAACTAGACAGTCTTGACAGATAGGTAACTCGACTTTTTTGCAAGGATAGTCGAGATCAAGAACAGTAAGTTGTCTAGAAATTTGTTGTACAACAGCATGATTTAAATGACCAAATCTATAATGTCAAAGTAAACCTTTATTTGAATGACTAGAAGTATTGAGAGCCTGACTAGAGGCAAAAAAGAAATGACTCAATTTGTATAAGTATCCATGCCTCTTTTCGAGTGCTAGGATCTTGCCTGTCCTATCAACTAATTTACATTGATCACATTCGAATTCTACTCTGTGTCCTAGATCTGTGATTTTGCTTACAAAAGGCAGATTTGTAGATAAATTTGGTACATAAAGGACTTTAGAGAGTAGCTTAGACTGATCATTAGCAAAGCTAAATCTTACAATGCCTTTACCTTTAATGGCTTGTGTGATTGTCACCAAGGTGGACATATTTTTGGGTACTGTAAGACGTATAGGACTCGAAATAGGTAATGAGGCTAGTCATATGCTGAGTGGCTCTGGAATCTAGGGACCAAGAACTGTCGCCAGATGCTACTTGTGGTTGGTCATGAAGGCATCATGATTTGCTTCTTGAATAGGCTGTGGAGCTTATACAATTACATTTGCCACTTGATTCGACTGCCCCTTGTTGTTGTTCTTTGCTTGAAGTATCTGACACTCTTGTATTTTGTGGTTGTTTCGCTTGCAGTATCTACAAAACAGCTTCTTCTTTGTCTGTGGATTCGACTGTTCCTTGTGTTGAGCTGGTTTCTGGTCTGACTTTGATTGCTTTGGGCCTTTCCTCTCCTTCTACTTTGTCGTGCTCTTGTTGGTGTACAAGGTGTGAGAATCAGTTGAGGAACTTGAGGCTTTGTTCTTCCACGTGTCTTCCTGCAACAACATAGTAATGACTCTCGAAAGAGTCAATTTTGGATGAATCATGATGATCATCACCCAGCTGTCGTAAGAGCTTGGCAAGCTTGTAAGCAGCTACATCACTGCGTCTCGATCATCTATGACAGATCCGACAGCGGTTATTTGTCTTAGCAGGTTTTTGAATTGATTAATGTGATTATGTAGAGAATCACCATTCGTCATCTTGAGGGAGTAGAATTTCTTCTTGAGATATAGCTTGGAAGCTATATCTCACACTTCGTATGGAGAGCCATCCTAGCCCTCTTCTTGTACTTTTGTGCTTCTTGAAGGATTTGCGGCTCAATCCCAAGCACAATATCCATCACATCTTGGAGTGTTAGAATAGACTCCATCTTCCACATCCAAATAGAATAATTGGAAGTGGATAGCCTTTCACTAGGCTCCAATAGATAGGAACCCATTGATGCCATGAACTTGTGAAGTCTCTTTGTGAATTGGACAAAAACGTGTTGCTCTCTCTCTTACTATAGGACTCAAAGATGGTGTGATACCAATTCCTATGCAAGATCTTGCAAGGTAAGATATGCACCTTACTAGTTTTTCTAATCTCTCTTGATCTAGATCATTCTCACTTCAATTAATGAAGAATAGACAAAGATTGAGTCAAGCAAACTTTGGCACATGTGAAACACTCCAAAGACCACAAATCACTCAAATGTAAACAAGTTGTATGAAAGATTGTGGCTATGACCTTGATTTAATAACTAGATCTCAAAAAAGTGTGATTGGAAAGCCTAGAAGTGAGATTTTTGATCAAACAAGCATAAGAGAGTCGTAAATAAAAGTGTCCAACCAGGTTGGGTGCCCAACCCACCTTGATTCAATTGACTATAACTTTTGATTGGGAGATCCAATCATTATGAAGTCAATTGCTACACAAACTACCTCAAATAGCTTTCAAACTAGATATCAAGCATCAAATTCGGATCACACATGGAAGAGAACCACCAAAGTGAATTGGGTTGTCCTTCACACGTGTTTGAGCAGGAAAATCCATACAATATTTGAAATGATTCAATCCAAATGATTACGAGCCCTTATGGTCCAATTTTGCTTAAGATAGCATGGGAGATGCAAACTAGTCTCTCTAGATCTAGATTTTCAAGAAATTTTTGGAACTTTGGATGAAACAAGCATCAAAGGCTTAGGTAGGCTCTGATACCATATGTGAAATTTCACACGTGTTGGAATGCCCTAAAGTGTGTGATTGGCCTCCTAAGCAAGCTTGTGCACTTGTTGATGGATTCTAGATTGATTTCCAAGATCTAGGTTGATGTAGGATAAAAGTTTTTTAAAACTAAGATAGAGCGTGTCAAGCCACATGGTCATTTCATGTTATTATGTTATAAGAACTTATACATGACTTTATTGTCCTTAATATATGCATGTAGGGAAAATGTGTCTAGGACTTCTTGAGAGATTTTTATCTCAAATGATGTGGTGAGCATGTGACCACTGTGTGTGTGTGCGTGCATGCGCAATATTGTTGTGTGTGTAGACACACATAACCATTCCCAAAATATCTTGAACAAACTATAAGCCGATACTTAGAGCCTATTGTTACCAATAGTGCATGCACTATTGGTAACAATAGGCGAACACAATAACAAAGTGAAATTTAGAGCTAGACACGTAGTGGTAGCAGAAGCAAGAGCAGACTATCAGACAAAGCATTCATAAAGTCAGACAGAGGGCCGAAAGCATTGCAAATACTGACACAATTTGAATGCAGAATTAGATAGCACTTTATTCAGATTAATTGTAGCAAAATACAAGTTAGTGATGCAGGTGAGCACAAGACAATAGCGGGCAAAACCACGTGCTCACAAAGCTAACTACAAACTGTAAAAGTTATGAGCTTATTACTAATGATCCATCTGAAAAAGAGAATCAATGCATAAAAGCATCTACTGTGTCTATCTCATCAGATTTGATAGCCCGTGTTCTTGATCATAGATCAATTTCATACTTGTTACATGATCTGTGTGCTATTTACATTTATGCAGATGAGTGTACAAGAGAAGGCGTGGAGCCATTGTGCCGCCAGGAGGAAGATCGTGGTTGATGTCATTGTCTGACTGGTTGCGTAGTACAGAGGATAATGAGGAGGCCAATAAGTCAGGCTTCTCCAATATGTCGACCAGATTGGGTGTACCCGATAGTTCATCCAACTCCGATATGTCATCCATCTTCTCTTGCTCGTCTTCAATAGTTGAACTGCGTTACATTGCAAGTAAATATGCACTAATGAACGGAACTAGATTAACATGGGATTTAGGAGAGTAGAAGAGGAAAATCCAACACAACATAATATAATCAAGGTTTTTCTAATCTCATAGTACCTAGTTCATATTGATATGTATCTTTGATATGTACCAGAACATGTATCTTTAAAAAGATATTTCAATAGTAAACGATTGTATTTCAAGCAGAAGTCTAATAGACAAAAGAAAGCTATATACAAAGTGAGCGAAAAAACATTGTAAACTCATATCGAAACAACAGCTGGTCAACGAATGCATAAACTTCCATACAAACTTCATGACAATCATAAAGACACCTAAACATAATATAAATGTTTCTTCATTATAGAAAATAGTATCAAATATATATTCTTCAATCCTCAAAGTATTCCGAGCAAACTATCCCCAAATGCAAACCGAGGCCAAATACTACCAAAGCTTCATCGTCAACAAATATGTACTTGCGACTAAGTCTCTACTTTCGAATGGGTCCTGCACTTGCGCTCTCCGTCTGTTGCCATTCCTTGGCCATAGATTCAACACTGAGGCAAGAAACTAAAAAACCTTTGTTAGCCCTTATGTTAGCCCAAGATAGGAATTTACTGTGGCATGTGTTTTGTAAGTCCACAAGTAAATTCAAATAAAGGTTTAGGAAAACCTTATACTTAGCCTTTTACTATTTAAGTTTAATTATTACAAACAACCATTTGTAATGGTTCAACTTAGAAAGTCTAAGTTTAAGATTCAATTCCTAAGTTCAAGTTTAATTCTAAGTTTATTGTAAGTGCACTTCATTTGTATAGAGAAGGAACTTTACAAGTTAATTAGCATTAAGCTTAGACTTAGTCCCATAAGCATGTTAGAGCATAGGCCCACCACTCTTGCCATATATGGAAGTGGATGTGTGCCTTCAACAACACTTGTATAATAAGCTTACTATAATAGCCACTTTTGTGCTATCTCTTGTGTTGTGTTCCCATTGGTGTAAAGAATACCTTGTGGTAGGTGCTCGGCCCCACTCAGCTTTCTCCATTGGTTTATGTTTATGGTGAACTGTGCTTATGAGATAATTATCCCACCTTGTTTCTTATTTCCCTTGTGGAGTTAAATAGGATTGTTTAGACTCTTGGTAGGAAATCACTAGTTTGGGGGCAACCATAGTGATGTTAATCAACCTTTTTCTCATTAGAGACATCTTCTAGTAGGGAGACTGGCTTAGAAGACACATAGACAACAATAGAACCGTGATTTGAGTGGACTTATCCGTACTTACCCTACACAACACATTTTCGTATCATTCTTATTCTATTATATGAGAGATCGCCATGATAGAACATAGAAAGAAAGTAAAAGTACAACATTGGCGCTGTTGCCGCTCATATCATTCACTCTATTGCTTATTTTTCTTTTCCTTTCCATTAATTCTAATGCTCATTTCCTTTTTGCATTCATCTTTTTCTAGTTCTTTATTGTACCCTCTTCTACTCCAACTACCGTACTACATCATTTTGGATAGGGAGAAAAACCAAGACACTTGGTTTAAGTTTTTTAAGTGTTTTTAAGCATCTTTTAAGTTTTGTTTTCAATTTTTCACTTCAAACATCACCAACAGACCTCGCCCACTTGCAACATTGTAGGGTCTTCGATCCGGTGTTGTAATCGCCCTCCCGCCTGTCAACAAGGGTTTGTTCATTGGATAGGCACCTAACTATGCATAGATGCTACTTTTAATCAGTTGTCTACTTTTTATCTAACTCTACCTCCACTAACACTACTCACACTAACTCTACTCCCCTAACTAACTTCATCGTGATTGTTGGTGAAGGGGAATAATAGAATAGAAGAGAAAGAAGGAGAAGAGAGAAAGAGAGAGAGAGAGAGAGAGAGAGAGAGAGAGAGAGAGAGAGAGAGAGAGAGAGAGAGAGAGAGAGAGAGAGAGTTGAGGGGGAGATTAGCTCAAAAGCTCAAGATGCATGCTAATGGAAAAACCATAACTATTAAAACAAGAACATAGAAATGGAACCAATTATAAACACACAACAAAAAGCATTAGCATGAGTGCTTAGCAAATGAGGATGCTCTCCAAATTGGTAGAGTTTCTTCCTTCTCATTAAGCATCCAAATGAGTACAAATGGTGCCTTTCTATAAAATGGGGAAGGCCCTTGCTCCAAAGTCCTATTGGCTAATATGTACATTGATCCCTTCTATTCATCTTGGAATCAACTTGATCCAAGGGTCCACAAAAAGTACATTGATTGCGAGTTCTTAAAGTCTGCAAAACAACTTGGAAAGACCAATGACGAGAAAGATAAATATTAATCAGATTTGTCATTCATTTTAATACTTTTTGTTTTGAAAAAATTTATGTTGCAGTCTTTTTTAACACCATTATGGTATGATCTGTATTTTATTAAATAAGTGAATCATTGTATTTTCACTGGATGCTACAAAAGCTCTTCAACTGCACAAAGATCAACAAACAGTTGAAAGACAAAAGTTGGCCAAGCATCGAAAGAAATTTTTGGAATGTCCACAAAATATCTGGAACTTGTTATTGATGGCATGGATCAGAAGAAAACAATGTTGCCTCATTTTGTCAGAGTGTCTAAAAATTTGAACGAGGTAGATTTTATTCAGGTTCATCTCATTGGAGCACTTGTGTAGGCTGGGATCCTTTTATAGAGGCAACTATATGCCAATTTTTTCCTAGTAATCGGGTTTTACATGCCGATTTTTTACAATTTTGAAAAAAAAAGCCCCATACTAGTTCGATTTTCCGTGTGGAAATATCGGCTAACATGGCGATGTCCATTGGGTAGTATAATTCCCATATGGCGGCGGACCCAGAATCTCTGGTTCAGAAAATGCTCTCCTTTTGCTGGTACATCATAAATGTCATGGTCACAGCTTCGAGTTCAGCACCCTTGGTGGGTGATGATAAGCTCGTTCGTTGTAATTTAGCTTCCAGTAGATCTTTGATCTTCGTTCAATTTGGTACCTTCATTCATGCAACACAACACCCTGTGATCTAATTTGGGAAATATGCACCCACTCCCCCAGAAGATTATGCCCTTTTAGAACCCTTTTTGGCATGCAAAATGCATCTCTCAAAAAAATATGACATTATGGATGCATATGGTAGTATTGTGCCTATTGGAAGTGTGTTGTGTCTATGTAATGAGGCTTTAGTGCCTTAACTCTAAAAACTGTCTATACTGGAAAAAAAAAATTTCTCTCTTTTTTGCTCTTTTTTTTTTTCTTATGAAGGATGGTGTCAAGCTAGTGATGGGGGAGAATCTTTTTGGCTTTTTGATGTCAGTGAGTGGTACCGATTCAAATGTATACATTCGTTGCGGATCATCCATCTTTTCTAGGATGATTACAGCTCTCCCAACTCTCTATTCAAATTGATCCCATTCACCTCAAACTCCACAAGCATAAGTGTATCTTCCTATCTGATTCGATTATATGTACAAAGCATAAATATCTTTCAGCAATTGTTCGCTCTTCAAAGGAGTAGTGATGTTTCAAGTTTGTTATCTCAACGCATGTAAAACTACCATGTGGATACTTTTGCTTGTCTTTATCTGTCATTCTCCTGAATTTTTCATTTGCTTGCTTAACCATGTCTTATCCATTGGGTAATGGAGTCACTCCCCACCCACTGCACTGTTTCTATTTCTAATTTTTCTCTCTCAACCCCCCCCCAATTTTATGCTCCTATACAATCATTCATGCCCATAGAAGTATTTAGCAAATGCCCAATGCAACTCAGAATTATGTAGAGATGCAATGAAAATGTATGCATGGAAAACTGAGACTTGTAGCAAATGCTCTTCACATTGTGTCTAGTATGTGATGCATAATAGTAAGGTGGGTGTTTATAGTGCATTCCTGCACATTTATGTTTGTCTGTTCTTCAATTTCCTAGTGTAATTGGGGTCAATTTCAGGCACATCTACAAGGGCTGGGTCGGCACCTTCCAAGAACTTGAAATAGAACATTTCATTTAGGGTTTTGCATTCCTTGGAGGACTTATCACATATCCGTAAGTATAGTACTAGGTCAGTCCCTGGTTCCATTGGCTCATTGGGGTTGTATCACCATTTAGCAAGGTGAATTTTGGTGGGTTTTGACTTAGGACCCCAAGGTTGTACTAACCATCTTTGTAGGTAGTAGGCACAATGACCGGCCAATCTAATGATGTCATTTTTGTGGTGCGCGGCAAGAACCGAGAATCTACATAAACTTTCACATTAGTCCTTGTAGTTTTCAAAGTTACGTGGGATGAGTGACCATCTGAATCTAAGCTGAGAACTAGTGGATGGCCGCAGCTCAAAGACCTAATTGTCTAGTAGAAATTCCATGGGAGGCAAATACAAACAATAAGCATCAAAAAATTTGTAGAGCAGGTTGTCTGACAAAATCCCCTTTCGGTGCACTAGATATGCAAGTAGAGGTTCACGGACACTCTACGGTCTGACTAGTCTCTTTGTCGTCTCTTGTCTCTGATACTCATGCAACTACCTGGCTACCATAGCTATGGTAGTTTCAGTTGTAGCTAGTTCCACTTTGGTGTTGGCTATGATTTTTTTCTTGTCTTTTGTGTGAAAATTGTCAACATTTCCTAGCTAGTTTGAAGCCTAAATTGGCAATTTTTGTACATCTAACCTTTTGCATGTGTGAGAGAGGCCTAGATACTTTTGTTTTAGTGTATATTTCATATTGAAGAAGTCCCAAACTTCAAGACCTTCGAAATGACACCAAAATCATGTTATTTGGACATATAGGCCAAAATTGGCTATTTTAGGCTATTGGTGTCCTAAATTTGAGTCCTAAGTTCTAGAGAGAGGAGAGAGAGTCATCTCTCTCACCTATATTAGGCTGAAATTCGTGGAGAACAGGTTGGAGAAACTTATTGTATTGTTGAGAGAGATCAATAGATCATTGTCACAGTTTCTTCCTCCATTGAGAGCATTGCTTTGTGTATTGTCTTCAAGCTTTTGTGTATGATCTTAAGAGGTTTCCAAAAGTGGTAGGCTGCTATTGTAGGGCTAGTATGCTGTTGTTTTTTGCTGCCATCAATACCTTTTATTAGCTTCTTTTGTCTCTTGAATTTTTCGTCAAGTTCATGTGTATCAAAGGTAGCATTAGGATGCTTTTACCTTTTGTAGCTTGTTGTGCAAAGATCTTAGCCAAGTATTTTGGAAGTTTGGATCCATTCAAGATCCACTTTTTCACATAATATCAGAGCCAGTTGGCTGCTATTTCTAGTAAGGTGTCCATTTATGGTGATATTTGGATGTTTGATCAAGTTCTAGCATGATTATGCATTGCACTATTGATCAAATCTTACTAACCTTTGTTTTGTGAGTTGAACTTGTGGATCAAAAGCATACTAAAGGTATATTGAGGATCAGAGGCTGAGAAGAATCTATTTTGGATCAGATCATAACACCTAATCATTTGTTGAATGTGAGGCTTGTGCATATTCATTACTAACAATGTTTTGTTCAATCTATTGTTGGCAATCTCTACTTTTGTGGATGAACACTCTCCTTTTGTGGATGAACACTCTCCTTAAGTGGATGAACCTTCTCCTTAAGTGGATGACAAATACTCTTTGATTGATCCTGTATTTCTCCAAATGGCTGAGCAAAGCTCCCACTTGGATGAAAGATCCCCTTTTGGGTGAACAGATTGTCAGCAATCTTTTACATAAATTTTGGTGTACTTTGTTGAGCATGTAAGTAACTCTCCTTATGTAATTTGATTGGAGAATTTGCTAGAAGGTTTTAACCATTATGAAAATGTGTTTTCAGTGTCTTAACAGGTTGAGGAACATTCTCATGTGAAGTGATCTTAGATCTACATCTAAACACCAAGATTTGACAAGCTAGTGAAGCTAGTCTTGTGATTCAGTAAGTGTGCTCTTTCATTCACCTCTAAAGCTTGTATTTATCATTTGCTAGAGTTTATAAACTTTTAGAAGTGTGGTGTACATGTGGTTTTATAGGTTGAATCAATATCTTAGTGTGTTGATCATATGTTGATCAATTTTGTTCAATTCTAGGTATTCTTGGCAGCCTAGTCTTTTGTATTTTCCAGAAGATGGATAGATGAATGAAATGTGTTCTGGAGATGCGCTATGGAGGACTCTTGTGTAGTAGCTATTTCTCATGCAAAAATCAATCACACAAAATAGGTGAAGAGAAACAAAGAAATAAATGAGACTTACTCTGACAGGCCCTTGTCAAAACAAGGCGGGGTTGGTAACACTAAAATCTACCATTGTTGATAGCAGATGTTGTAAGATAGATCTTGAAATACACACGAGGAGAAGGTACTATTCCCATTAGTATCCTTCGGATCATGAGATTCATTAATGAACCTCTGTTTAGATTTCATATTTCTCAGAGTGGTGTCGTGATATGCAGAGTGGTCTCAAAAAGTAGATATCGTCATATAGAACTGAGGTTGCAGGAGAGGGGAGAAAATGTCAATTCCCTAGAGAGGGTGCTCTTGTCTGGGAATAGTAGCAAATGACGGAATATTGGTTTCCTTGACATCTTGCAATAACTCATTTCATATGGCATCTATGTGTGATTATTGATCTGGTAAATGGCATGGCAATGTAGAAGTTCACAAGTAACTTCTTGATTGAGCAACAAGTTGAACTATTTTTTGCTATGGTGCTCATGGGGTGTTGTTGTGAGGACCCTATTGGGAGTCATAACTAACGTGTCAGGCAGGTAGAATCTTGTTGGATTGTATTGGACAGTCTTTGAAACTGTGTTTTCTGACACAATCGGGACATTCAGCATGGTACCTGGTCTTGACTGGACAATCAACCATGAAGTGGCCGGTATCACCATAGACGAAACATCTGGTGATTACTTTCTGTCCATCTGACAACTCTTGTTGCCAGGAATCCAACATGCAGCAGACAGGGCTAACATGCAAGAATGCAATTCCATGCATCTCTCACTTGAACAGCCAGTTGCCATTGCTGGAATCTTCGTGGGATCAAGACTCATCTTCAATCTCCTTCCACAAGGTTTCTTATAAATTGTTGTCAATGCTCCTTCTCTTTCACAGGTACCCTCACTACCTTCTGATCTGAGATTAATCTAACGCTGCCTGCATTTTTATCTCAAGTACACCCCCTCGTATCTTACTGGCACATATTGGTTTGGCCCCTCCTTAGTTCGCCTCCTGACACCTATCCCAGGTGCCACCCTGTTGCTGCCCGTCCTGTTTGCCCGCCCTGCCCAGGCCTCCTCCCTAAATTCTTGCCACATGGCGTTAAATCCTTTATCCCATAAGCATTTCAGAGAATAATATTCCCTTGCATATTTAGTGGAATTGCCCATTTTTTTCCATGCATGCGTGTGAGCCTGGGCCTGCGTGCTATGACCTGGTTCCGTCGTCGGTGCCCTGGTCTCGGCGCCCACCTGGTGTCAGCACCAGTGGTCCCGGGGCACCGGCATGCGCCAATGGTCCCGGCCCCACTTGGCGCTTGTGCCCCAGTGGTCCCCCCAGTGCCCTTGCCTGGCGCCATTGGCCTCGGAATGCCGATGCCCCACCCTAGGGCAGCCCTTGAGGCGCCGACAACTCGTTCTGGCTCCCTGGTGCTGGGCCTGGTGAGTTCCGTGCCCTGGTGCAGGGGATTTCTTGTCCCCTGCTTAGACTCCACATCGCAATAGCTGATTGATATGGGACCAAAGCTGTCCCCTTGCCAATATTTGCCAATAAGCGACTTCAGGTACACCCTACGCTCCAATTCATAATCGCTTGACCCCGTTCATATGCTCTCATTGATAAAGGACTTAGAATTTGCTTTGCACAGGAACACAGATCATGCTACACAATAACACAGACAAAAAATCACTCTCCTCAGCAAGCTCACATAGCAACTGTATTTCTCAAAATGAAATTACACTATACATATAGTTGTTCACTCAGGCAACCCATGCATGACCCAGGTTGCCGTTGGCGGGACGCGTGTCCCGTCGACTTGCCTCATGGCGAGGCCAACTAATCCTTATCCACTAATAGGACCCACAGTACAGTAACATAGTGATTCTAACTTTAATTCTAACTCTCTCCGTTAAAGTATACAATCATATACTTAGCTTTAAAGTCAACAAACTTTAAGTACAGAAAGTTTTGATCTAAACTTATCAAACTTTTCTCCAGTAAGTGGCTTAGTGAAAATATCAACTAGTTGTTCTTCCGTGCTACAATGAACAACATGAATTTCACGACTTAGCAGCCTCTCACATATGAAGTGATATTGAATCTCAATGTGTTTAGTTCTTGCATGGAACACTGGATTCTTTGCTAGCTGGATGACACTCTGACTGTCGCTATGTAAAGTCGTGGGATTTTTCTGTTTCATGCCAATTTCTTCCAAGATTTGTCTCAACCATATAGCTTCTTGTGCAGCACTACACATTGCCTTATACTCTGCTTCTGTGGTGGAAAGGGCAATTGTACTTTGCTTCTTACTAGACCAGGAAAAGCAATTACCACAAAACTAGAATATATATCCTATGGTGGATCTACGATCATCATAGTCACCTCCCCAGTCCGCATCCACATAGCCACACAACTCAGGTAAACTATCATGCTTCTTGTAAATCAAGCCATACTCTGAAATGCCTTTCACATAACGCAAAATGCGTTTAGCTTCTTTCCAATGTGTTTCCATAGGTGCTGCCATAAACTGACTTACAATGCCAACAACATAGCATATATCTGGTCTAGTTGTTGTAAGGTAAATCAAGCTCCCTACTAACTGTCTATATAGCGTAGCATCAAATGACTGTGATTTATCAAGCTTAGAAAGCTTTTTACCTGGTTCAATAGGAGTGTTTACTGGTTTGCAATCCTGCAACCTAAACCTGTGTAGCAACTCTTTGACATACTTCACCTGTGTTAAACCCACTTCATGTCCTTTTTGCCACACTTCTACTCCAAGGCAGTAATGCACCAGGCTGAGATCCGTCATCTCAAATTGTTCCATGAGGTCTTTCTTGATCATGTCTATCATCTCTTGATCATTTCCCGTAATAATCAAGTCATCAACATAAAGAGCAATCAAAGCAACCATACCATCAAAGCATAAGACATATAGATTTGGATCAGAATGTGTTCTCACCATCCCCTTTGAACAAAAGTAGGCATCAATCCTACTATATCATGCACGTGGTGCTTGTTTAAGACCATAAAGCACTTTCTTCAAGCGACATACTTTATTTTACTGTCCTTTCGTTACAAAGCCTTCAGGTTAATCCATGAACACTTCTTCTTCTAACTCACCATTTAGAAAAGCAGATTTCACATCCAGCTGATGCAAAGGCCAACCAAAATGTGAAGCTAAAGCAATAAGTAGACGTAGAGTATTCCACTTACACACCGGCGCAAAGGTCTCCTCATAGTCAATGCCTTTATTTTGTGCGTACCCTTTGATTACCAATCTTGCTTTGTGCTTTGCTATTCCTCCATCTGCATGGTACTTAGTTCTGTATACCCGTTTGCAACCAATGGGTTTCTTGCCAACTGGTGGTTCTACTAAGTCCCATGTGCTATGCTTAGCAATTGACTCCATCTCCTCTCCCATGGCCTTGATCCAAATATCATCATCCTTCGCTTCACTATAAGTCGAAGGTTCTTTGCTTTGAATAATGCTAGATAAGAGAGCATAATTTGCTTCATACCTTTTAGGTAGTATCTTCTCTCTTGTTGATCTTCGTAGCTCTCCTTGGTTAGATGATCCTGGAAAGTCATCTATATCGCGGCTCTCCATCAATCTCTCAAACCACTTAGGGAGCTTTCTGTCAGGTGATCGGCTTCCTGGTGAAAATGTATCCCATGGTACATCCTTCTCCTTGCGTTTGTCACCTGCAATTTGAATCCTTCTTGCAACAAAAGGTTTGTCCCTACCTCTCCAACCTGTTTCTTGAGGTTGAGTAGTAGTATCTTGAGATGTATCCTCATGTTCATCACTCGGAAGGTCAATGAATGGATCATCATCAGGTGGTATCCTCACTATACCATTTTTCCTACTGGATGTGTCTATCTTCTCAGCATATTCATCTTCATACATCTTGGATTCATCAAAGATAACATCTCGACTTACATGGATTTTGTTTTCGACTAGATCAAAACATCTATAGCCCTTCACGCGATCATCATATCCTAGGAATATGCACTTGATAGCTTTTACATCAAGTTTACGTCTCTCTTCCTTAGGAATATGTACAAAGGCCTTACATCCAAAGATTCGCAAGTGGTTCACCTTTGGCTTCTTCTTCGTGAATGCTTCCTCAGGTGTTATCTTTGGTATGGCAATAATAGGACTTCTATTTTGAAGATAGATTGCCATGCTACATGCTTCTGACCAAAAATCTTTTGGTAGTTTCATCTCAGCTAGCATAGATCTGGCACTTTCCATAATCATACGATTTTTGTGCTGAGCTACACCATTGAGAGCAGGAGTATGAGCTTGCGTAAATTGTCTTTTAATCCCACATTGATCACAAAGATCATTGAAGTCATTAGACTTATACTCACCTCCACTATCTGATCTTAGGACTTTGATCTTATCACCTGTTTGATTTTCGACCAAGTTTTTGAAGTTCTCAAAAGCATCTGATTTCTTCTTCAAGAAGTAGATCTACGTCTTACGTGACATATCATCAATAAAGGTCATGAAATAGAAGGCTTTTCCTAAGGACATGGTCCTCATAGGCCCGCATAAATCTGTGTGGATTAAATCCAGGATGTTCTTTGCTCTTGCAACACCTCTTTTATTGAACTTCTCTCGATGCTGCTTCCCATATATACAAGATTCGCATATCGATTTCAAGTGATCTTCTATGGTAGGCAGTCTTGTTACCATCTCCAATTTTCTCATCAAGCTGAGGACTCCCAAGTTCAAGTGACCAAGCCTCTCGTGCCACAACTCAGTTTGCGAAGGAACGGATGATACAAGTCCATGTTGCCCCTTGATTGTAGCATTCAACCTATACAATTTTGTATTGGGCTCTCTTACTCCATTCGCAATAACTTTGAACTTTTGGTTCGCATCCTTCACAAAGCAACGATCATGGGCGAATTCTACTTTCAACTTTTGATCAGTAATGACTCCAACAGAAAGTAGATTTTACTTCAAACCTGGTACGTAAAGTACCTCCCTCATCATCATGCTTTTGCCATCAGGCAGTTGGATTGAAACAGCGAAGAAATCACCAATTATGTATAAAAATCGTAACCCCAAGTCCGGTTTCAATTTTCAGCTGGCTTTGAAATTGTCAATTTTTCACCAGATTTTTTCCTGTCTGATGCTATGCACAGGCTAATAATCCCTCTGCTGAGCTTAGCAAGCCTCTATAAACTAGAAACCGTGCACCAGTGCTTCTCTTTCCGTCTTCAACCCGCCGTAAGACCCCAAACTCTCAGAAGACAGTTCTCTCGAAGCTCTCTTCAACGGCGACACTGTACTGTGTACACTCCCTGTACGGCTCTGATACCAACTTAGAATTTGCTTTGCACACGAACACAGATCATGCTACACGGTAACACAGACAGAAAATCACTCTCCTCAGCAAGCTCACATAGCAATTGTATTTCTCAAAATGAAATTACACTGTACATATAGTTGTTCACTCAGGCAACCCATGCATGACCCAGGTTGCCATTGGTGGGACGCGTGTCCCGTCGACTTGCCTCGTGGCGAGGCCAACTGATCCTTATCCACTGATAGGACCCACAGTACGGTAACACAGTGATTCTAGCTTTAATTCTAACTAAAGGTGCACAATTACTCAGTTGAGAATAATTCCAGATGCACCTTTCCCTGATTCCATAACATGAGTGGGTAATTCAACAATTCAACAAGACCTTAATTGAAAGGACGAACCGCAGCAAATCCCATATCTCTAGGAGACCAAGTCTTGCTATTCCAGGAGGCTATACACAAGAGATCACAACACAACTCAGATCAATCAAGGAAACATACAGAAGAGCTTTCAGGGATTAAAACTGCAGGGATTCAACTCCTAACAATGCTTTTTTTCAGCATCCAACACAGAACATTACAATTTCATTCAAGGTTCTCAATTCGTATGATTCCAAAGAGGATCATTTTTTAGGAAAAAACTACACCCCTCATCATGCAGTAATTACTCCACGGAACAACAACTCTAATAGTTAAATTCATTGGATGAATTGATCTTCATCAAGCAATCACTAAACCCAATTTAGGCATGCATGAAATAATCACCCGGAGAACACTACGGACCCTTGCAACTATCAAAGCCATAGGATGTGATTCTAAGCAACAAGCTACATGATTCACCCATGAAAATCATTCCACATGAATTGGAAAACTTTCTCAAGAAACCAGAAAATTAAGAATGAACTACAAGACTAATTCCATGCATCTTTGTCAAAATTATATGTGTAGAAGGGCACTCTACCACAAACTTTGAAAAGCTCCATGAATTAGCAAACCCAATTCCAAACTTCCCTCGAGTAAAGCACACTCCAAATCGGGACGCTAATCCAAGTGCCTTCACTTTTCAATCCGATGTAGAGCTTATCTCCCATCCCATCCAAAATTGCATCTTAGCTGGGCTCTGATACCAATGTAAAAACCACTAGGAAAAACCCTTAAGATGAGGATAGGAAAACACAATAAGAGAGACTATGGAGCCAAACCGCCCAACCAAACCTAGATCAAAACTTAATCTAGTCCCCAAGCCATGCCATGTGAAAGCTAGAGGAGAAGAGAGAAAATGGTAACCTAAACTCAATTGTCGACATGATAATCTCTACCTCAACATATAGAGAGTAGAGTCATGTGCAGGAACCCATGCAATCTCCACGTAGGTCAACTATAAATAGGTCACCTCTCTTAATGCAGTCCTCCTGCCTATATTTGTCACACGTACATGCACTACTCCATATGTCTCAATTAGAGTGTTTGGGTCCTCTCAAGGTCATTAGTCACAAACGGGCCTCGACATGGAATTAGATCTCGACATGGCTAACAATCTCAAACACTGGAGGGTCGATCTACCATATTAGGACTATTCCATGTCCTTAGTTCAATATGGCAGGCTCGTAAGCTTCCTTTATCAAGATCCACCACAAGAGCAAACACTCCTCTTGAAGTCATACATTTGGATGTGCATAGCTTCTCACAAGCATCCAATGGAGGTGCAAAGTATTATTTATCATTTATAGATGATCATTTAAGATATGCTTTCATATATCTTTTGTCTTCAAAAAGTTTGATGTTTGATTCATTTGTAAAACTCTAGTCAAAAATCAACTTGATACCAAGATTAAGGTATTGAGATGTGATCATGATAATGGAGGAGAGTATATCTCCAATAGAATGATAGAGTTTTGTCAGAGATAGTGGACAACCCCATGAGAGTACACATATTTGGATGAGAACAAAAAAATTTGATAGTAGATGGTTATCTAAATCAATCAGAGAGAGCTCTATTACCACTAGCAACTGTTGGAGTTTTAATCTTACTCCTACTCACCTAAATTCATCTTATGAGTACTCGTCTACAATGTAAATACACACTCTACAGTAGTCTACAGAATTGAACTGTTATTAAAAATAGTCTATAGATTTACATGTGTAATCGAATAGTCTACAGAAATACACAGAGAGTCGAAGTAGAGCAACAAATCGACTCTGACACTCTAGTTTGAAGCCAAGCTATCAAGTGAAACTATCGACATCGAATTGACACGATTCAATTGTGTGCATGATCGTCACTATCAACTATCAACAATCATCATCTGTCTATTGTTGAAACTATTAACACTATCAAACTACCAAACTATCAAACTATCGACTATCAAATGATACCACACGAAAAGGAGCTCTTCCTCTACCAAATCTATTCCAAACTACTCACCGTTCAAACATGCATCTATCTACAATTTAAACAATTTAGGCTTAACTCTACATCGTGCCTAAAACAGTAGCTAGCCACGATCTTTATAAACTTGTATATATACAATAAAATAGAATAAGGCAATGATGCGTGATTTAGAGGTCCAAAATGAGAACTCGATTGTATCAGATTATTTTGATTCCTCCCAAATCGAAGATAGAGAGAGAGTGAGAGAAATCCAAAAAGTAGAGATATTGTTTCAATCTGTAACAAGCATTGTAGGATCACAAACGCATAGCGCATAGTACTGTGAACCATTTTCGGACATAGTATTGTGAGCCATTCATCATCAGATCGTTTGTTAGCCGATATTTCCGCACGGAAAATCGGACTAATATGGGGTTTTCTTTTTTCAAAACTATAAAAAACCCGGCATGTAAACATCAGCATATAATTGCCTATGTAAAAGGGTCTCAACCTACTCCTAAAGTGGCTAAACAAGTTATAGTAGTTTTGTGACGGTCTCAAGAATT